>BJBW01002074.1:30007-88123 GCA_004320125.1 Scolopax mira
TCTTCTTCCCCAGACTGAACAACCCCAGCTCCCTCAGCCACTCCTCATAAGGCTTGTGCTCCAGACAGAACCACCACATCTGGCTTGATGTTTCTCTATGAAGTAACTCTCAATTAAGTGTGTGGAAAATCAGGATTTTTGCTTCAAATCATAATATTTCACATGGTTCTGTTAACACTGAGGACCCTGAACCCTCAGAAAACCTTAGCAATATTGATACATGTCCTGAAAATTCATTAGTCTAGAATTTAAATCTGCTTTCTTTTTCTAATCTCTTCCTTTTAAGCTCATAGGAATTGTTCTCTAGATTTACAGCCTCAAGTTGCACCAAGGGAGGTTTGGATTGGATATTAGGAAACATTTCT
The DNA here is from genome assembly GCA_004320125.1 of Scolopax mira. NCBI lineage: Eukaryota > Metazoa > Chordata > Aves > Charadriiformes > Scolopacidae > Scolopax > Scolopax mira. The sequence goes on from BJBW01002074.1 coordinate 30,373, forward strand.
TCACCAAAAGGGTTATCAAGCATTGGCATAGGCTGCCCAGGGAAGTGGTTGAGGCACCATCCCTGGAGGAGATCAAAAGACAGGTAGACATGGTCCTCAGGAATATGGTTTAGTAATTTTTATTTCCTGTTTCTTATTTATTTTTTTGTCAGAGTTAGATTGATGGTTGGACTAGATGATCTTTAAGGTCCCTTGCAACCTAGACAATTCTATGATTCTATGATTCTATGATTTGGAGTTGTCCTGGTTTGAGGACAACATACTTCTTTCCAAATACAGCTCTAAGACAAGAAACTTTTATTTCAGTAAAAGGTCAGAAAATGTAACTGTATAATAACAATTCTAGGAGTGAGGATTTGGGGAAAAATACCAGTTGAAGTCATGAGAGCTGGCAGCATAATAGTCAAAACATCTTTGCTATTTTTTTTGGTGTAACAGCAACACCTTGATCCGTCAGTGTTGATTAGAGCCAACTGCATCACATCCTGAAAGAAATCTTTAAAAAACGAATGCTGAATATGATTATTTTTTCTTACAGTCACATCATTTCGAATGTTTTACTAAAAGGTCCAGGTTCTCAAATTACATATACTCATGAGAGTCACGGGGTTTCATTTCTCACGATAAGGCGATGGAAATCTAACAGAACAAAGTGAAGCAGTTAGGTACCAGCCAAGAGAAATTTTGCTGTAACTTGCATCTCATCAGCTCTACACGGCAGAAGGGAGAAGAGGCAGGGGAGCAGCCAAAGGACTGAGGAATGGCCCTGAGCTGCTGGCATGACACAAAAGAGAAAAATCCTGGGATGTACTCCGGTGGGCAGGGAGAGGTACTTTTCATACTCTACATATCCCTGGCGGGATCACAACCAGAATACCATCCACAGCTCTCACAAAGCTGAACTCAAGCTAGAACAGCTGCAGAGACCTTGTAGGATGGGCATGGGGAGTCAGTTTTGCTGATGAGACAAATATAGCTTAATAGGGTTAGCCTAGCGAAGGAAAGGCTGAAGGGGATACAATTACACTTTATAAATACATGCCCAAATACCAGCAGGGTTGAAGAATCATTCACGCTGTAAGACAATGTTGGCACAAGAACACATAGCATGAAAAAAAATCAACAACTATTTTAAGCTAAAAGCACATTTCTAACCATCAGAGTTATAAATGGTGGTTTATAACAGTCTTCCAACAGCAGATGTAGGTGCTAGTAAGCTAACTACTTTTATAGCAGAAAAATACTAAATTTATATAAGGGATTCTACAACAGGATATCTGCTGTAATAGTGGGTGTACCTCAGGCTCTATGCTCCTAGAAAAGTTCTGGCTGTCATGGTTGGAAGGTAGAAAAGAAACAGATAAATGTAAACTCTGAAAGCTGAGATCCATGAAGGCAGGCAGTTGTTTACTGATACTCAATCCAACGCAATAGAGAGTTGGAGGAAACCTGTGAGAGGAAAAAAGTGATTCCTTGTTTATTGCTTATTGGCCTTCCTTTGCAACCACCACAGTCCTTGTCTCTCTGACTGGCTGATCTACAGAGGCCAGCTCACAAGGATTTCTTCAGCGCTGACCAAAAGGGAAGTCTGTTTGTCCAGCACTGCCAGACCCACCTCAACCAAGGGAAAAACAAGAAAGTGGGAATAAAACATTTTAGCTTGATCCTCTGATATAGCTATATATGGATTATGTCCCCAGCTCCTTCCTGGTCAGGAATTCCCAGGTGCCTCTTATGCTATAGTTTTGTTAGAGGAGAAAAAAACCCCACATTCGTGTCTCCTCAAAGCCCCATAGAGGCCATCTCTTTCCTGTTTCCAATCTTGCGCAAGTGAGCCCACTCCAGAGACCCCTTTTTGACAAGCAGGCCAAGTGGCTTCTAACAGGTGGGGAAAGGTTTCTGCTTCACATCCTTCCAAGGTAGAGGCATGCTTGCCTTCAGCTTGATTTCACTCACGCTTCATTCACAGGCTCTGAAAAGGCTACCGGCATCGCTACTCCCACACAATAGATCACAAATAACTGCACCGGTGAGGATTTCACAGAAGGCCTTGGGAGTGCAACCTTGGAACGCCTGTAGAGTCACTGGCCATAAAGATAATTTGTCTGAGGCAGTACTAGAGGAAGAAGGAAATGTGGGGTTGAAAGGTATCTGCTGTAAGAAGACATCAGTGTGCCTTTCTGGCAGCTCTGCCTGCATTGATTTGCTGCAGGCAATTCTCAATCAACATATGAAGAGCACTGGCAGGAGCTACCTCCTAATTATAAATCATTTAGTCAATCAAAATATAGCTCCTCAGCTACATAAGGATCTCATTTCTTCTCAAGAGCCTTATATGGAAAGAAAAATGGAAATGCTGTACCAGGAGGAGGGAAAAAGCTTTATTTAAAGGTGACAAAAAATGAAAGCTTCAGGATCCCATTTGTGGCGTAACTTACAGCAACTTAGGTACTTGTCAAAGCTAATTAAGACAGGCCATCTGCAAATGCTTATGATTGGAAACATTCTCCCCTGTGCCAGCAGAACAGCGTGTTACAGCCTCCTCACATCCCACCCTGACAGGCGCTAAGATGCTTTGCCTGATGCCACCGCTCCTGGGGTAAGGAGGGCTTTCCTCCTCCCGCGGCGTGACAGCATCACCCTTCGGTTCTGCCACCCAGGAAAGGACCGGGGAAGCATCCCTGTCCAGCACGCACCGGTAGGGACAGGAGCACCCCACCTGAGGGGAGCAGGCTCCTGGGCACAGCCCACTCTCAGGCCACTGCTGGGTTGGAAGACCTTGCCAGGTACCCTATGGTGGCAACACCATCTTTGAAACACTATATTAGCAATTCACTGCCTTTGGCAAGTGATTTGCTGTCAGAGCCGTGGGCAGCGACAGGCTAGCTCCTGAGGAATAAGTCCTGCTGGTCCACCCCACCACAGTGGACAGATGGGTGCCGGCAGGCCTGGGAGGTGTCCACGGAGGAGGAGGTCCAGCAAGGCGAAACAGCTCCCGGGACCAACATCCAGGCAAATAGCAGTGTGGCATCCTGTTGCTGGCATGTAGTGCCCTTGGTACACAAATGTTTAGTTTCTCCTTGGCAACACTTCTTTTTTTTTCTGTCTATGAAGTGTTCTTTGTACCTTCTGAGTACAAAGTTCTGTTCCAGAACTTCTGAGGAAGCCAGAAGTTCTGGAAGCTCACAGGAGAAGTCAGAGGGATTGCCATCTTTGTGCAGGGTAGGTAAAAACCCATGGCTGTCCTGAGCAAAAGTCTCTGCACAAACCTTTGGCAAGAGGTCTTTCAAATCGTAGAGGCCATTTTGTAAGTGTCACAGTTGGACGTGACAAGTACTGGAAATATTTAGAAATCCATTTTTTATTCCAGCAGTGGGCTTTACAACCTCTGCCTCAGCTTCAGGATTTTTTTCTCTGAAGTTTATCAACCCAGTCTAAATGCACAGACTCAGGCTTTAATCCTAAAGGAGAAATCTCTGTTGCTGAGCAGGGCACACTAAAAAACATCTCTCCCCTTGGTGGATGTCCGTGTCAGAGAGTGAGAAGGACCAGGACCAGCTGTCCTTGGGGTGACACCTGCCTCCTGTTCAGCCAGCACGCTCTGCCTCCAGTGGGAAAGCTGAGGTTGACTCTGTGCATCCCACCAGTGAAACAGGGACCCCAGCGGGGAGAGTGGGCTTCAACGTGTGTGTACACTGAACCTTCAAAGAGGCAAAGACAAAACGAAGCCACATCTCTTTTCTTTGTAAAGCACTACAGAGAATGCCTGCAGATATTTTGGGTTTGTTTTTCAAAGAATCATGTATATGTGTGTATATATATGTATATATACATATGTTGTACACACATGCACATTCTTTAATTTAAGGACCTGCTCATCTGTCAGGAGATGATACTTGAGTAGAACTCTGTACCTAGATGGGTTGAGAGAAGTAGATCTATAGCGTTTGCAAGCACTCTGCACACACAGGGGAAAAAAATAAGTTCAAGGTGGAATTTTTACTGCCACACTGAAGCTGGAGTAAAAATCCTAATGTTACTTTATTCAGATGATTTTTATTAAAGAGATCTTAATAAATAAAACAATACTATACTTGAAAACAGAGTTTGGCTGAATGTCTTCATAATACAACTGTCAATTGCTTTTCTGCTTGATGGATGTCTCACACACGATGTTTAATCAAGGCTTAATATTTCACAGCACCTGCGTTTTGCAATGCTTTGCCTTTAGCCAGTCTCACGTGGGAGCTGTGGGTGCTGTGCAAAGGGCACTCTCGGGTTCAGACGGTCTCCAAATGAGAACCTCTGCTTTTCCCAGTGCCAATGTTAGTTATAAAGTAATATTTCACTGTTTGCAGCTACTCCAGACAGTATCTTCATGTACATAAGGTATGCGCAGTCACTTCCAGCTTGCTGATAACTAAACCAAAGCAAAGAAATAAAAGCACAGCCTACAAACAAGGGAAAACACTTGTTCCCACTCTTCTTTTAGCAGGAACACTGCATGTGTCACCTCCCAGGATGGCATGCAGAGCTCCCAGCCCAAGAACTTCTCAGCAGGACCTCTCCCTGACTCTGGCTGTACCCTAAACTTTCTCCAAAAAGATGTCATGACCTTGCTTTTGTAGTCTTCACCCACAAAGTGACAGCCACAAGCTGTTTCATTCTGCAGCATTTGGCGCCTCTGCTGAATCTTCATGCCAAAGTTAAAAAACATGGTTAATGGCTGGTGTGGAGCCTGGAACCCTGCAGCTGGAGACGGATGCACTTTCCCCCTCTTTGGAGTTTGGTACTAAGCTAGACTTTCTGCTTATTGTTCAGAAAAAGCTAAAGAAATGTTATTTTTGCAGTACTCCCTATCCCAAAGTGTCCCTATCAACAGTGTCGGCAGAGATCCAAGAACTCATCACAGACAGAGGCTGGAAGGCACTTCTTAAAAACAAACAAATGAACAAGCAAACAAACAACAGACAAAACCAAATAGGGAAAATGACACGGAGAAACCCCAGTTCCGAGAGTCACAGAGGATTTCTGTGAAGGAACAGAAACCAGTTCTATCAACCCCACTTTTACTCTGCTGTAGTGTATCTGATGGCTGGGAGACATCTAGTACCGTGTACTCAAAACAAAGACAAGGAATGTCCTTCCTCTCAGGAACATTAAGATATAAACCACAAGACTAAACTAGAAGTATAATAGCAATATAAATCACATTATTATATAGTGATGTTTCTAAAGTTCTAACTACAGAAAAGACCCTTTAATGTTATCCTTTAATTATTAGTGCAGAGTTTAAAAGAACAAGCTCTCAAATAAAGGTAGTTTTCCACTGAAATAACAGGTTATTGATAGTTTTCAGACACTGAGATGCCTTTAAGACTTTCCCAGTCCCAACTTATCTCCCTGTAACTATTGAGCCCTCACTGAACCAGGAAAGATCATGCTGACGTCAAACTTGGCCCTGTTCACCTCACAGGTTATCTTTTTTCCCCTGTAAATACCAGCTCCTGACCATAGACAGCCCTATACAGACAATTCCTTTAGTATTTACCTGATTTTTAATTTCTCACAATCTGATGAAAAGTAAAATTCATGCTTGATCTTTCAAAAAGGACATCTTAAAAAAAATGGGACAAAACGGGATTTTTAAGAAAAGCAGGAGCAACTAGAAGCAAAGAACATGGTACCTGAGCATAATTACACATTCTCACGTTCTTTACTGGATTTGCATAAAAATAATACAATTTAAAAAAAAAAACCAAACAACAAAACAAATAGAGAGCTGCAGAGCTGACATCCAACAGAAGCCACAATTCCTTCGCCACAGGAAGAACGGTGGAGATCACAGCAACGGCCCCCTTTTAGAGAGGGATCTGGGGGCCCCGCCGGAGGCCAGGGAGGCAGCCGCGCTGGCAGAGGGCAACGCCGTTTTCCCCACCGGCTACTGGGCATCTCAGCAAATGGCACAAGCCAAACCCCAACTTCCAGACCACTGGAATCAGGCGAGACGGTCCCTACCCTTCTCCGAATGAAAGCACAGATGTGGCAGAAGCGTGCAAGAGCTGGCAAGAGCAACAGGTGGCTGGAGGAGAAGCTGAGAGACAGATTCCCAATGATGCTGAGAAGGCGACACCAAAGTGCAGTTAAAATCCCTCGACTTCCCCCTGGGCTCACCTGAATCAGGAAGTTTTTCAGTGAAACACTGAAACACACTGGCATTACCAAAGAGAATGTGGCCAATTGCTCACAGGACAGTTACGCACTAAAGGGTGCGATTACTCCGGGTGTCTGTGTGAGGGGAGTTTAGCTCAGTCCAGCCCAACGGCTTTGGGTAGTATCTTCTCATCGTCCTGGGACTTTACGAAGCCTGACAAGTTCTGAGAAGCCAGCCTGACTCAAAAATCAGTGCAGAAATCTGAGCCTTTTTAAAGCAATTTTAAGAAAAAAGAATATACACTGCACCTTTCTCAAATATTTCTTACAAAATCAGATCTGTTTTTAAAAATCTTCTAAAAAGAAGCTAAAGAAAACTTTAAAAATCCATGCAGGCAAAATACTTGCCAAAGATGTTTTCTCTTGAGTACAGGGCAAATAAAAGCACATTACTTTCCAAGTCCTGAGCAGAACTTTAGAAACCTCCGGGCAAAAGCAGCCTGTGGGCAATGTTCAAAGCTGTCAAGCCACATAAAGCACCAGAAAAGTCATCCTCCAGCAATGGGTAATTACTATATAGAGATACCAGTAAGCATGCTGGGGGACGAAGGCGGTGCTGGCACTGACTTCAGCAGGCCAGGAGAAGGCCTTTCCACACTGAAGAAATGCCAGCATTCCAAGGGCTCTCTGTTAGAACCAGGAAAAAACCCAAACTACAGTGGAGAGAAGTAAAGTAGGACATAACATTTTATTCTGAAATGATCTCTGGCCACGACAATAAAATGTAACAAATATTCACTAGAACAGTCTTAACTCCTGTCATCAGCTGTACAATACATACAGTATCATAAAACTGGCCACTAGGATTAAAACCCACTACAACATCTTTAATGTTAAGTGGCAACAGCAGCATCTCACAGAAAATTATACATACATATATACACAGTCCACATTCAATCGTTTTTCACATGTTTTCAGTACACACAGTTGCAGCATATTACAGTCACGTGTCTAAGTCGTTGCCCAATAAAAACCCAAGCTACTGCTTAGACGTAATTGTAGCAGTTGAACTGAGTAATTACAAGTCGTAGCAGAGATGTACAAGCCCCTAGAAACAAGAATTCACAAATGTTATTTTTATTTAAATGCTACCATAGCATTAAACTGGGCAATATTCTAATCTTTGACGACTGGAAAAAAGAGTTCTTTTTGTAATTATCACAAATATTATTGATGGAAAAAAAATACTAAAAAATGGAGGGCATTAAATAATGCACACTCTTTCCTAAAGATTCTAATATTGCCCAATGCTACTTATGTCTAAACTGTTTTCAACATTCCCATGAAGTCTTTATAACTCCAAACCACCCACCAAGTTAAAAGTGGCTTAAGTGCCTTGCACCCAAATTGTAAAAATCCCTGGCCACCTTTATAAGAGCCAGGCATATATAAAAGGAATGCACTTTGGTTCATACCAAATGCCCTGGGATTAAATCACACTATAAAACTAAAGAGTTTGAGGTAAATATTTACAAATACAGTTGATTTCTGTCTAGTGTCATCATAACAAAAATTTATTTTAAAAAAAATCAATTTGATGTTAAAATACAACCAATGAGGAAGGGCCATCTTTAACCCCTTAATGAGACATACTACAGGAACAGAGTGTCCTCTTCACCCTAGCAGTGTGATTGCCTTATTGTTTCTATTAAGGCCTCGATCATCTACAGGATGTTTTAAGACAGGTATAGCATTTAAAAATAGATTTCATCCCTACTCTCCAGTATTCAAAGGGTTAAAGAGGCCAAGATGCATGCCCTACAACGCGGCATTTGTAACAAAAGGCACATTGTTAACACCAAGGGCACAATCCATCCTCTATTGTTCATCTACACATCTTGCATCATTCTGTTGTTCCAATACACTTAAGTGGTAATGAACACTCCAGCGGTGCAAGAAACTGAGCCAAGTGAGACTGCAACCAAAGACAAGACAACACTGTGCTATTACTAAATCTGAAAATAGCTCAGACTTCCCCAGACAATGGTAACATGTGAGACTAAGCACTGTTTCCAAGCCAACTTCTATCAGCCTAATTATCAGAGCCCTTAGAATAAAATCACATCAAAGCAAGAGGCAACGTCCTTCCCCCCCCCCCCCCCCCTTTTTTTACAGGTATAAATAAGCTACAATAAAAAGCAGCTACATCACTTTAAAACCTTGATGTAGCTGCTCCTTTAGCATAGAGGAAGTTCCACTGTATCTGGGTTAAAAAAATAGCTCTGCACACTATATTTTGGCCTTAAAGTTTCCGGTAGCATTTATGAAGAAGGTGGATCATAAATGCATTATTGGCATTAAGAACTGGTTACATGAAAAAGAAAATTTAGTGGTTTTAGCCCATTAATGACCCATGAACATTATGAATGTTTTCACCTTAAATTGCCATAAGAGACAGGAACATGCATCAATGCTCCCTTTAAAATTTATTAAGGGAGGTGATTCTTCTTCCCTAACATAAGCATCCCTATTTTTTAATTTTTGCAGGAAGAGTTAAGGTAGAAAGGAGCAGTAAAGCCAAGTTGGTGGTGGAGAAAATCAAGATTCCCAGTTACTGTAGAAAAATACACAGTATTGTATTCCCACAGTAATCAGTTAATTTCATATGAAAATTAATATCTCTCTTTCCCAGACTAGAATTTACTGACCATAACTTACTGGATATTCATATTCCAAAAGCCACTTTTCTTAGTTGTATCACTATATTTCATTTTTAACATGATTTAATACATGTTTACATATTGCACTTACACGCACTGTATAAAGTTGTGAACATTTAACACTAAATAATTTAATTTGACTAAAGGCAGGAAACGACCTTTTCTTAAAAAAAAATAAAACTAAGAAAAAGGTTGATTGATGCTCTAATTTTTACAGTTATCAATCAACAAATACCACCCTCTACTCAGAAATTATTTTTGGAGCTTCTTTAGGTGTTGACTTTTTGGCAAGAAGTGATATGTTTCCTGAGAATTCTGTCATTTTGTATTTATATCCCTCCACAGTCTTACATTAAATTAAAAATAAACCAAGCAAGCAAACAAACAAAAATTAATCTGTAAGTGGTAAATTAATGAGTATGAAGGGGAACTTAACCGGAAACTTTCTTGGCCTCTCAGGGGACCATGCTTTAAGTATTTTTCATAATTTGTACAAATAACTCAGAAAAACCTGTGCATACAGATGTTGCTTATAGTAAAGTTATTGAGGTTTAATGCAATCCATTCTAGTATGTCTTGTTCTAACATCCATAAACCTTCTAGATTATGTTCTACTTTGTTTAAAATTCCCTTTTCCTATGTTTTAACACGTCTAACGTAGACCACAGCCATTGTACATGATGAACTACTGATCTTAAGATTTCAAACTGTACCTGTTGAAAACATGCTACAATGTGTGAATATTCCTTTCAGGTCTAGGTATTATTCCTCAGTAAAGACCATTTTTCTTCCATGAGTGCAACTCAAAGTGAAAAAGACAAAACAAGCATTGGCACATACACATGTGAACAAATCTACACATATCTAACTGTTCTTTCAAAGTAATTTTCAGCTACAAATGCCAAAGAGTAAATCAAATTCCAACCATTTAACTTTCCTTTGATAATTCTCCCTTATTAGAAAGTATCTAGGATGGTGTCTGCCAACTGAAAAGCTTTCCACTAAGGATATTTCCATCTACACTTATGCTAAAGTGAAGTACTTTTCTACAGAAAGCAATGCAGTAACATAGCGTTTGCTCCTTCGTGCAGATTTGATCCGAAGTGTAAATGTACCAGAGGGGTCACAGTCATTCAGACAAACATAAGAAAGAAAACCAATCTGTGAAATCCATGTAGTATAACAGTCTGGAAGTTACAGTATAGAACTGACAGAATGAGTACTTCTGCTTCTATGATTTGGGGAGACCAAGCTGCATGTTAGGAGAGAAAAAGAGAATGAGAGGGAAAAAAAAGAAAAAAAAAAAAAGAGAGAAAGAGAAGCCCAGTGTGAATGCTCAATGGTATATACCTGAAATGAAGTCCAGAACCTTTTGCTTTATCAACTCATCAGTCACTTGCAGATTTAGAGGAACATAAAACATACTTCCATCTTCTTTCTTTCTCAGGTTGCCTGTTCCTCTCAATCTACCACACAGCATGCAAGGTAAGAGTCATTTTAGCCCTGGAAATTCTTTTTTTTTTTTTTCATTATATTCAAATGTTCATTTTAATCAAAACCATCACTTTCAAATAGAGAAAGCATTCCGTAAGAGGTGACTGTATCATTAGCAATACCACTACTTTCTCTGGGCTACCATATAGAAAATGACAATATAACATGCTATGGTTCCACTTCACATCACAAGTTTACAGGTGCTTAACTCTTATTTCTGAGTACTCTCCCTGGAGTCCAGTCAGGCATAGGTGTATTGGCAGAATCAAGACCCATACTGATAAAATACAAAAGGTAGAGTCTTACAAATTTACCCCAGGTGAAATCTAATAGGAACCATGGAAGAGAAAGGTTACTATCTTCGACACCACGCTGCAATGCATGACAGTCATGTTGTAACCAGTGGCCTGCCACTGATGTTTATTACTGTGTCACACTAGTTACAGTAAGGCTAATTGTACTGTAGAAGACAAACATTTTAAAAAATAAGTATAAAAACTTAAAGCATTGTCCCCATGTTTTTATAAAAACAAAATCAACATTTCTTACATTTAAAATGAGTGCTGAAAGATACAAATGAATAAAGTTACTGAGCAAATAAAAATGTATATCTGAGCTACCTTTTCATACAAATAAGGCTCAGCCACATTGTATCTCTTGTATTAACAGCATTGGGTTTTTCAAACTCAGCTAACGAGTTTTGGCAACACTGTTCTTTGCTGAATATTCCCGTTGGCATCTGTCATCTGTGCCAAATTAGTCCTCAGTTTTGAAGCTGAGCTTGAAGTCGGAGGTAACTTGGAAATCGACGTTATAGCACCAGTGCTCTCTGTAATTCTCTTCGCCGAGGCCTTTTCCCCAGTCGGAGGCTTTGGCAACCGTCTCCTTAGCCAGGGATGCCGCAAAGCCTGGCTGGGTGTCATACGGCTAGCAGGATCCCACTCTAAACACTGTTTTAAGAAGTCAAGGAACAGGGGATCATCACATCCCTTTAATGCATTTCCCCATTCTCTGCTCTCTGGTGGGCCACGTAGTTTTCCCCTCCGAGAGCGTCCACCATTGAGTATTACAGAGCCATCAGACAAGGTGGTGATGCTGCAATAGCGGGGATAACCCTTAGAGCTCACGAAGTTTTTGGCTCGCTTGGATGAATCTAAGAGTTTTGGAGAAGGCATGCCCAATAGCTCAATCATACAAGCCAGCTGGTCTCCTTCATCTTCTCCAGGTAAAAGTGGATAACCAGTGAGAAGCTCTGCTAGAATACAGCCCAAGCTCCACATATCTATGGGCATCCCATAACGAGCACCAAGGATGACTTCAGGTGCACGGTAAAAACGCGACTGAATGTAAGTGTAGACACGCTGATGCTCATAACAACTTGAGCCAAAATCAATCACTTTAATACCACTTCTACCTTGTTGCTTCAACAGGATGTTCTCTGGTTTAAGGTCACAGTGAATGATTCTGTTTTTGTGCAAAGCATCCAAGCACTGTAAAATTGAGTGGGCAAATTTGCGGACCAAAGGCAGGCTAAAGCCCTGAAACTTGTTCTTCTTTATTAGTTCATACAGGTTCATGCTCAGCAATTCAAATGTCATGCAGATATGGCTGCGGAATGTGAAGTTTTCCAACATGTGAATAACATTCATGTTGTTATCCTTATCTTGCTTCCGGAGATGCTCCAGGATCTTAATTTCTTCCGCAGCTTGGCGGTGGAAACGTTTTTCATTTCTCACCATTTTTAGTGCCACATGCTGATGCATCTTGTGATCGTAGGCCTTTACCACCTGCCCAAAGCTTCCTTTCCCTATAACTTTCAGGACTTCGTACCTGTATGCAATATGATCATGCGGTACTTGTATATAAGACCCTTGGTCATCATCATACCCGCAATTGTTTGAACCACCGATCACTCCTTGACGCTTCTTTGCATTTGGACCCAAAAAGTATATTTCAGGGTAGCTAAAAATCTCATGATGCTCAAAAGCTGTTAATTTTTGCATGTATTGCTTCATTGCCTGCTCTGGTGTCATAACAGAGGCTTTCACCTTCCCTGTTCCATCTGCAGATTTTAAAGAGCTGGAGCTCCCTTGTCGTCTATGAGCACTCTCTGCCTGTCTGTCCTGAACCACTGGCAATCCCGATTTGCCAAGCGTTGTAAGTCCATTTGGCTGTGTCGTCAGAACCGTCCTCTTGTTACTATTATCTTCAAACAGCTGCTGAACTTGGATTTGTCCATGGCTACCAACATGGAGGTGCTCATTCATTGTGTGCTTACTGCCTCCAACCTAAAATCGAAAATAAATACACACCCAGTTAAAAAGAAAGGCATGAACTCTATGCTTCACCATTCGTTCTGCAACCCATCATCCTGCCTAAATCACTTCCAAACTAAGCATTTTAAGTCAGTTGTCTACAGATAATCTAAAAAAATACAGCACATATACTGTGATACTGCTAGATGATATTAAGTTTTCCAGATCCAAATGTCACTTTCATCACCTAAAATGTTTGCAACAAGGCAATCACAGATGTGCTACCATGATAAACTGACAATTCCTCCAAGAAGTTTTCAAGGCAACAGTCCTGTAACATGAAGATGTATGCTTGAGAGGCATTAAATTAGACTTTACAGAACATAGTAACAGTTTTATTGATGCTGGAGATCAATATACAATGTGTGCTAGAACTTACATGGCTAAGGCTCTCCTAGTCACCTATTCTCAAAAATCAAGATTTTAACTTGTTGCTCAATTTGCTGTATATCAAAAGCTCCAGATACAATTTTAAGCAATAAGAAACGTGCTGTGACATGCACAACGAGGAAAAAATCTGTACATTTCTGAAGTTTGAGAGATGTCACTCACTACTTGCAACTGAGATAGTCACTTCTCAGCAACACATTCAGATCAATGAAGCATAAGCATATCCTTTAGCTCTTTCCCAAACTAGTCCTCTTATAACTTTTAGCCAAGAAGAGATTTGGGGCCTGACAGAGACTTGAGCAGAAAGAAAAATATTTGCCTCGAAGAACATACAAGTCATGTTATTTTAAAGGAATAGAAAAAAAAGATTAGTTGATTTTAGAAATTACATTTGTTCTTGACAGTTTTCACGAGGGAATAAACAGCAGCATTCAGCATTTTCTAGCAAAGAAACACTGGAAGTACTGGAGTGTGAAAACGACCATTGCTCCAAACTTGTTATTTTTAAGGAGAAAAGATAAATTTACAATCATATACTTGGCACTAAAATAGCTGTCCTTAGAATTTCTCATTTGCTCTGAAGTAGAGGATAATTAGTTTGTCTTCTGCCTAATCTTATACAAACGTGGGAAGAATTCCCCCGCTGTCTCTCCAGCTGATTCACCAGTTGTAACAGTTATGCCAAATTACTAACCAAAAGATCACCGATACTGTCAGACAGATGATCAAGCCAGGGTTGACAGCACTTTTAATCTGAGCCTTATTTTTTCTAGGCAGTTAAGGAAAACACATTCCCTGGTCACTTAAGGTTGCTGAAATTAAATCAGAAAATGTCAGATGTGTATTGTGATATGAGGCAATGAAATCTGTGCTGCAACTGCAGAAGTGCTTCCTAATGAGAAAACCAGAACATGCAATGCAGACTCTAGCACACTTTGTGTTTCTGTTAAGGTATCAGTCTGATATGGTAAAAAGCATGGGTTTGTAAATCCAGTAACTTGTTCCCAAGGGGTAGGCAGCTGGACAACAGCGTCAGCTTTAGTTAATATTTTGAAATTTGCAGTGCTAAAAATCACACAACTTAAGAGTAAGAGCTCTCAGGATTTGCTTCTGCTGAATTCGCTGCTCTTCTGATTCCATTTTGACTCAATGTTGAATAACTGGTCCATTTAATTTCATCATTCCAGTGTGACTTCATATGTTTATTTGCAGAGCAATTTGGGCTCACACTATTAAATTTGATCAATCTCATAGAACACATTATTGCACAATTGCAATTCAGAGCAAAGACATTCGCAACATGTAAGCACAGTGAAGATATACAGGATATTGACCTTAATTCCCTGCCTAGTTTGATGTCTCAAAAGCAACAGGAATTAAATTATCAAGAGGACTTAATGAGTCTATCATGCCTACAGGGAATTCCTTCAGGTCAAGTTTGAAGAGCACTGCAGTAGCAGTTTCCTGAAGGTTGCCTTGATCCTCTATATTAACAGCAGTTACTGAAAAAAAGGAAGTTTGGCTTCAAGAGCTGCTACATGACAGATCTCAGAAGAATTGGATCTAGTCACAAAGATGTGTCAGAGGTTCAGCACAACCAGTATTGCAGAACCGCATGAAAAATGAACAATAAAGCAGCAGAGTACCTGTGCAGACTACAAATACTCAAGCTAGGAAATTACAGGTACAAATGTTTCTTCTGCAGCACTGGCTGAACAACAAAGCAGAACATATCTGGACAAACCAGGAGCAGACAATACTGACATACAGACAATGAGGAAGAGATAAGAGGAGAAAGCCATCTTTAAGAATTTCTTAACCCAAGTACTCATTGCCTCAGCTTACATCTTTTTTTTTTTTTCACATCAATCTTGTTTTATGAGTTAACTATTTTCTGCCTTTCCTAAGCACTTCTTCTTTCAATAAATGTACTGGGGAATTCTTCAAACTTCATTTATTTGCTTTGTATTAGGGCTTGGAAAAAACCCAAACCTTTACCACTCTCAATCGAGACTGAAGAGTTCTTTTTCCTGAAAGCGTGTTTGCAAACAAATTCTGAAGCATAAATCATGTAGCTCTGCTTCCTGCACCTTCGGGCAGCCTCATGATTTCTCTTGCTGCTCTCGAGTTGGCTTTTTTTCCAAGCAGAAGAATTAAATTACCAGCATTATCCCAGCTTCACCCCTAATCCAAAGTGACCGGTTTTGCTAGTTTCAGTTGGCTGCTGCTTGGGAACGCAAATGCAGATGCAGACAGTAGCACTGGTTTTCTTTGTGGAAGAAAAGACACCAAGTTAGCACAGGCTCTATTCCAAAAGCTGTGGGGGAGAAGAGAGCTCACTTTTCTTTCAAAAACCCCAACAGGAGTTTCAGAGCTATCGGGCACATCGCATCCAGGAAAAACGGACTTTCCCCATCTCAGGATACTGCCTGCATAGGAATCACCACCTCTTCTTTTATTTCCAGTCTGGATGAGTGTTGAATTCTCACCGGTCCTTTGCTCTACCTATCTGCTTCTGACGACTGAGTATTTGAGATTACTGTCAAGTTCAGGCTTGCACTGCTTACAAGCTCCACTTGCTTCACCAGTGACGCTGTGTAAGTTCCCTGAAGCACAACTAATGGGCTTGGGAAGCTACAAAGGACTACAGCCTTAGTCCAGTACCAAACTGTTCACAGTACACTGAAGCTCTATCAGGCTTTCATCCGAAACCATAAGCCTGAGAGGTTTTGCTTCTGCAGTGGGCCTGTAAATTCCAGAATTCTACACAACTGAAAATATGCAACTTATTATGTATTTTATTGCCTGTGCTCAGACCCATCTACACTTTCTAAGATTTATATATTTTTATAGCACGTATCTTCAAAAACTTATCAATGTACATATTTCTCCATGAAACATACTGAAATAACAGGTAAGCCTGAACTCAAAGAACTAATCTTCCTGAATGTTCTGGCAACATCAATTACAAAACAGCAAATGCTACAATTTGGGGGATTTTTTCCTCCCTCCATAGCTTTTCGTAACTTCAAAATCACCACTACCATTTTGCTTGACCTTTGGTTTGCTCAGTTTATGGAAGTTGATTGCTATGCCAAGAACATTCATCTAACCTTCATTCACCTAACCTTTGAAGTAAACCAGGCTTTCTTTTCTTTGTTTTCTTTGCACAAATGAGTTCAGAGACAGAAGCAGAATCGTAACTTACTAAGCTTAGACAACAGACATGGAACAACATAGAAGTAGCGTAAAACTGAGTCCCCCACTCCTAACAAGAAGGCAAAGACTGACAATTCTTTTGCGGTAACACTCAGCCAATGCAACAGCCTCTACAAGACATTTCAAGGCCTTCTAACAGACTATGACTATAGGTTGAACACCCCAGGAACATATGCCTCTTTTCAAATCTATCTTCCAAAAGCATCAAGACATAATGTGGTTGTATCATACTCCATCTTTGTAAAAGTCACTCAGTGTGATATTAGCACCCTATAAAATTATCCAGGACACACACACACTTCAGCTATGTAATTTTATTTTGAGCAAAACCCCCAAAAATAAAGTTTTGCTGTCAATCAGAATCTGAAAAGGTTTATAAAATTAATCTTAATAACAAACTCTAACCATTCTATGATTCTGTGATGGCCTGATTAAAGGCAGGACTGCACAGGATTAAGACGTCTTTATCTACCATTACTTCGCATACATGAGGACAAGGGAGAAATAGTGTTCCAAAGTAATAATTTAATTAAAGAATAAGTTTCACACTATATATCTCTTTCTTTACAGCATTTCTGAGCATGCCACTTTCAGCCCTACTGTGTCTAACATGCTAGAGGCATACAGTACAAGGTTTAGCACGCTTCACTGCCTATTTTGTTGACTACAGCCTGAGCAAGTGTACAAAAGGCCTTTTTTCCTTGATAAATAAATTCAACAGCATTCGTGTTCAGAACTAAAAATAGCTAATTAGTACAATAACAATAATGCAGGATTATAATAACAGTTTTATTATGAGTATGGGTTTTATACACCAAAAAAAAAAAGACTAAGCCCTTGTCCTAAAGAGCTTGTGGCTCAACAAGAACTGAGAAAAAGCACACCATTTGGATTTTCTGCTGCTGCCGTATCTAGTCCACATAAGCTCATTTTTTGAGGACTTCGACTTTATATAGGAAGTATTTTCACAAATAGAACTATGCCTCAAGAGTGATACAAGATGTGCCTTGTATACTACTCAAGAGTGTGTATATATATATATATATATACACACATATATATCTTTTTCTTCCAGTCAGGACTATGCAGGTGCCGTGAGTCTGAGCACTTCTGGGACACCCTGCAGGTATTACTTGTGTTGAAACCAAAAAGGACAGTCAATGCACACTAAATTGAACCCTTCGTGTAAGCTGACGCGTACACATATAAGAGATGTGCCCAGATATACTGCAGTCCTCATAGCACAGTATTCAACTGCTGGAGCTCAAATTTCAGAGCCCCCCTACTAAAAGTTAAGATAGGTTCATATTCCCCCTAGGCCCAGGTTTTATGTAGAAGAAACATCCAAAGAAATGTAGATATAGCAAAGTCCAGGTCATGACTGCATATCCACAATGCGACAGCACCTCTGTAGCAATTTATTACTTGAAAAAAACACAATAGGATGGTATTTTGTTTGGGTTCACCTGTCCACAATAAAAAAAAATTGCAGCATGTGACTCAACAGATCTCCATGTTAACAAAGTTCAGGAATCTCTGTTCCATTATAATGTAAATTAATTTTTAAAAAATTTTAAATTGAAAATTTTTAAGACTAAGCTGAATGACTGATACAAAAGTATATGGATATTCATTCCTGGTGGCAAAAGAAAACAGACTTGCTGTAGGGAAATCTTAGAAAGGGCTTGAAGACGGAGGGCACTGAATCATGCACTGCAAATGGGTTATTCTTACCGTCCTAGACAGGAGGAGAAAGACTAAGACAGCTTTACTGCAAGAGAAACAGGAAAAGTGCAGAATGCGGGCATACATGCCAAATAAGAAAGAACAGAGGTGGAGGTAGGCAGAAGACAGAGAGAAGAGTCTGGGAGAGGGACTCACAGATGGGTGGGGATTTACATGAGCAGAGCAGCAGGCAAACAAGATAATCTCTGCTGCAGCATGTCAAGTGGATGTAAGAACACCATAATGAAACAGGAGAGAGTGAACAGAAAAAGATTCCCATCATCAAGGCAAGAACTTAAGGCTTCAAAAGAGAAAACAATGACTTCGGAAATGAAAATGAAGAGGACAAGGGGATGGAAATTAATTCATGTTTTCACCATGAGCCAAAAAGATAGTCAGGGATGGAAGCAGATACAAATAAGCCTAAGATGAAGTCACAATTTATTTATTTTTTAAATAAACAAAACCTTTCCCTGGTACAATACACAATAGCCTGCTTAGCAACAAAGGTTGCAGTGATTGCAGAGTCTGCAGCCAAAACCTCTGCCCTGCTACATGAAGCCTCTGTAAAACAGCATCTTCCCTCCTCCAGCCATGCTCTCCCATGCTATTATATTCTATCAAACAATGAAATGTCACTTGAAAGTAGAAAGCAACAGTTTCACTAGAGGCTAGATCACACAACTCACTGCTGCAAGAAATATGACAGGTAGTGGATTTCTCCTCTGTCTGAACTAAAAGAGAAACTTCGTGGCTTAAACAAGAATCTTCAATTCTCTTCCATCTTCAATCTCGGTCTCTCTTCACAACTAGTATACATACAGTGCATGCACTTACCATCAAGCCACCATAAAGTTCAACTGCTTAAGCAAACTATACCTTTTGAAAGCCTGAAACACAGAAATACTCTCAGTTTTTAGCTATTGCAGAAGTTCTACAGATACAACAGGAATGAAAACAGAATAAGCAAATGAATACAAAGAAGAAAAATGGTTTAAGAAAACTGAAATGTTCCATTCTTAAATAGGTCTGACTGGAGGAAGCAGTGAGATGCAAAACCAGTGGTTTCGGTCAGTGTCAGCTAAGGTCAGTAGGCCTTTAGTTGAGAGAACTATCCCAGAACAGATATATCCCTTTTTAAAGGTTAAAATCCAGCATTCTGATGTCACATCTGATCCTCACCACAAAAAATTCTGTTAGCCAACCACAAAATAACCACCTATAAAATTCAGAAAGGCAGTCGGAGGTATTATTGTAATAGTACCCAAGGCTAAATAAATACTGTAGAGCAGGCTCTGTATCACAAAGGAAAGGCAGAGTTTGCCACAGTCAGAATCTAGAGGGACATGACACACAGCAATATAATACTTATCATCCCTGTGTGTTTCTGTAAATATTTCATCTCTATGTGTGTATTTATACATACACATGCATATATGCTATATATATATACAAAGGCATACACATGCAACAATATATGTATAAAAATACTTAAAACAGAGAAACGTAACACTTGAACACCCCTTGCATGCTTTCATAAAGACTTCATCTTTATATATGCACATATATACACACAGACACTATCTATAATACACACATATAAATCTATGTATAAAAATGCCAAAGTTCTGTACTCCCAAAACTAGCAAGTAGTCCCAGATATATAGCTAGGCCACCACGCTTTCACAAATCCTAAATTAAGTCTGGGCTCTGTTACACATGGGCCCTGTTATTTTTGGGCCCATCTGTATGCGCAGTTTCATGATCCACATCCAGAATGTTTGTATTACGCTCCTTCTTTTCTGTTTTTATAAAAAAATTAGCCCCAACTCTAAAATCAACCAGCACTTAACGGGTATACAAATGTGAAAAACTTGGCTGTTGATACTAATGAACAATTCAGATATATACCCTAGCTACATAAATATACAATGATGCATGCAGCTCAAGCATGCAGCTCCACCTTGAATTTGCAGAATATTCATCATTCCTTTTGAGATCATCCTACATACATTGATTTTTTTTTAATTTAAGCCAATTCTTTCTACAAATGGATTTGAATAAGATGCTTTTACGCCTCAAGCTACATAGAAAGTCACTGAAACACTATTATCTAAATGCATAGTTTCACCTTCCAGTAGTCCATAATCACATTACCATTTAAAGCTCTGCCATATGTTTACAAAGATAGTATGTGAGCATCCATGAAGAACTCATTAATTCCAAGAAAAGTATGCCATCAGTGCCTTTCAGGGTCAGCATGAAATCTTTCATAATTTAAAAGGAAATGTATGCAATAACAATTTCAGATATTTAGTGTTAACATGACAGCATATAGACCTCTCTCTCTACTCTGTCATGCCTTCAGGACAGATACCTTCTCTCATCCATATATAGTGGCATTCTTGGGAAGTTCCATTCCTAGTAGATTAACTAGAAGTGGGAGATAGTGTGAGGTATCACAGAAACAGAGTATAACATCCTTTTCATGCCACCAGTGCTCATTTCTTTAGATAAACTAATGCAGCAATAAAGTCGGATTCATGCAATCATTGTCCCCAACTACAGCCATAGCTATTTCTAGGGAAGACAGCAATCGGCCTAAGCTAATCAGACATGTAAGGGCAGAGCAGCCTTCATTTTTCACTGCAGTTCATGAGACCCTCTAATCACAGTGACTAACCTCATTGCCAAAATAATGTCATCTCAAAAATTGCATTTACCAGAACAGCTCCTCTCTGCGAGTGTGGAAGATCGAATTTGTCACTGAAAATGAGACACAAAACCAGATTGAAGAGAGGCTGGGGAAGGAGAAAGATGCTTCTCAGTCACAAAGTCTCAGCCTTGCAACAAACATGCACGTTTGACAGGAGTCTGTAGAAATTAAATGCGATTTCCTTAAGCACCAAGCACGTCACTAGGTCGGACGCAGCGCCCGCGGCTGCGGGGCCCCTGCCCTCTCCTGCCCCGGGGTGCCCGTGAGAGCTCGGTCTCGCCTCGGGGGACACCCGGCGAAAGAAGAGCGGCGGCGGCGCGGCAAGACCCCAGTGTCCAGAACCGCCCCCCTTCCCCCCGCTCCTCCCCGCCCCGTGCCCGGGCTCACCGTGTGGGAAGCGTTGCTGGCCCTGAGCGGCGGCAATGCGAGAGGCGACGGCGGGCCGGTCCCAGCTCCTGCCCGGGAGACCCCGGCTCCGGTGCCCGGGGAAGACTGCAGCGGGCGGCTGCTGTCCCCTGCCCTGCCTGCGGAGAGCAGAGGGGTGAGCGCGGAGGGCAGCGGCGGCCCCTCAGGCAGCGCGGCCGTCGGGGCGGCGGCGGCGGCCCCGGCGCTCCGCCGGCACCGCCGCCCGTCTTGCTTCAAGCAGAAGCCATTAAAAGCTAATCACCGCCGCGGCGCACACACGCACCGATCCGGCTAATAGCGCGGGCGGGCCATGCTCACCCGGCTAAACCCTTCATCCGAGATTAACCCGCCACCGGCAGGCGCCTAACCGGGAGAACAAGCCGGCTCTGCCCCACACACGCCTCGGGGCTGGGCGGACGCCCGAATCCCCCACCGCCCCCCCAGCCGTCTGGCCCGGCGAAACCCCGGCGCCGCCGGGGACCCGCCAGGAGTTCACAAGTCTGCGGCAGGGAGAGGAGACGAGCACCGCCGCCCCCTGTCAAACGCGGCCGCTCCGGCAAAAGCAGCGATTCCCAGTTTTTCCCTGTATCGTTTTTCTAAGTGATTTATCCCCTTCACCCCCATCCCCCCCTTCCCATTCCCTCCCCCCCCACACTTCTCCTTAGGCGAACTCGCCACCCCGCACAACAACAGCACGAACACGCAGCCCCCCGCCGGCCCCCGGCTGCCAGGGGGAGGGCGGATCATTGTTCCGACACACACAGCCCCGCTGCGGAGGCAGCCGCGGGGCGGACGAGACTCTCCCCCCCCACCCTCGGCCCGGCCCGGCCCAGCGCGGCAGGGGGGGCGCTGGGGGCTCGCGGCCCGGCGCGGTGTCGGTCGCGGCGGCCCTCTGCTTACCGGCTGGGTAGGCAGCACCAGCGGCGGCGCTAGCTGAGGGTTTTCTGGTTAACATGGCCGCTGGAGAGGAGGGAGAGGAAAAGGCATGTCAGGGCGGCTCTCCTCCGCTGCTCCTCGGCCTCTCCGGTCGGCGGCTGCCTCTCTTCTCCGATCAGCTACACCCAGAGCCAGACACGTCCTCCGCTGCATCCCCCTGGCCCCGGGCCGGCCGGACAGACCCTCCAACGGCCCGCCGTCGCCTCCCGCCGCAGCAGCAGCAGCAGCAGCAGCCACGCCGCCGCCGCAGCAGCCCCCGGCCCAAGCTCATCACCTCCCCCGCCCCCGCCCCGGTCGCCCCGGTCCCCTCACACGGAGGAGGGGGCAGCAGAAGGCGGCCGGACAGGGCCCTCCTCCTCGGGCGGCGGAACAGGGACAAACAGCGCACTGGAGGGGCAGTCCCCGCCCCGTCGGTCGCCTCCCCTCCCTCCGTCCCTCCCCCGCCGCCCCCTTCCCTCCCCTACCGCTCCGCTCGCCGTCGTCGCCGGGGCGGCCCCCCGCTTCCCTCCCGTCTCCCCCGGGCACCCGCACCCTCAGCGCGGCGCGGGGGTAGCACCGCCCAACCGCCGCCGCCCGCCCAACGGCTGCCTCGCGCTGGGCCGTTGGTCACCTCACACACACCCCGGGGGTCACAGCCATCTTGGCGGGCGGCGGACAGCCCGCGCCTCGCCCCGGCACCCCCTCAGCTCCCTGCGGGGCTGGGGCAGAGGCAGGCCGGCCTCCCGGGCCCGACAGCGGCGGTGTGTGCGGCGAGGAGGGGGGCGATGGCGGCGGGGGCATCGGCGTGTGTGGGAAATCGTGTGTGTGTGTGATCGCCAGTTCCTCAGGCAGCGGGGGGTCACTTGTGCCGAACTGAGAGGGCAAAGATGGCACCGTGGGAGGAAGGTTAAATTGGGATACAAATGCATTGAAACGTTAAATTGGGATGAAAACTTAAAAAAAAAAAAAAAAGGCAGGGAGGGAAAGGGAAAAGAGCTTTGGGGATTGTCCTGGAGTTGTAAGTGGCTCAAGCCAGAATGAGGGGAATCGAGGGGGCGTTGGGGGTGGGAAGAGAGAGAGGGCGTTATTTGCCTTGTTTTCCAGACTGTACAACGTGCCTTGTGGAGTACAATGCTTCGAATTCCTGGTTTGTCAGTTTGAACGTCATTAGAGCCAAAAATAGCTATCTGAACATTTGCTCAGCTTGGGATAGGGCTGAAATGAACTCTCCTACCTACACTCAACCCTTTTGGAAATTGTACGGACTGCGCATATTTTCCCTTTTTGAAACAGCTGGTAGATATGCAGGCAGACCGCCCTTCATCCCCTTCCACTGAAAAGAAGGTAGAAAAAAATAATCTCCCTTTGTCCTATGCCTTAAAAAACCCCAAAAATCCATCCCTGCTGCCAGGGAGAAAGACTGCGTCTTCCAGTGCCACAGATACACACATAAACAAAGACATTTCCTGTACTGGTACAAAGAAATAAACAATTTCCCTAACTCCTCCTGTCACACAGAGAAAACAATCATACCTTCTCCCGCCCACACCCACCTAATCTTTTCCCTTCACTGCAGCAAAAAGCAAGCTTTGTCTTCCTCAATATCTCCCCAGATGTCCACAGGCACTCCCACTGTCCCTTCCCCTTGGCTGCCAGGTGTATAAATGCTGTTTTCTGATCACTCTTCAGTATTTTCCCGTCATTTTCATAGGCAGCGCATGCACATCAAAAGCCTCAGAATAACCAATGCCGTGATAATATTCTATGTGAGATACCTTGAATATTTAAGGAATGGTCAAGAAAAAGATACTTTTCTAGTCAGTCTAAGGAGGGGACAGGGAAGAAACTTGTTCACATTCAAGCTAGATGGGAAAAAAATGCAGTTGATATCAATTATCTTTTTGTAGGGCTTGCAGAAGTTCTTATATGATGTGTCCCCTGACTGTCAAAGTCACAGATGGCTTCCTGCATGTTCTGGGATTAGTTACACCTAAACGTCGAGATAAAGGAAAGGCCATTAAGTGTCCTGTTTCAGCCCCTTTCCCATCAGATGTGCCATGACCAATATGCCCTTCACAGCTTGTTCAATTCAGGACCACCTATGAAAAACTACCTGAAAACCAGAGTTAGCCTATCACATCATAAACAATCTTTTAATAAGTCAGTGGAAACACAGTATATTGGTACCTGTCTAGCTATTCTCTTTCTAAAATTGTATTCGTTGTCAGCTTTCAGCATTAGTCTTTAAACCTCAGAGTGGGCTTGAGCCTGCCTGGATGCCTCTCTTTTTCTCTTTCCATCTCTTTCTCCATCTGCAATCTGTCCTGGCGGCTGCTGTCAAGGATAGTACATGATGGGAGTCTGAAGTGGAACTCAAGATGAGGGCAAGCCCATCTTGATTCCTTCTGAATGCAACACAAGAAACTTCAATTTAAAAGCCTCTTTCATGCAGGATTTAGGTTGACAAAGGAGGACATGCTAATATAATTGTAAAATACCTTGGCTCCTCCTTGGGCTTGTAACAGCCTTCTTCAAAATCACAGTCACAGATCTACAAACAGAAGAAGAGAACAAAGCCTAAGTACCCAAAGACAAAGCAAAGATTAATTCTTTCATGCCAAGTTTTACACTCAGAAATCTATGTCCCTTTGAGTGTTCACAAAACTTCATTCTTTCTGATACTGGCAAACTGAACATATCAGCACCTTGCAGACCAGTACTACACAAGATGAGATCAACAGACTTCAGTTCCTGGGACAGAAAAATACATTAAGCACCTGACAGGAGAAAGCGTACAATGCTCAGAAATTTAGAAAGGCAAGTGAATCAGAGTTTTCTTGCTTCTTTTTCCTGCTCCCTCAGCTTTTATTACCCAAAAGTGTGAACTAACCATTAATGAGAGATTAGTCTTCCCTTTCTTGCGAGCAAAGCTCCTGAGTGTTTATGCGTGTCAGACTACTTGCAAGGGCCTTGTAAGGTAATGTCATCAAAGCACTTGTTTTTAAGAGAAACATCTGAAAACTTTCTTTACAGATGGGCACCCAAACAGTCCTGCAGACTGGAAAGCCAAACTCAGTGGGACACAGGCAGTACTGGTTCTGCACCACAGTGGCCACCTGTGGAAGGAGGTGAAGAGGTGAGCAGTTGGAGATGCAGGTGAGATCAGAAGGCCTCTTGCTGCAGCTGCCTTGAAGAGGCTCAGGTTGGGCTGTTACGGGTATCATCCTCCTGTGATAAACCGTACAAAATGTTCTAGAACAAAAATTAGCAACTATTTGGTAAAAATAAAAGTGGTTAAATCATAACCATTGAATGAGAAAATTAAAATTCATTAAAAAAAAAAAAAGACCCAGAAGTCTAGAATAAAACATGTTATCTGTAAAACCTTGTCTAAAAGTAAGTCTGCCCACATAGTACATTAAAATGCATTATTGAAGATAATATGCTAATACAGCGAGGAGAGATACAGAGGATGCTGTGTTTCTTGAGCCATTCGGTCAGGGCCGATTCCAAGCAAACTGTGAGGGATTTCTGAGGTCTGTTTTGCCAGGCTGCCTCGGGCCCCACTTCCTATCTAGTTGTCCTGTGTTAGAGCACTGTACTGCCTTAGCATCGCTGTAGAATCTCCCATGTGAGTCATCTTACCTCTCCAAAGTGGATGCTGGTTAGGGTGTAGTTACATGAGGCTTTGGTATGTAGGTGTAGGACAAGAGAGGATGGCCGGTCAGTCACCAGCAGCCTCACTGCTGCTGTGGCATCAGCAAACACTTATGTGGTCAGCCACCAGGGGATTCCTGAGACACCATGCTTGTCCAAAGCTGCGGTGATGACTCCAGGGGCTCCCACAGTGACGGTTGCAGCGGGTGCTCAGCACCTTGCTATGCACTGACTGATCTCACTGGGCACTGCAAACTATTTTGGCTGTAGATAAATGACCACTAGGTAAAGCAATGTTCCTTAAACGTGTTGTGGGGATGGGAGGACATTGCGCTTAGGGATACGGTTTAGTGGTGGAGCTGGTAGAATTAGGTTAATGGTCAGAGTTTATGATCTTAACGGTCTTTTCCAAACTAAATGATTCTATGATTGTATGATCCAATGAAAAGGAGAAGTAAGACAAGCTTAGAACAAAGAAAGTAAAAATGCAGTTTTCTGCTACTTTTTAATCATCTTCTCATACTAAGCAGAATTTGCATAAGAGGGAGAATCTATGCTCACTCTCAACCTCTTAAAATGTTTTAGGACCTAACCTATTTAAAGACTTATGATTTTTTGCATTGTTTTTGTGAAGCAGGCATTGAATGCTGAGCTGGAGACATTAAAACACTTAGGTTATGTCTCACCATCACTTAAACATCAGTCCAAACCTGTCGTCTCAGTCGATAGTCTGTGTTTTAGAAGTAAACCCTTACACCAAATAAGGGGTTGCTTCAGGAGGGTTTGAACACAATCAGCACCAGGTTCTCATTACTGTGTTGTGGATAATTTAGGCATGAACAGAACTGTGTACTCTACAATGTGGTCTTTCAGCGGATTGTGCTGAGCACAGCGTAGGCACCTCAAAATATAGCAACCTACAAATGCTAGCATTGCAAATGGAAAGCACACAGGGCTCAACTACTTCTCAAACATGCACTTCACTGTGTGGTACACAAGTAAGGTTTGCAACTCTACCCTCTCTCTACCCTCCCCAGAAAAAAAAAAAAAAAGAACAATCCCAGCAGAGCATCACCTGTAACTTAGGACAAAATTGTGTTTCAATACAATTATAAAAAATTAGGTTATGTATTCAGAGCAAGAGTGCAGAGAATCACTGCCACAAATCAGTTTGCTAGTATATATTCATACTGACATGAGGGTATATGAAGCTAAGCTGGCTTGCCAGGTTCAGATGTTTGTTGGCCTTTATTCCAGTGTATGTTCTGTTGAGGCTAAACTTAATTCTGTCCTCAGTGGTTTGCTCTTTCTGCTGTTTAAGAATACATAAGTCACCACCTCTATTGCCATATTAAGACACGGCAATGGACATTTTAGTGGTCAGTGAGTGCATCCTGAAGAGATACTCTGAGATTTTATGAATCTGCAAGCATACGAGTAATTTTTTATTCTTATGCTATTATAGCTATTTTGTGGGAGATTCACAATATATTTGTATTTTAGTGCCGTTTAGGCAAACTGCAAATTAAGGAAAAAGTTCTCCCTTTTCACCAGACCATGCCAATGTTTCTAAGCTTGTGTATTATATGTTTTCTATATAATTTCTGTATTCTTATAACATTAGTAATAATTAGAAAATTAGACGTAGTCCTTTGTGTAAATTCCCAGCACATGTAATGGGAGGAGAAAGGTGCCTGTTTACCTGTCTCATATAGCAGAAGCAATGCTGATGGGAGTAGCAGTAGCATTAAGATAAAATTAATCTCAGGGAAAAAGCCTAATGGTGGCTGATTCTTTTCAGCTGCTGGCACACCCTTCTTTATGTACTCAGAAAAAAAGGGAACCTCTGGAACAAGAAAAGAAGGAAATGATGTATGTGTCATTGGCCCTTCTTCTTCTGAGGACCCGTCCCACCTTGTCTGTGAAGCTTCTCCATTCCCACAGCTATGCAAACAAGGGAGTTGTGGTAACTGCAAAGACATAATTTAAAACTACTGGCTCTCATGTCACTTGAATGTTAGTCTTTCCTAAAAAAAATCCAAGAAAATAACTGTTACTGCAAGTTTAGTATGTGGATGTAGTTAGGATTTCTACCAAACTGTTTCAGAGAGAAACCGCAAACCTGTTAAACCTTGTGTTATTCTCTGAACTCAGTTTCCTTCCCTAAATGCCTTGAAAATCAATATAGAAATTGGTGTGATCTTTCTTGCACTCATTGTGTGGGCTACTCTGTTTCAAAACCAGCTGTTCACACACAGCGTTAGTCCCAGCTGTTGAAACCCTGGTAACGTTTGCTTGTCCAATTCTACATGAGAAATCAAGAGAGACTTAACTTTAAAGAGTTTATGAGAGTCAGTTGCACATCACAGCAGAGTTTCATAGAATCTGGGATTTAATCCTGTCAGATGCTGAGAAGTTTCGGCTCTCCTGAGTCAGGGAGCCCAGTATCTCATGGGGTGCACCCAAATAGAGAAATTACATATCTCACTCACTTGTGATAAAGCTCATTAAAATCACTGCTCTACAAAAGTACAAAAGTGAGACATAATTAAAAGATAATGGGTCAGAGGAACTCAGAATCCAGAAAGAACTCCAACCAAGTTATTTTCCTCACCCAGGCTTTCTTCTTCCTAATAAAAAGAAAATGAATCATTAAGATTAAGTCCCGAGGCCTGAGTGTTATATTATTAACTAGTATAATCTACTGTCGGGATTTACATGGTGGCTTTTGAGTGAAACTATGAGCCACCTGCTGAAAAGCAAATTTAAGGCTACATGCTGGGAAAGAACTTTCTCATTAAAATATAATCAAGGTTTGTTAGTGCAACAAGAAAAGAAACAACCTGATGTACTGCATTATACTGAGCACTGCCCAAAGCGGGAACTGAAGGTATCAGACAGCTGTGGAGAATTCCTCAGCTCCCCATTTCACAGGGTGTAAACCCTACATGGACTTACCTTGGGAAACTCAGACTACATCTGTTGAATGCACATGATAAGAGGAGCCACTGGCTATGTTTTCTAAGGATGGTATCTACAACATGCACAGTACTTTTTCTTCAGTAATGAGCCTCCTTGCCTTTCTCCATTTATCTCAGGAGTATAAAAAGTACTTTTAGTGGGCATGGTCAGGCTGATAGTTGAGTAACAAGAAGGGATGTGCAGGGATATATTTATATTGAGGAGGGAAAGTTAAGAGTTATCTCACCAATGGCCCCTGCATTATCTTACTACTGGTCCTTTGGTGTGGAAGTACCCTAAACTGCCCAGCCTCCCATTTAGATTGCTGCATGAATATTTGGTGGATATGCATATTCAGATGTGAAGAGGGGGAGAAGAAAAATAGCAAATACATGAGGTGAAATTCACTATCATAATTTGTAATCTCCTTCCAAATGAATAAATGTGCCCATTAATACCCAAACAGTTCACAATCAATTCAGAAAATTGCAATAAAATCACTGTATAATTTGGAAAATTAAGTAAACAAAGGAGAGTTCCTGCAGATGTTCTACAAATAGAGAAAAAGAAAAAGGGGGCCAAAGGGAACACTTCAGTATGTGTGGTACTTTATTAGTAAAATTAATCCCAGTAATTTGAAAAGGACCACTCACACACAGTTCCACCTGTGATTAGGATCCAGGCTTTAAATCATAAAATAAATTATTTGCTCAGCTGTGATTTTAATTTTAATTTGGAGAAAGGCAGAGTTTTGTAACTATAGGTAACTCCCTATAAACGGATTTAGCTCTGTGTGTGAAATGGGTAATGTTACACGTTATAGGTCTAATAAGTGCCTAGCTCATAAAAGGAAACCACAGGGGGCAGAAAAGATGGGTGCCAGTGCTCATTCCAGTGCTTGGAGAAGTGTTCTGCAGAATGGCATGTAAGCAGAGAGAGAGAAACCACAGGTGACTGGAGTGCCCCAGAGATTTCACCCTGCACAAACTGGGTAGCTCAAGAACATCTTCTGGAGGCATTGTCTGCGTATTCTTTCGAGAAAAAGAGGTGCTGTCATCACAGAGTCCCCTTCTGTACAATAAACTAATGGCAAAAGTACTCATTTAGGAAAGTTCAGTACCTTTGACCCTCAGCCTCTGACAGTGCGTATCAAACTACAAGCTGCTGAATCTGGAAACAGGAATTCATGACTCATTGGGCCAGAAGGACAATGAGTTACAGAAGAGAAATTAGAATAAAGAAGAAAAAGACGATTGGTGTGAGGTTAGACTTCAAAAGGATTTTTTTGAATGTTGCATACAGCACAGTCATATTCTGTCTTTCCAGTCAGTTTTTGCCAGTGTTTTGAATAAGAACATGTATTTTCAAATAGAGTTTAACTTCAGTTTGTAAAGGCTAATGATCTATTTCTGTAAACAGAAAACACACAGTAAAACAGGCAGTAAATACCTAAGAGGCAGGAAAGGAAGACAATATAGGGTAGGAAAAATAACATGAAAAAGATTATGGAAAGCTACATAGAAAGCGTAAAGAGGGTGAAGCTAAGAAGCAAAACATAATCATCTCTTATTTTCTGGCATTAGCTTCCTGGTAGCATGACCTTTCTTTTTTCTATTGCTCCATTTAGTGCTGCTTCCGCTTGTGCTCTTCCATTTATGTTAACTTCTTGTCTCCTACTTCTCCTTGTCTTTGTTTGCTCTCCTAGAGTTGTCTTCCAGTCATCGAGGAGGCTGCAGATGGACCACAGCCCTGCACTGCCGTACTGTCCAACAAATTTGTCCACAACAAATTGTGCCATCATATGGCTGGTCACTTCCAGGATTCAGAGTGGCTGAAGACTGGAGTCCTGATATCTGCAGGGCATCCGCTAGGAGAAAGGAGGGCTGAAAGTGTGAGAGGATAACTGGGTAGGATCAGCAGTCTTAAGAGGGCTGAGCAAAATTCCAGGGACTTCCCTGAATAGAAATAGCTCACCATTTCCTCAGTTTCTTTCCTGAGGGCTCTGTGCTCCTCTGTGTCCTACCCCTACAGCTGCAGAATTTGTGTCTGGGGCACTTCCCCATGAGAATTTCTGCAGCTATTCTCAATTTTTGCTAAATCCATGTTTTATCCCATTTTCCACCTATTTCTAGATCCTTCCTTCCCTCCCCTAAACTTAATAGATTTATCCAGTCTGCAATTCCAGATGTGAATTCCTCCCATATGCTGAGGTCTTCTTCTTCCACTGCTATGCTTTTGATTATCATGGACTATAAAAAATTAATGGTACCCTGGCAGCCAGGTACTGATGGTTGCAGTGACATCTTCGTGACTACCTTCCTGGATAAGGTTTTTGCCTTGCATTTAAATTGCTCAGTAAGGCACAACAAGCTTCTTGACACTGTGAGATAACCTGTATAGCATGATATAGCATGATGGTCTCCACGTTCCCAGGAAACACTTTATTGCAAGTTGAGAAAAATTCAGAGCTCCTGAACCTAATAGCTCCTCAAAATGACATGGTCTAAGGGATGAATTCCTTAACCGCTGGATACATAACGAATCATTCAGGCAGCAAAAAGATATAATAAAAAGAAGCATGTGTCTTCTTCTTCTGGAAGTTTTAATGGGGTGCCAAACTGGCAACTGTACCTAAATTGCAGTTTCAAGAATCATTTAGTACACTAAACAATCTATTTCTGAGACGTAACACACATAAGCCCTGTGTGATGTGAGGCTACAGCACAGCTCTAAGACATCTTCAGTACCTGCAGAATACCACTGAACAGAGATATAAAGTATATATATATATTGATGAAAAGAAAATGAAGACATTTTATTCAAGGCAAATGCTCTTGTCTGGCTTTTTAATGAAGTAATTCAGTGCCACTAAGGTGTTTTTTTGTTTGGGTTTTTTTTTTTTAATTTTAGAGATAAAAGCCTCCATTGGCAAAATGCCAAAACTACAGGAAGCAAACCAGAGGACTGGAGGCACAGGAGCTGATAAGAATGGAGCAAACGTCTTCCAAGGATAGAAGATTTATTTATTTTTTAAATTCTTTTTTTTTTTTAAATAATTTTCCTCTTCTGGCTTTTAGCCAAAGATATAGTTGCTGCTTCCAAAACTTAAAGTAGAAATTCTACACTGCATCACAGCTTTTCTCAGATCCTGTAAAAATACAAAATCTTTTGGTCTGTTTCCTAGAATTTTCCCATGGAATTCAGTACAAAAGAGCTCTCTTCTTTCTGTCTGAAAGTTGGACTGTAAAGAAGTATGCACAGAGGGAAATCATTGCTTCATATATGTACATATTTATTTCTTTTAAATGAAAGATAAATTATCAAAACATATTGATCCCTTGAGAATATAAAGCTTCTGAGTAAATATTCAACTATCATAGCATTAGGTGTGCTGTAACAACATGAATTGAATATAACAGATCCCACGTGCTCACCTCTGGGGAGCTAATAGCAGTAAAGGGGAATCTGTTTGACAAGAAGGCCATTCATAGTGGCTGTCAACATCGGGCACGACACCTGACTGCTTCATGCTCTTTGCAGAGAAAGCCATAAAAGTTTAGAATAGTTTGCTATGCAGATTAGTACAAAGGAATAAAGGGACTTAGTTTAACTATGTTCATGAAAGTTTGAATGCTTTCTTTGCTACTGTTGAGCAAAATCCCCTGAAATCTACATGAGAGGATAACTGAAGGATCAACAGAATATCTCAGCCATGAAACATGACAATCTTCAAATATACCTCCAGTTGAGAAGAAACATTTGCTTGGGAAACAAACGCAAAAGTTAACCTCGAGCAATCAAATGTCTTACAAGGAGCCCTTTTCATTTCCCATCCTCCAAGCACTGTGATGTTAAGTCTTTGAAATGACAGTAGCTGCAAAAGGCAGGGGCTTAGGCTGAGAACATGCCTTAGGGACATGCTGTGGTTCCATCAGCTGTGAGGAAGACATCAACTTACAAAACAGCACCCAAAGAAGGACCTGTGCCATAAGCATCACATAGAAGAAGGCAAAGATGATTCCCCAAAAGCCAGA
The DNA here is from genome assembly GCA_004320125.1 of Scolopax mira. Taxonomy (NCBI): domain Eukaryota; kingdom Metazoa; phylum Chordata; class Aves; order Charadriiformes; family Scolopacidae; genus Scolopax; species Scolopax mira. The sequence goes on from BJBW01002074.1 coordinate 63,077, forward strand.
CATCTACAATCAATGCATTAGCCAGTTATTTGTGTAAGACTATCTATTACTTGCTTGAACACCATTCCTACAACTCACTGACTAAACCAAAATTGCTTTGTTTGTCACTTGCCAACTGCTTTGGCACTTAAAAGCATAAAGCATCCTGAATTCAGGTGCCTCACTATGCTCTGGACATCACAAGTTTGTTCTCAAACGTGGCCCTTTCTTCTGAGTATTGTATATTTTAACCAGAGAATAACACTGAGATCCATTTTTCTTTAAGAGCAGATTTAGAATATGACAACTTCTACTTTTGAAAGTAGATTGCTTTAGACACTTCTGGGCTTTGCTCTAAATATAAATCACCCATGCAGTATGCTTGTCAGCTTAGGCCAGACATGTCATACAAGGGTTGGTTGGTCTGGGGTTTGGGATTTTTTTCACCTAGATATAAGCAAACCTTAATGTAGAAACTTGAAAAACAACCATACAACTGTCATCTTCAGTTGAGAGAAAGAAACAGAAACGCTATGCTTAAAGCCCTTCTTTCCCATATGGCTCATAAAATGTCAAGACTGCCATTTTCTTCTGAAGTGATTTTTAGGTGATTTCCATTTTGATACAGATTCCAGGGAAGTAGATGGAACATCCTGATGTTGCTTTTTTTTTTTTTTTTGTAGCAGAAGGACCTGGTATGAGACTGACTCATAAGTACCAGGTATTATGGCAAACAGGGAATTCTCTGTGCCGCAAATGGGAATGCTCAGTGCCAGCACAGTCCTGGTAGATCTTTAAATTAATGTGCTCTTCATCCAGCTCTACTTAGGAAATGTGATTTTGTTTTGCTATTTCCAGTGACATTGCACAAGACCAACAACATTACCTTTCTAAAATGTGTATCTTTAAAGTATTTCAAATCAGCAATTTGATATTCACTTCTTAATCATTGGTTCATAGCGCATATAGTCTGTGCTTGCAAAAAATGTAGCTTTGTGTCTTTAAGGGTTGTGTGTTTCCTTTGAGACTGACACTCATTTCAGCAGGGTCCTGGGCAAGAATAACACGAGTGCTGGGAGCCTCCATGGCTCCATGACCAGCCCTAACCTTTCCTCCCACTCTCAGCCACCTGTGACTTTGCCACCCAAGGCTCTGGTTGCCCCATCTTTTAATTTTTGAGGCTTTGCAGGCTTTGATGCTTTTTTGACAGTGCTGGAAGCCAGGAGCAGGGGAAGGATGTGGTAAGAAGGATGTGTTGAGATTGATATTTGCCATGGCCTGCCAGTATCAAGTCAGTGCACAGTGTGGATGGGGAGATGTGGACTGAAGGGACAGATGGACATGCTTGTGGCGCAGAGTTCTGGGAAGAGTAGGTTCTTTATGGGAAGATATACTGCATACTACAGTTAAGTTTTCTTATTCCATCTAGTAATACCAAGAAATCTTTGTTGGTTCCTTTTTCACAACATATGGAGTACCCTTTTCATATGCAATATGAAAAAATCTGGCAGGCACAAACAACTTCTTCAAAAAAGAAATTATGACCTTGACTGCAGAAGAATGGATTTGTGTCCTAAACACTACAAGCTGTGAGAATGGGCTGGTGAGACCCATTCTCACTTTTGACGTGAAGGAAATGAACTATTTGGATCTCCAGGAATCTCCAGTCACACACGAGTGACACACAAAGCTGACAGCTCTACTTGGTAGTTCGGATCTTCCTGTAGGTTTTGTCTTTCTAGCCCATCTGTCGAAAAGATACAAAACCCACACATCTAACAAGATAGTGAAGTTTTATGAAGCAGTTAAAGCTGTAGACAAGAATTAGTCAAGTCTGTGCTACCTGGTGATTCTGATCTCCTCTCTGTTACCATTTGTTTCACCTTGCAAGCTTTCCTAATCAATGCTCTTTTATCAGTCTTGTCCTTGTTCTGTATTTGAAGATCAGCCGAGATACCCTTAGCGTAACCAATCTATCAGACGGATCTAGATTAACCGTTCTATTTTCAGCCCACAGGCATTTTTCTTGTTAGACAGCTGAAGAGCAGCTTCTGAATCTAGACTGCCTCTTCAAAGTTCACCTTGCACAACAGCATCTCAACTGCAAGCGAGAGAAAAGGATATGAGAAAATGCAGCTATTGTCAGAAAGGGAAACAACTGCAAAAGTGGGTCATGAGACTTCTACAGCAAAAGCTCTAAACCTAGGAAATGGGTCAAAATGTAAATTACCCCAGAACTCTACCAGGGACAAGCGCCAATCTACACACTGATTTCAAAGGTGTTTCAACATGCAGATTAGTAGATTTTAAGTTCAGATGGCTCTATGGTGATCACCTTGTCAGAAGTCTTGTGTCATACAGGCCTGAGGACTCAACTAAAGAAAAATCCTCTTTAGAGCCCACGACAGTGCTTCAAACAGAGCAGAACTTTTTTTAAAAAGAATAATAATCATGTTTCCAGTGATGGAGAATTCATCATAAGCCCTGTGTGTTGAACTTTAGTGACTATCGCCCTTGTTACAACACTTTGATTTTATTTCTGGTCTGAATTTGTCTAGCTTCAGCTTCCAGCAATTCGTTCTTGTCTGAAGCATTTTATGTCTGATTTGAGTGCCCTCTATTACCAAATTTCAGCTCCCCACTTAGATTATCAAAGACTCAGGCTCCCCCTGAATTCCTGTTGCATATCATTTGCCTGCAGTCGGTAGATAGAAAGTAAGATTTATTCAATAAAATTCAATACATTCAATAAAAAGCATAAATATTTCAAGATTAATTAATAAAATATTGCAGACTATTTCAGAATGGACATTAACAGTCTTCACTCCTGGACTGCACAGGTCAGATTTTGCTTGCTGCCTGCAATTTCTATTGTGATTACTACTCTGTAGAACCTCCTGACATTCTGTCCTAAACTGCAAAAATCAGGTTGTTTTGATTCTTGAGAAAAATGACACATGAAAAAAAAAAAAGGCAAAAAAATCAATCAAAGAAACACTCATTAAATTTGCCTGACTGATGGATTATATTTCACCATCCATAGCAAAAAATAAATATGTAACTCAGAAAGTAATAATAGAGACACAAATCTTGCGTCCCAGAGCTATTAGCCATTTATTTCTGAGCATAACCTCATTTATTTTGTAACCCTTCCCTTGATTTCAAAAGAAATGTATGGTATTGAAGCTAATTTCCTCCTGATATGAAAACTAACTTATCTTGCCTTTACATGTGGCGCCATGTAGCTGGAAAGGACTATTTTATTTGGATAGAACTACAGTAAAAATGCTCATAATATTCTGCATGTGTACAAGGTGTTTTCCCTGCAGCTTAGAACCAACTGATTCCATTCTGTGCTTCAGATTTTTCAGGTCTGATCCTATTCCATTTTAGTCTGGCAGGGATACTATGCTACTCATTCTAATGCCAGCAGCACTGGAGGTTTTAGGCACTACATTAAAATACTCCCACGTGAGAGAAGAGGCACTTTGCAGCCTCTGTCAGAGACCGAAACAGATACAGAAAAAACAAGGCAAAGCAAAACCAAGCCCAGCAGGATTATTCATGTAACTATCTTAATAGAATTAGATCTTCTGAAATGCATTCGGATTCTTCTGGATGAAGTGAATTATGCTCAGGCAAAAGACTAGCATGAAATTTTTAATATTTTTTTTTTCTGTGTGATTCCAAAATACTTTTGACAGTGTGATGGTAAATTAAAAAGTGAGTGAATTCACTTGTTTGGTCCCCAGGGCTGAACAGTGAAAACTGAAGATATTCTGCCCTATATATAATATATATTGCCCAAGAATTTACATATATTTTTCTTTAAATCAGTTTACCCCACCAGTGAAGTAAAATCTTTGATTGTAGAAAATAAAGTATCTGTTTAATATCTATTTTATGTCTTATTTAATATATCAGAGTCACACTACAAAGCTGTTGAGAGTAAAGGCATAAAAGATACAATGTACGTGATATAGCTGCGCAACTGGATGATGTATGTTCAAAAAATTGCAGCCAATGTGAGGAAAGCAAATTTTTCCAAACAGCACAGGGCCCACCAGGATGTGAATAAGAATGCAGATACTATGTTTTTGTGGGTTTTTTCCATTGCATTTGGAAACATGTTTATATAACACTGAGGTAGTTTCAGGTAAATAAAAATACCAGGATATGTGAAGAACATTTTCTGTAGGTTTATATAAACTAAGAACTACCAATGGGGACAGCAGCAACAATAATAGTGAATATTCACCATTCATGCTTCCAGAAGCATTTTTAATGCAGAATAAAAGAAGTGGGAAATTCAAAACCAAGTTCTTCACAGCTGAAAAATAGATTTACATGCCAACATCACTGGACATGAATGGGACCAGACAAAGTACACTGTGGACACTTTACTTGACTTCACACAACTGTGTCAGTGAAAAAGAACTTCACAGAGGCTATAATCATTATTTATGACCTTATTGAGGCCTCTCTTCATAGCCAGGAGAGAGGTTAATATCAATGCAAGTTTCCACGGATATTCTAGGGGAACATTAATTTAAATAAGATAAAAGAGAAAGAAATGTGCATATTACCAAAATTACAAATGCATTTCAGTGCAGGTAGTTACAAATTAATAATGTGGTATTGGCTCTTCAGGTGTCTACTGGGAAATAAAGAAAAACAGCACAGTGTCCTGATTGCTTAGGCTTTTTCTCTTGCCAATGGGCCAGGCATCAGCAGACCCCCAGATCCAGAAAGGCACCAGCCATCAATTTGGGTCCCCACCAGAGCTTGTCACACCTTGGGGCACAGCTACGAGCAGGAACAGAACATGAAGTATGCTAACATACCAAGAGGGATACTTGTCACATGAGAAGATGATCTAGAGGTCTCCTGAGGGAGTCGCACACTTGTTCCTCGAGGGTCTGAGTGTTTCTGATTGGGCCTGGCCAGTTCTAACCAGACTTGGCAGGGAAGTAGGACATGGCTGTCCAGCCCTCTAGGGACCCTGGAAGCCTTCTTGAAGATGGGCACAGAAAGTCCCTGGGGATGTGCTCCAGCAGTAAAGACCAAAATACAGCTGTGAATTTCAGCTTTGAGGTGCAGAGCTTGAAAGGCCTTGATTTATGACAGTGCATGTGCCAGACTTTCTGATATAAAATGTGTCTGGATAGGAACTTAAAGCTGGGGGTACACCAAGGCAGCAATCCTTGTTATCCAAAGGTATGTAGGAGTTGTTTGACTGCTACTACTATCTTATCTTCAACAAAGCAGGTTGGTTCCCTTCTAACGCGCATGGTGTAGGGCTCTGATGGTTGCTATTCAGGTAAAAATACGTTCTGCACTTCTGTCATTTTGTCTGTTGGGGTTGAGTAGGAAGACCATAAGTTCTGCTTAGTATTGGGTTAGTCCTAGGGGCTTTGGCCCAGCACACTTGCAAAATCATCCGTGGAAGAGGTAGATACAGTGTGGTTCTAAAATTAGAGAAGCATAGGATAGACATCAGAATATTAAACTTCAAAATGGAGATGGTCTTGAGGGTACTCTAATGACAGCAGTGACTACCAAGGAAATAATTTCCTTTTTTGTGTTATTATATTTGTTCAATAACTAGAAGCTATCCATACAAAATAAAATCTGGCTGATTAAGTTATCACAGATACATATACAGAAATAATGGTTCACTTCAAGCTATGGGTATCAAATCTCAAGGCATTTTTTTCTTGAAAGTGTTGACTATGGGATTTCTTTCTCCTTGGATCTTCTGCTGCCAAATTCTGTTGAGGTCAATCAGTATCAAGTGACACAGTTTTAAGCACAGCACAACTGAGTGGAGCATAGGAGTAGTATGTTTGTCATTGGAAAGAGCCTGTTTGAATAATAGTTGAAATTAGTTGTATAAAACAAAAATGTTTGGCACTACTTAGTGTAAAACGTTGGGTATAGGCAAAATTCTTTTTTACTATTGAGCCTTTTGACTTTATGCAGCTACTTTCTAGGAATGTCACAGTTACAGGCTGCTGTGGACACCATCTAATGAGAACCAGGTTGTCTCCAGATTCTTCTGCAGGAAATAATTTTATTTTGATTGCTGCAGGGTTGTTGAACAACAATCAAATTTTTGTATGGACTATACCTTGTATCTGTCTGATACAGAGCTGGGAGAGCTGGAGTTTTAATCATCAGGAGCAGTAGCCTCTCTGACAAGTTTGGTTCCCAGTATAAATTAATCTTTTATTTTTCTTTCCTTATCAAGGAATAGACATAGGCAACTCTAGAATATCTCATCACTGCCTATTTTTTTTCTCATTTAGGATAGTTTTTTTTTGTGTTACATCTCCAGAGATACAACAGGCTAAAAACAAGCAGTGTCCCTTGTAGTGAACAGGCCACACTATGTCCGGCCTGGCTATACAAGTACCAGGAAATGTCAAACAGCAGTTTGAAGGAAAAGGTTGGTTTTTTTATTTAGGGGTATCTTCCTTCTTATGCTTCATGGCTGACATGAAATAGAGTCTGCAAATCAAAAACATTTCCGAATATAGTTCTGCTGTTGGCTCGGAGATTGCTTGTGACACTAGAAAATGGCACTGCTTCCAGCACTATATGAATGACATAAAGAAATATCCTCCAGCTGAAAAGGTAGCAGTTCCTCACAGAACTACATCTCCAAGATTAGAATTAATTTAGCAATCCTTTTTGTATAGTACACAGCCTTGATAAAATTGCACATTTTTAAACTAATGAGAGGTTTTCAGTAGGCTAGCCTGTGAGTTTGATATCACAGTGTATATTTAGCTAAATGTATTTTCTTCAGTGAAGCTGACAGTTTGTTCATCATCCCTGCATTCACAAACCAGCAGTTGTTTGTTAAAACTTTATCTTTCTATTTTTACGCATGCAGTTTCTGCTGAAGTTTTTGAAGATTGTTTTATCTCTCGTCTGTGTTTTTCAGGCTAGGCATACTGCATCTAAAGTTTGAGGTAGGTTTTCTGGGATAAGTTATCTGGGACATTTCATTTCAGTTAAACCTACTCTTCCAGTCTTATTGTTTTTGTACAACACCATGTAAATACTTAATAACAGTTCTATATGCATAAACAAACCACTATCAGCCATTTCCCTGTTATAATATCCATTTTGTAAAAGCCTTATGATTCTCCAGGCTGTTTAGCCTGTGCTCCATATTTAAATGTGCTCCAATTGTGGGCTGCTATACACTTTCATCACTTCTATGCACTGCTTCTGCACATAGAGTTGCCACTGCTTCAGAGCAGCTGGTCATGCATGATTCTAAGCAGATATAGCTCTACTTTCATCCTGTCTACAATCTTGATGTATCTGTCCTCTGCTGAAAATGAGTAACGCGGCTTCATGACAATTCAAGTGTCATCACACTGTGTTAACAAGGCCTTTTTAACAGCATCAGAAGGAAATGTGTTGACACCTTGTTTACAACCACCCTCCGTGGACGTCAAGAACTGACTCTCCTTTCACTCACATCGATTTTACATTGGTGTAATTCCACTGGGTTTACAGGTACTTTTCCTTGATAGCCATCTGAGAAGAGAATCAGGTTTGGAATTCGCCAGTTCTGCTCAATCTGGCATTGATTGTTAGTTTAAGATCTCGGATTTGCTGAATGTTTTGAATGACTCTGTGCATAGTTGTTTTAAATGTAAAAGTATAAACATAATAGTGTAGTTTTAAATGTAAAAGACATGTTTAAATTTCTAAGTGTAAGCATAATAAAGTGTAAGCTTGATATTAATTTGAATTTGGTCTGGCCTTCAAATATGGACTAGTAATTTAATTTTAAAATCCCTGATATTATTTTTAGATTGGGACTTCAGAGAAATTCCTTTTTTTTTTTTCCTCAGAGTTTTAAAAATCTGTTCTATTTTTAAATTAGTGTCATATGAGTGAGGTGCATCTAGAACAAAGCAGCAAAAATAGAGATTCTTCAGTATCTCTGATGTCACTGCTATCACAGCCTCTGGCTTCAGAAGCTTCAGTACCCATCTGGACGTCCCCACTATCTGATAATCACCGGTTCATGGTCTTTCACTCCTCAGTTGATCCCAGACAGACTTACTCACTTAACTGCCTTAAATACCACTCCCACTCCAGCTTTTGGGGTTCCTGTCTTTCTTCTTTCAGACATTGTGTTTGCCAGACACAGAAATCTATGACTTCACTGCTACTGGTATCCTCCTCCCTCTCCTATGTTGACTTTCCACATTTCCTCTGCTCTTCTCACACCTTCTTCACTCTTCTTCTTTCATCATATCTGTTCCTTTGTGCATTTTTCCCCCTCTTCTTTTTTTTTTTGCCACAGCCTCCATGTCATTGCTGGAGTATGGCTCTGGAGAGAAACTACAACAATCTCCATTCTCTAGAAACTATAACAGTCCCCCTTCTCTCACTCCTTCCCATAGGATTGTCTTGGTTGTTATAATGAAAAGAAATCAGGGAGGATGAAAAGATGGGCAGCTGAACTGTAATCTCCACTAGTATGAGTTCATCGGCCTCATCTTTTCTGCACTGTAATACCTCTGTTATTCTCCTCTGACTCATGTACACCATGCCTGGTAATATCATCTTCTTTCCACATCTTGCCAACCCCATCATTCCCTTGGTATGATCCCTGCTTGGGTTTTCCTGCCCTTTCGTTCCATCACAGAGGAGCTCTTTGATTTTGTTATCATCTTGCTCTTGCCCGTGTTTCAGTTTGCCCTTTCTCTTCTTGCTCTCCCCTAGTGGCATAGTCAAGAGGAAATGGTGTCTGCCAGCTTCTACTTTGGGCAAAAAAAAGTGCTTTTCCACTTCTCCCTACCCGGCCAGGAATGCCAAATGAGGCATTTTCACAGCTCTTGCTGTAGCCTCCTACTCCTGTCCCCAGCTCAACCCTTTGCCCGCGCCTCCTCCAGCCGCCTCTCAAACTCCCCGCTGCCCTCAGGCATCGCATCCAGCAACTCACTCACGGCTCGGGGGACTGAAGATGCCTCTTACAAATAAATATATACACAGGCACACGCTCACATACATAAACATGCGTGTGTGTGTATATATTTCCATGTGTTTATATGCATGTCTATGTGTATATGTATACGCTCTCGCATGGAAACAGCTGACGTCCTGGTTCTCTCCTTTCCCTCTGCAGGGGATGTTAGCATGCTTGTTTGAAGTGCAGGCGTGGCACACCAGTTTCATCTGCCTGTTCCAAATCTTTATTGGAGGAAAATTACACTTTTGCATGTGAGTATGTATGTTTGCATCCTACAGACTTGGCTGCAGCTGATTTTTCCAAACCCTTTCCATCTCTCTCTCAGTCCTTACATTCTTTAAGGCAGGGCTTGGCTTTTCATACCTGTGGGCAGCCCATAGAGGCTATAAACCCTACTGGTGCTGGCAAAATATGCTTTAAAAATAAAATATTCCTAAAAATATAACCTTCAAGAAGAATGAATGTAGATAGCTTCTGGGGTCCCAGGCTTTTCAGAACACTCACTACTAGGTGGAGAAAAGCCCAGCTGAATGTATTACAAGTGTGTTAAATGCAGTTTTAAAATTGTTGTGCTGTGGCCAACACGCTGTAATTTTTCACAGGCATTGCTGTGCTGTGGGAAAGGAGGAGGAACACAGATGAGCGTTTCTTTGTGCAGGAGGCTGGGTGTTTCTCAGCTGCTCTGTCCTCTAGGCTGCTTGCTCACAAGTTTGACTCCTTGCCTGAGGCTGGCAAGAGGCAAGCCTCCTTCTCTTGCTTTTTTGGCCTTCACTCTCCCCTATTGCTACAAACCCGCTGAGGAGCTCCACCCCTGCATTCTCACGCTTCTTACCGTGACTATAAACAGCACCTTATTCTCTGCCAAATCAAGTTATCTGCATAGGTCATTTCAACCTAACTTGTGTGCCAATCCTGTTTCAATTCAACCAGAATACTGGCAACAAACTTTTCCTTTCCTTGGATTGCAAGAATGCTGCCCAAAAAGTATCTAGTATTTCAGGAACAAGAAATGACTTAATGTTAGAAGCCTGATCTCCGAAGGGATGACTACACTGGGGAAACTGCTTGTGTTTTTCCCTTGTCTGCACAGTCTTGAGCCTTGTCTCCACTTGATCTTAATCCACTAGTGTCAATGTTTCCATATAAAATCCCTTGTGTAGAAGTAACTGAGATCATGATCAGTATCTCTGTTCATTGGCTGAAATCCCAAGACAGACTGGGACTTGCTCAAGACAACTTACTAGAAGCCTATAGCAGGGCCCTTGAGCTACCAAAGCCAGAAGAAGCAGTAAACTTCTATTTTGAAAAGACCAATTCAAATCTTCTGGGTATAACCTAGAGCTTGCAGATACAACCCCATCATAACTAATGATTTCACACAACTTCAAAAAAGCCCCAATGAATAAAATGACTCATTCTTCTTACCTTCAAAGCAGCCCTATCGTCAGAAGAGACACTCCCTTTTGGCAATGAGAGTCTATATGGTTGCAGTTTAGTAACTAGGACATAGCTTTACCCTCTTAGAGCAAGTAGAGTAATAGGCAGCTCTATGCTTGACTTCCAAAGAAGTCTGTGCAGGGGCCAGAAAGTTGTGTGTTTGAACACTGGCAGTTCGGGCTTAATACTGAATAGTGCACCTTGATCACACTATTGAGATGCTTTACACTCTTACTCCTCTCTCCTTACCTGCTCTTCTTCATCGGCATGTTTTCCCTTTTCCATCTGCCATCTCTATTTTAAATGGGCTGCCAGCCACGAGTGCCCTTTTGTCTGACTTTCCCTGCAAAGGTCCCTGACTTTGTTACAGCTATCACACCAAAAGCCCAAACCAGATGGCTGCTAGCCTCTCTTTTTCTTTGTATCCAGTCCACTGTTGTAAATAATTAAAGGGAACCTGCTAATGAGAATCAGGGATAGTTTAGGTGACCTTTACGCCAATGCTTTTAAGGTTTTCAAACAATTTGGAGCCCCATCTTGTGCCTATAGTTAATTTATACAAGCGATTCGCCTTTGTCATTTCTCTTCTGATCCACGTTTGTCAGATGCTCCCCTTCTTCAAGGTCATTTAAAAGTCCTGAAGGGAGGGAGAAAATGATAGCTTCTCACAGGTGTTTTTAGTGCTCAGTGGCAAGGAGGAGATCCTGGTTATGAACAAGGCTTGCACTCTTATAATGCAAATAAGCCAGATAAAGCAGTACTGGTGATAATAAAGAACACTTTATTATTACTGCAAGACAGTGGTGATAGCTGGGAGATATTTTTGATACTTCTGCTTTCAGGTATGAGCAATCTGAAAGTGCCAAACAATTGCAAGCTAATACCATAAGGTCATGAAGGGACAGTGCAGCGAGAACTCTAAGAAAATAATTGTTCCAGGAGTCTTAATGGCCTGGAGAACTCAAGGGTCAAAGACAACCCATTGCCTGGAGAAACAGGCATGCCTTGTACTGCGGAATGGAAAACATTGCAGGTCCTCTGTAGGAAACTGTTGCCTTGGGGAAGGTCAGCAGAGACAATGCACATAGATTGCCAATGAAAAAGAAAAAGGATTAGTTATGACAGCTGTACATCTGGATTTTTTTCAGGGCTTAATTATGGAAAAAATTAACGGGCTTAATTGTTGGACCCTGACAGGCTGCTTCAGATGGAAGCTGCCAGTTTGACATCCTCTGAACTTGCTGTCCAGCCGTACTGCACTTTGTGAGCTCTTGAAGTGTGTTATAGATGTGTAATAAGTCAAGCAGCCACAGGTGTTAGGTTTAGCTTCAGGACAGCTATCTGAGGCTCATAGTTCAAATGATTGATGCATGGTTATACTTCAGCAACAACCAACCAGAAACTTGGCCAGTGTTCAGATTAGAGGCCTGGGTGTTAGACTGTCGGACTACACTGCTGATGTTTTGACAGTATTGAAAAATTTAAGTGAAATTAAAATAGATTACTTGTTCAACTGACTGATACAATTAATACCAGCAGAAAAAAACCACCCCAAACACCAGCACCTCAAATTGGAATAGGAAAACAACAGGTTAGAAAGTAATTGGATAAACCAGACATGTTCAGATTGCCTGTGCCTGGTGAAATCTGCCCCAGAATAGTGAAGGAGTTGGCTGAGACAGCCTTAAAGCTGCTTTCAATTGTTCCAAAAGAATTGTGGTGGAACAGTGAGCATCCGCAAGACTGAAAGGGGGCAAGGCTAACACCTACTCAAAGTGGCAAGCAAGCCACTGAATTGTCAAGCTGGAAAAAAATGAACAATCAGACTCTTTGTGACCATCTCAAAGAACACAAAGTGGTGAGTAACAGCCGAGGTGGACTGCAGCAAATCTGATCTAATCCCGTCCAAACAACCTAATTTCACATGATGAAAGGCAGTCAGATTACTGCTGCTTCTCAAGCTGCAGTCGGCTGAGGCAGGCAACATATGCCTGACCCACCCCATTTGCAAAGCAAGCCTATGTCTACAAATTAATGTATTAATTGACATATTTTTCTTCACAATTCACTGGAGGTAAAAAGGCTCACAGAGAACAGCTGTTCAGAACTTTTTGTATTTTTTTATTTAGAGAACAGAATATTATCCATCAGTTGGAACAAAGTCAAGAGGAATAACCTGATCTCCACATGCACTATTATAAAGAGAAGAATAGAGAAGGAAATACTCTTGATCTGCAACACACACACACAAAATCACATTATACAGAACAAAATTTTGATTTTAAGGGTAATTTAGTATTGGACTAGATTGTTCAATTGTCATCATCTGAACTCTTTAAGAACTAATGTGACAGACAAACACCTGCTAGGAATCACATGGTTATTCCTCATAACTTCCAGTTTTATTTTCTGTGGTTTTCTGTGATTTAGAAAGCCTTGTGTTCTCTTCTAGCACTGGTGAAGCAAACAAAGCTTCCTTCATCCAAGGAGTATGGTGGCCTGCAGTTTGGAGGAACTCTCAATACTGAAACAGATACCCCTGGCAATATTTCCTAGGTTCAGCTCCCAGTTCTAGCCAGTTCAACCTCTCAGGCTTTTTTGCTTTCACGTCTGCAATGTCTAAATCTGTGGTAGCTGTCAGCCCTATGCCATGCAGAACACTGTGCTTAGGGCCACTCTCTGGTGTTAATATAATAAAGTAGAAGGCAGAGGGATTCAAGGTGCTGTAACACCTGGGGAACGCAGCGCACTATCAGATAAGCACCGATCTCTCTGGATGCACCGGTGTCCTCCACGCACATTCAGCAAACACTGCTTTAGAAAGCTCTCCCTGCCTGCTGTGCCAGTGCTGCTGGCAGGACAGGGCAGCTCCCGTCAGGCACCCAGCCCTGGGTGGAAACTTGATGTTCTCACCGTGCACCTTCAGCATCAGCTCCTTCAGGCGTTTTGTTGAGCCAAGACAGTTAATGAACAACCAGTCTTGTGAAGAATATAGCCAAGACAGTTGCAGAGACTGAGTCAGCAATTTGTTTGGTCTAATACACATTTCCCTCCCCCAGTATTAAACTATTTCTTCCTCAAGTATAGTGTATTGTTTTTTATGGAGCAGCTGGCTCAGCTGGAGGCAGGAACTCAGACAGGGGATGATACAAGCCACTGGGGGACAAGAGCAATAGAGGAATGTGTGTGGCAAAAAACGACCTTTTGCATCTATCCTCTATTTCTCTGGGCAAATCTGTGTAAAATCAAATCCACTCTACAGGATTAGCTGGAAATGGTCTCTAGAGCTGAAGTGGTTGAGTGTCCCACAGGAAATTCCAGCTGAGAGCCATGCAACTTCTTTCCTACTAATTTCAACTGGAAATCAGATTGTGAAACAAGTAATCCATTTAAAATTAGTCTTTGCAGATTGGTCTTCCAGCAGAAAGTAATAGAAGCAAGAGTAATCCACAGAGACCAGCAAAGATTCCTGTGGAGCCTGGTGGAATTTCCATTAAAGAGATGACAACTGTCCTGAATTAGCAGCCGCTGTCTTTGGCAGGGAGAAGCTAATTTTACCTTTACAGCCCTATCAATTGCCAAACAGATCGTTTAAAAAGGGGAGTTAGTGACTGGCGTTTAGGTGAGAAGTACTGTTAAGGAAGCTGGATATCAGTGCTTTACAGAAGGAAATTGAAAACACCGAACAGGCTGTGCCAAGGGGAGAACCTGAAACAGGCAGTTCTGATCAGCAGCAGGCAGAAGTAGTGACTTGCAGAGAGGTGGGAGATGCCAAGGAGGACATTAATTTTCCATTCCTTGAAGTGTTTCTGCCAAAGGACAGCATCAGGTACTCCTTCTGGTCCTTACATGTTCCCAGGTAACAGTAAACTTTCCCCTCTGAACTCTTTCATTGTCTTAGACATCATTCTCTTCTTCTCTCCCTATGTCTTTTAAATTGTTTTCGAAAGGTTTCCCTGAAGGGTGCTCAATCTATCAGTGTCATTTATATTATCTACAGGGAAAACCAGAGTGCGAACAGCTGCTTCCACTCGTGATACGCTCCTCTCTTTAGGCCTTCTGCTGATGACCTCTACAGTACATGTGTTGAAATCTAAAATATTTATACATCGGGGTGACACTGTTCTTCTAATTAGTGCAAATGATGTTCCATGTCTTTCAAAGCATGTCCTCCGAGACAGCATATGTGATCAGCTGTAGTAATAAATTTGTTCTCTCTCTCTTCCCTTCATTCTCTCGCTCCTCCTGCCATACTTAAAGCTGGTTTTATTCTTGGCTGAAATCCCTTCCATTTAGCATTGTCACATTTACTGAATATCTCAGAGTAAAACTTGATCATATTCCCTCCCGGGAACCAAGTAAATAAATGTCTTTATAATAAGAATATGGCTAAAGAATGAGGAAGAGCACACTACCCTCAAACCTGCTAAAGTCGAAGCCATGCTATTGAGTTTATTTAGGACACCACATCTCAAATATTGTTCCTCTAAATGATCTGTATGACAGTGAGCAGGACAGATTGGAAGTAAAAGCAATGTAAGCAGTTGTGTTACGGCTCATGCTCTGGAAGGAGCTCAAAGCTCTGCACCAATTTGGCGTTTTGTGAGCTGGAGCTTGATCTTTCTGGCTGTGATCATGAACCTAGCTGAACTCCAGCGCTCCTGGCAGCCCCGAGTTCTGCTCTGTCTTGGGCCCCTGCAAATTCTGTGATTGACCCTGATTAAAATGAGAATTGGCTTAACGCTGGCAGGTGTCACAGGTAATATTAAATTGTCGTATAACTCTCCAGAAGGCCAACAGAGAAAATAAACAGATCTGAAATGGATGCCATTCCAGCTGCTCATTGAAAGGCGTTTCATAACACTTTCCTCAACACTGTGTAAATATGAAATCCTTCTGCCAGTAACCCTTAGAGGGAGCTAGATATTCTTACACCCAAATGAGGGAATTGAGACACGGAGGAGTGAAATCCCTGGAGGGAGGCAATGCTGGAGGAGAACTCAGCAGCCTTCTTCCAGCTAACTGCCCTGAGCACCCCATGTCCGTGCTCTGCCCCTGGGAGCCCTGTTGAGGCTCGGTGTGAGGGATGGGAGAGCAGAGGAGGGATTTACAGCAGCTTGATCATCGGGTCCCCAAGGTGCAGCTTAGAGCAGCTCTGTTGGTCTTCCTCCACATGGCAGCATCTTCCCACTGCTGTGGACGGGCAGTGCTGGTGCCCAGGGTCGGTGAGGACAGCCTGGCATGACACGGCCATGAGACAGACGGGCTTTGCTGCCCCAGTTCAGCATTATGACAGCACAGACGGTGCTGCTTTCTGCTTCTAGACCTTTCGTTCTGCTGTGGCAGGAGCATATGGGTGATTTGGATGATGATTTATAAGCCAGACAACTTCAGCAAAGTCCATTTTACAAGCTGTAGTTGAACTGACTGGTTTTAAGTCAGCCAGAATTTTGCCGATTTTTATCTCATTTTTAAACGATTTGCCCCAACTGAAGACTTATCAGCAAATTCAGTCACTCTTTTTGGTCCTGTACCAGTATGTACTGATTGTGCCTTCATAAATCAGGGCATGCACATACCAAGGTGTCAGGGTAGCAATATTCTTTTTCAGGACTTAAGTTTGGTTATAGTAATTTGTCCGTTAGGCAGTATTAAAGTTTTCTTATGATCCTCTGTCTGCCTCATCATTTCTGAAAAGAGTTATTCTTCTGTTCTTTTATTCCATTTTTTCCCCCACTGCTTCCCACAAGTACCATTCAGCGTCTGACTTTGGCCAGGCTGAGATCTGGGATGGGGACACAAGGAGCAGTTGCCGCAGAGCCCCCCTCTGCACATCTAAATACCTTACTTATGAATCTTTAGAATGAACAGTTTTTAATTCTCATTTTAAAAGAAAAATTTTGCGTGATTACTTAAAAAAAAAAAAGGCTTAAGGGGAGGAATAAGAAAGTAAAGAAAAAAGGAAAGCTGACCTGAAACTACATTTGTCAGATATTCTAAATTTGGCCATCTGACTGAATGAATCCTTCTTTCACACAACCCCTTCTCAGAGGAGGTGAAGTGTGATTTAGCTGTTCAGGGCAAGTCTTTCACTCGAAACCTGCCTGATGGAGAAGTTTCTGCATACCGCGGGGATGAAAGTAGGCCAGTCTTTGTCCTTTGGAGAGGTACCTGAACCTGTATCAATGAGGATTAAAGTCTTCTGGGACTCTCTCCTCCAAGATGGACAGATGGCAACACCACATAACAATAAAAGCATCCTTGCAAAATAAATGAAAAACAATTAGTCACCTCCTACATTTCAGGAGACCCTAATCCAGGCAGCAATTGTTTGAAGGAAACTTGAGAGTGATCAAACAAACTGCTCTTAAGCTCTACTTTTTCTGCAACATATGGAGAATAACAGATTTTTTTTTTCTTTTTGGGTCTGCAACTGAATGGGAAAGTCAGAAATATGAAATGACAATTTGCATTGAATTCTTGGTTTTTGCCTCTTTTTTAATTCACTGAAACAAGACTAACAAACATAATTACATATTCACAACAGATCCCATATATTTCATTTCACTTTCAGCCATTTAAAAAGCCACACCAACACATGGCCCCATTAAGAAAACACTGCAAATACCCTTCTCTTATTGCAGTGCTAGCGATCACAGTGTTGGCTCAGGATGTGGGATACCAACACTGAATTCCCTATTCTACCAAAGGGTCTTTCAGTGCACTTTTTCTGGACAGGGCTCTTACTGTGTGTTTGTCCTGGAACTTGCTCTGCTGACATTAGTCTGTGTATTTGTATTTCTAAGCAGATGCTGGAGTGTAGACTGCACCCAGCAGCCTCCCCAGGAGGGTGGTCCTGGGGTGGCAAGGATGGGCACTGGTCCCTCCTGGTGGCAGTGGTAAGTCAGGGATGACAGGGACAGTGACACAGCTGTGAGAGCAGGATGGAGCCCACAGCCACATGGCACTGGAGCCAAGCACCTTCCAGCTCTGTTTGAGCTTCTGCTGGAGCCTTCCTAGGACATAACCCTACCTATGGAGAACTGTGCCCACCTCTGGGGCCCCCAACACAAGAAAGACCTGTTGGAATGGGTCCAAAGGAGTGCCACAAAGATTTAGATTCCATAAAAGGAAGACATTTTTCACTCTGATGGTGGTGAGGCACTGAAACAGGTTGCCCAGAGAAGTTGTGGATGGCCCGTCCCTGAAAGTGTTCAAGGCAGATTGGATGGGGCTTTGAGCAATCTGGTCTAGTGGGAGATGTCCCTGCCCATGGCAGGGGGATTGGAATTAGATGAAATTTAAGGTCCCTTTCAATCTAAGCCATTTTATGATTCTGCAATAAGGAAATGCTGTCAGAAGTGCAGGGGCTTCTCCACCAGTGTGCGTGTTTGCTTTTCTTCTGCTTTTCAGAACATTATCGTGACAGTTACCTGCCTGAAAATGTAACCTCTCACTCCTGCAAGGGCTACTGTTTTTTTCCTGTGTAACATCCTCCCATGTCCCTTCACCAGCCCAGCCAAAGTGCTGCTGCCAAAACTACTTCAGTTTCGTACTGCTCTGACCACATTGTACCTGTTAATTCCTTTAGACTTCCAGAGGCATCTGCATCAGGTTCATTGAGTCCTTGTGTTTTCTGTTAGCCTCACTGCAGTTTTCACCCTGTTGTCCTAGTCAGTTCTCATGGCTTTAGTTCAGCCCCAGAAACCCTTCCTCAGTCTGCACTTTGGGTTTTCTTTCATGCTGCTCAACAAACCTTGCTCATGCCACACACAGCTCCTGCTCACATCATCTTGTTCCCTTCCACAGTATATGGCCCTTTTGCCTCCGGTGCAGTCTCTTGGCACAGTAAAAGAGGCTTCTTACACCTCTCTTGCCCCAGGAAGCCTCAAGAAAGTCACTTCCTAGAGGCCAGATCCTTTCTGGAACTTGCCTGGCAGGACAGGGCTGGCAGAAAAATGTCAAGATGTTTTTCTTTCGGAGCTCTGCTCTGTCCTACTGCACTCACCAGTGCAATGTTGTGCTGACTCCCCATGCAAAATTAATGAGTGACCAGCTTCTCTCTGCATTTCTTCCCTTCCCAGCTCCTGACTGTTCGGCCTACAAACTGGCTGGGACTGGTGTTGTCTCGTACCATTTCTTGGTCCAGAGTCTGGCACAAAGGGACTCTGATCTCTGCAGATCTAAGCCCTGCTGTATCAATAGCTAATTAAATTTTCTTCCAGATTGAGGACCCTAGTCATCCTTTTACTGACAGCTCTGTGAAATCGCAGTGACTCAAAATCAGACTCAGTGATATTAAAAAATAGCCGACCAGACTGAACACATCAAACGTTTTTTGACCTGTTTCACTTTGTCTCCCTTATCTGAACTGCCTGGGTGGAATTTAGCTCCTCTATTTTTAAACCTGTAACTTAGGCATTGACCTCTTTACTGCAGTCACCCTAGGTTCCCTTTGCAGTCAAAGAAGAGATAGGAGCTTCTGGGGTGCAGTTTGCCTGGCCTACGTTTGGGGTCTACTTTAGGGTAAGATGAACCCCAGAAACACCTGTTTTTCTTCACTGCCTGTAAAGGGAGTCTTAGTAGTCATGCCACATGCCTACAATGTCAAAAAAACCTGAACCTAGGTGCTGTGAAATGCCTTTTATACACCATTGTGCACACTGTTAACTCTGAATAAGTGGATTATTCATAGTATATATAGAATGTTATATGTTACATATGTTTTTTATTTATATGTAATAGCAAGTCTCTGTGTTCATGTATTACTATTAATTACAACAATCAAACAGCTGTAGTTATTATTGTAATATTTCTCTTACAAATATTTAGATGAGAATTCCACCTTCAAACTATTCAAACCAGTATTTATACCAGACTAGACTGTGCAGGGTATAGGTTTGGTAGGACCTCCTCCTTGGTGATTCTTTGCGCTTCTAACAGTGTCTCTCCAGCTCCAACTGTAAAGTCAGAACTGCACCCCAGGGGATCTGGCTTGGGATATTTCTTTATCAGGGCTGCACAGAAGCTTGCTGGGGGGGGGTTGCTGGAAATGGAACTACCAAGTACTTGTAGCATCCACCATGAATTGATTCCTTACATGGGCACAACTCCCATGGAAACTTTTGGGAGCGAGGACTTCATGTCTCACGTGAGAATCCAGGCTGTCCCCACTCTTCTGCCCCAGCTGACCAAAACGAGATCTGGAAATTTGACTCTGCATTTGAATCTACGTGTGGGTCACTTGATGCCAAGACCCACAATATGCAAAATTAATAACCTGCCAGTGCCACTGGATCTCCTGATAGATGCTACCAGCTATGTGCTTCACTGCAGCTGTCCAAAACAGGAAAGGATGTTTTTAAAAAAACTACTTACAATGGTACAACCTCGGAACTAATATTGCTGGTACATTTATTGCAGAAAATAAGAGAGTTTTTTGGTGGAGGCAGGCCACACATGCCTTCTTGTATATTCCTAAACAGTAGCTCTGAAGAAAGTTTTCATTTTCTGGTTGAACTTATTCTGGGAAGAAGAAATCATTTGACTTCTTTTTTTAACTTCAGTATGTACTTGAAAAGAACCAGTATCGGTATGACAGGGGACACAGGATTGATTGCACAGATGAGGGGAGGCATGCAGCTGTACATATAAACTAAATACATGTCTTAGGAGCATGTTCTGACACCACTAATTTGTTTAACTTACCTACAAGATAATGGAAAAAAATAAGCTGCCGCTGTCACTTTTCAGCAACAGTAAGTCATTCTACTTTGAGCACAAATATTGCAGTAAAGCCTCCTGATACAAACACCATTTTGCAATAGACAATTCCATTTATTTCCTTGAATTGGAATGCTAATTAAATCTGTCAGTGGTTCTCCTGCCAAAGATCTGATGCTGCATCTGTGAGCAAAGCTGTATTTAAATACCCTTCAGAGCCAGTTGCATTTCATTGATAAGATTTATGAAGGCAGCCAAACCAGGAAAAATATATCCTGTTATCTTCTCACCTAGGAAAGCACTCTGATAAGCAGATTCTTAAGTGGATCTCTCTTTTGGTAATGGGTCTAACTTTCTGTATGGCAAATGGAAGTATTATGAATAATATTTTAATCTTTCAGTGTATCTCTTTCCAATGATGAATTGCATTAAAAATTCATGGCAAAATACTTTCCCTTTTATGCTAAGAGGCATTGTAGCTGCTCTATTTTATGCTCAGTGGAGCCTGCAGAAGCAGTCCTGCTATCCTTTACATGCTGCAGTCCTGGCGCTCTCATGTACCTTTAAAAGAAATATGGCCCTGCTGCACTGCATTTTTTATGGAAAGCCCCAGAGATCGCTATTCTCTTGGAGCACTCGCTGGAAATGAACCCAAACCATCGATCAATAACCCACTGCATTTAGGAAGTGGGGTTTTCTGCAGGAACAGAGCTTTGTGGGATCACTAGCATGTCCCCTTCCCACACATCTGGATTTATGTGTAGTCTGGGAAAGATGAATAGTTGGTACTTCTACCTGAGCCACACTGAAGTAACAAAATGCAGCAAGGCCCCTGGCTGGCTGAGCACTGCCCACAGCTGCTCCATTGGGCACACTGTAACCCTGCCTGCAGAGCTAATAACAAGATGTGTCACCTCAGTGGCAAATAGACCCTTGGCCAAACACATGGGGTTTGGATCACAAAAGCTTCTGTGGAAAATGGCATGATAAATCTCAGTGATGGCAAGGGATTTTTAAAATGGGAAAAAGGGAAGATGTGGCAAACTACAGGCTCAACTTTGTGTCCAGCAAGGAGCAGGTCCCCCTGGAAACTCTGCTAAGGCACATGGAAAATGAGGTGATTTGTGACAGCCAGCATGGCTTCATGAAGGGGAAATTGTGTCTGACAAATTTGGTGGCCTTCTTTGATGACATTACAGTGTTGGTGGATGAGGGGAGAGTAACTGACATCATCCACCTGGACTTGTGCAAAGCACAACGTCCCATATGATATCATGGCCTCTAAATTGGAGAGATGTGGATTTGACAGATGGACCACTTGTTGGATAAGGAATTGGCTGGGTGGTCATATTCAAATAGCTGCAGTCAACAACCCAATGTCCAAGTGGAAACCAGTGACAAGTGCCATTCCTCAGCCATTCCAATATTGGGAGCGGTGCTGTTTAACATCTTTGTTGGCAAGACAGAGAGTGGGATTGAGTGCACCCTCAGCAAGTTTGCCAACACCACCAAACTGAGTGGCACAGTCAACATGCTGGAAGGAAGGGATGAGCAGAGGGACCTCCCAGAGGGACCTTGACAAGCTTTAAGGGTGGTCTGTGCAATCCTCATGAAGTTCAACAAGGCCAAGTGCAAGGTCCTGCACATGCATCAGGGCAACCTTAAGCGCAAATACAGGCTGGGCCAGAAAGACAACCACATCCTGGGATGGTGAGGGAGGTGATTCTGTCTCTCTATTCCACTCTCATGAGACCCCACCTTGAGTACTGTGTCCAACTCTGGGGCCCCCAACATAAGAAGGACATGGAGCTATTGGAGCAGGTGCAGAGGAGTGCCACGAAGATGATCAGAGGGCTGGAGCACTTCTCCTCTGAAGACAGACTGAGAGAGTTGGGGTTGTTCAGCCTGAAGAAGAGAAAACTCCAGGGAGACTTCCTTGCAGTCTTTCAGTACCTAAAAGGGGCTTACAGGAGAGATGGGAAGGGACTCTTTATCAAGGAATGTACCGATAGGATGAGGGATAATGGTTTACACTGAAAGAAGGAAGATTTAGATTAGATACGAGGAAGAAATTCTTTACTGTGAGGATGGTGAGACACTGGAACAGGTTGCCCAGAGGAGCTGCGGATGCCCAATCCCTGGAGGTTGTTCAAGGCCAGGCTGAATGGGGCTTTGAGCAACCTGCTCTAGTGGGAGGTGTCCCTGCCCATGGCAGGGGGGTTGGAACTAAATGATCTTTAAGGCCCTTCCAACCCAAACCATTCTATGATTCTATGATTCTGTGATTCTATGTGCTAGGCCTTATGTTTGAAAACAAGTAGGATTTGCATTAAACTGATTCAAATCTATTAAACTTAATAGAAGCCTTTCCATGGGCTCCAGGACTGTGGAGTAGGTCCCATGTTATCCCTGTGGCACCACACTGTGCCATGAAACATCTTGTAGGATGGCATGGGACTGGGTAGCTTCTCTCTGCCTTGCTGGATGAGCAAAGTGGCACAGGGCATCTGCACAACAACTCCCATTCTGTGAACTGAATGGCTGCTGGAACTTACAACAAGGCATTCATGAATGCAGATATTGGACATCTCAGATGATCTGGTATAGTCTGGACCCCAACATATTCAAGAAGGTGCTTTCTCTATAGTTACTGCACTAAGTCATTTGTGTGATTGAACTTTCATGTTCTCATTCAGCTATTTCTGTATTTATAGACAGGTTACTTCTATCCTGGGAGCTTCTTTAATGGTCCTACAGGGCCTTTTTGGCTTGTCCATGCACTTTCTGGCTTAAAATTGTACAAGCAAATTATGTGCAACTGGAAACCGAGGCTGGCCAACACCCTGTGATCAGCTCCGGTATTTAGGATCCCTGGGAAAATCAATATACCCTGTCAGTCCCCAGCATGGCTCAAGCACCTGGCATGCTCTGGCTGCTCCTTCAGACTCATCCTCCTCACCCACATCCCCCTATTCCAATGAGAGGGCAGTGGAGATCCCTGGACCACTCATGGTGGGTCCTCCTGTAGTCTCCAGTGTAGCACCGGGGGCTGTGAATGGTGTGAGCTGAGCTCAGGGAAAGCACACGAGCAGAAGAAGCAAACCCAGCCATCCTGCTCAGTGTTTTTTTGTGCTTGGAAGCAATTAATTGCTATTATACCAGGCTGTGTGTTTGTATGTGAGCCCAGACAAGTGCTTTCCAGAGCAGCGGGGAGGAGCGAGGCAACAGTGTGAGCTGGCTAGTGCCAGCAGCCTGCCCTGAGAGATGGCTGATACAGATACAAACCCCTTGCTGCAACTTAAAAGGCTATTGGTATATAAATAGGTAGGTCTCATCTTCTAGGAAAGCGTACTGTCAGGTCAAGATATTTGGGGCTCGCAGGGAGTCAAACCAGCTCTACAGCTATTCTAGTTGATGCTCATCTTCCTCAGCACTCCAGCTACCAAAGTGTGGGGATGCCCAGCTATATTAGGTAAAACCCTTATGCTGATAACCTATAGCAGGTGCTCTGGGGGCAGCTTTGGGGATTTCGTGCTGCTCAGAGATCCTGGCATCTTCTAGGATTAAGCTGTAATTGTGGCCCCTTAACGTCCTCTAAAGCAGCACGGGGTCCTAGGAGCAAAGGTCTGCCTCCGTGCCTATTATTTTCCCAGCATAGCAAGTGTGATTATTGTTCTTAGCTGGCCATCAGTGATGCAGACAATGGATTTGTGTGTCTGGCTAACAGCTGTTATCACGTATGGGATCAATATGTGTCTGCCACGGCTCAGTATTTTAAGAAAGACAAGACAGAAGCACAGAGGGTTGTGCTTCTCCTTATACCTCTCCTTATACCACTCTTGTTCGTAGGTTACTGGGTTATTCTAACATCTGACGTATCCAGGCTAATCCACCGGAAATCAATCAGATCAGCTGGGAATGGGCATCCAGTGATGACAGATTGAGTTAATGGTCTTTATCACCGGTTCAGTGACAAGGGTCTAATCCTGCTATTTTTGCACTGATGTGCAGAACAGAGCACACATGGGAAAACACAGAGACAGGCAAGGTAAGTGCAAACACGCTTTTAACTTCTCAAAGACCTGTACATATGAGTGGGTTGGTGCTGGAATAAATAATTTATCCTGCATGTCCAGTAGAAGGTCAGGACCAAGTGACGTATGCTTTTATCTTCCCCCACACCTCACTGATAACGTTGCTGACTTACGTGTATCTATTTCCTCATCAAGATACATACATTTTAATTAGAGATGTTTCAGCTTCAGTGTTGCCTGCAAATATATGAAGACTTTTAATGTTGTCCCAAATATCTAAATACTGGTAGTGCCAGAGCTCAGTGCTGTCCTGCTCTGGATTTTGCGTTATTTAATGTTAAGTATTAATTTAAACATCATCTAAGTTAGATGTTGGTGGTTTTTGTTCTTCTTCATCACTGCCACCTTTCTGAAGGTGATGGGGTAGGGAACTCTAGTCTGTATTTCCCCTTTTAGACTTCAAGTTCTATTCATAGAATCATTTCAGCCAGAAAAGACCCTTGGGATCATCGAGTCCAACCATCTACCCTACTCTACAAAGTTCTCCCCTACACCATGTCCCCAAACACCACATCTAAACGACTCTTCAACATGTCCAGGAATGGTGACTCAACCACCTCCCTGGGCAGCCTATTCCAATGCCCGACCACTCTTTCTGTGAAAATTCTTTCCTAATGTTTAGTCTAAACCTACCCTATTGGAGCTTGAAACCATTCCCTCTCATTCTGTCACTAATTACCTGCAAGAACAGGCCAGCACCAACTTTCCTACAGTGTCCTTTCAAGTAGTTGCAGAGAGTGATGACATCTCCCTTCAGCCTTCTCTTCCTCAAACTAAACAGCCCCAGCTCCTTCAACCACTCTTCATACAATT
>BJBW01002074.1:94347-138247 GCA_004320125.1 Scolopax mira
GACACAGTACTCCAGATGGGGCCTCCCCAGGGCAGAGTACAGGGGCAGGATGACCTCCCTCGACCTGCTGGCCACACTCTTCTTGATGCACCCCAGGATGCCATTGGCCTTCTTGGCCACAAGGGCATATTGCTGGCTCATGATTATCCTGTTGTCCACCAGGACTCCCAGGTCTTTCTCCTCAGAGCTGCAAGAAGTTTTAACAATTATTGTGGGTTGGGACTGAAGCACACTGGAGAAACCCCGTAAAGCCAGTGTCCTCACAGAAGCCTGATTTCTTTAGGGAACCAGGATAAAATCATAATTAACTAGGCAACGCTGCCAAGAGAGGCTGTGACTGGCCAGGCTGGATGCTGACTGGAAGCCCTGGGGCTTTGTTGTCAGAGAGGTGACACCCCATCCTGCATATACACACACAGAACAGAGTGCCCCACGTGGGGTGACAGCTGCACTGGCCACTGCGACAGGGCTGTCACACTGCTGTCACAGTGCACAGGCAGAACTGGAGGCTCACCTCCACCAGCTCAGGACTGCAGACATTGCAGAGCTTCAACAAACAACATTTTTTTGCAACAAACAACAGCTTTTTGATGTGTGGAGGGAACAAAAAGAGAAAAGCAATTCTATTTTCATCTCAAGTTGATAAAAATAAAAATGTTATCATTCTTTGGGATTGTTCTTGGGGTGAGAGAAATGCATTTCGCTTACACAAAATGCAATGGTTTATTGGTTGAGGTACATGAAAGACAAAACCTTAGGGGTGCGAAATGGAAGCAGCCCCTCCAGCCCAGT
Organism: Scolopax mira; assembly: GCA_004320125.1. Classification (NCBI taxonomy): domain Eukaryota; kingdom Metazoa; phylum Chordata; class Aves; order Charadriiformes; family Scolopacidae; genus Scolopax; species Scolopax mira. The sequence goes on from BJBW01002074.1 coordinate 95,140, forward strand.
CAGAAGACTCCAGGCAGTTTCTTACCTCTTTGAAAAAGAAGTTGTCCCACTGAAAGAGCAACTGTTTCTCTTGGCGCAGAAAACCCTCAGGCCACAAGCAACTACAAAGCCTGTGTACCTTCCCTCTAGTCCTTCTATAGTGGCTATTTGGCCCTTGCCCCTTGCCCCAGGCAGCAGCAGGGGGCTGCAGGCAGTGCTGGACTCAGCAGTGCTGCTCTGGATGGAGCTTCCATCTGAGTGAGATATCCACAGTGCTCCAGCCCACAGAAAGAGTGGGCTCATCTACTGCCTGCACCAGTCTGGTAACACCCACAGGCAGTGTCCCCAGGTTGTTGCTGTATTTTATGTGACTTTGTTTTGCTTGGTCAACACAAATGGGTGCTGCACTGTGAAAGCACAAGCTGTTCCTCTCTTCTTCCCTCTCTCCTTTTCCCTTGATTTAAAGCAGTTTACTTTTTGGAGTAGCCATAAGGAAAGGCTCCCACCTATTGCTGTTGGCATGTGGTGTCTCCCTGGTGTAAATGAGGTGCAGATATAAAAGCACCAGCCTCCCTCAGCTGCCATCCTGGGGCTGACCCCAGGGCTGACCCACTTGAAGGCTGTCAAAATCCAACTCACTGGTAGGTGGTCCCTCTCCACAGACCAGATGGGCTGAGGCCAATGGTATGAGGTTCAGCAAGGCCAAGTGCCGGGTCTTGCACTTGGGTCACAACAACAAACCCATGCAGTGCTACAGGCTTGGGGAAGAGTGGCTGGAAAGCTGTCTAGCCACCTGGGTGTGTTGGTCAATAGATGGCTAAATATGAGCCAGCCGTCTGCCCAAGTGGCCAAGAAGGCCAACAGCATCCTGGCCTGTATCAGGAATAGTGTGGCCAGCAGGAATAAGGAAGTGACTATCCCCCTGTACTTGGCACTGGTGAGACCCCACCTCAAATACTATGTCCAGTTTTGGGCCCCTCCCTACAAGAAAGACGTGTCCAGAGAAAGGCAATGAAGCTGGTGAAGGTTCTAGAGCACAAGTATGAGGAGTGGCTGAGGGAGCTGGGGTTGTTCAGCCTGGAGAAAAGAAGGCTGAGGGGAGAACTCCAGGGCAGTGCAAGAGAAAGGCATTGCAAGCAGGCTGCTTACCAAGCACCCAACCCATGGAAACCAGGATGGGACTGAACTGATGGTTACTGTCCCTGTTGAAGGGTCAATGAGCAGAGCAGACTGCAGGGAGCCTGAATATTTAGGCTCCATGACCCCATTGCATACAAGCATGACTAGTCTCTTTGGGCTGATGGGCAAGATCACTTTGTATTAAGCTTTAATGAAAATATATTAAATTACTATTGGAAAAGAAGGGTTATGGACTTTCTATGGCTTAATATCAGAAGGCTAAGGTTTAACTTTGTTTTGCTTCCTTGACTAATGTTTAACGCAGGAAAGCAAGCTATGACCTTGATACATAATGTTGCTGGCACCTGAGAATCACAAAATCCCAGGGACAGTCACAGTGCCGGCATAAATATGTATATTGCATTAGCAGCAAGTGCAGATATTCTGATAAGACTTTCAGGCTAAGGACTTTAACGTAGGTTCCTCTGACCACAATTTAGACAGAGCAGTGTCTGAGCCCATAGCTCCAGGTCCCCTTCAAAATAAATGGAGTGGGCACTTGTAGGGCACAATTCATCTGCCATGTGTTAGACCTACTTTAGGGTAACAGGAGCCCTGCAGGTGTCTGTGTGTCTTCTCTGATCATAGAGTGACTTTAGATAAGTAGCCCAGGTACAGAGCCCACTGTAAATGTCTTATTTTAGTTAGGGGAATCCCATCCCAGGCAAAATAATCATTTGAATCCTTACAGCACAAAACCAGGAGAGGAATGGAAGGTAGGAAGCAGATAGGATTTGTTAACAGTCCTCCAAGCTGTCTTGTTATTAGTTAATCCAGCTCAGCTTGTGTCAAGCCCAAAATCCCTGCAATGTCCTAGAAAGGAGTTGTTGTCTGATGAGAGGGAGAAAGGATGGGACATGTCAACCCGAAATCCACCCAGCACAGTTAGGGTTACAAGCACAGTTACAAGCACAATATCTTGTAAGATATTAAGAGCAGGCAGGAAAGCTGGGTCATGAACTTGGAGAGGTGTTTGCAGACAGACTCAGGCCTGACTTCAGCAGCTGCTGGTCAAGGTCTTCCCACAGCTGGCTCCACCACAACCAGCTTTCTATGGCTCAGGCACATCTCGAGCAATGACTGTTTCCCCCCTTAGACCCAGAAGCCTATTTCTTAAAATAGGCTTTTAAAAATAAATCTTTCTCTCAGCCCAGCAGCTGTGGGCAGGTTTCAACCCCTGATCTCACTCTCTGAGGGCAGATTACCCCCTGCAGAGGACCTGTAATTCAAGCATTTGATTTTTCCCAGCAGGGCAACATTTCTGCAAATGAAGCCTATTTGTGTAATGAAACATCAAGTAGTTCACACAGGGATGCAGAGCAGTCATATAGGGAAAGAGCTCTCAAATGAAACGCTGTGCCAAGAAAGATTTAATTGCAGTTACTGTACAATACCAAAAAAAATGGGAAGGAAAAAAAACCCAAACAACCAACTTGCAGGAACAGGCTGTTTTCATTTCCCAGCAATTGCACAACAGCAAGCCTACCTCAGCGCTCAATAAGCTCCCGTTGCCACTAATTGGCACCCTAGCTGACGGGTCCATGTGGAGGAGATGAGGTCTGGATGGCTTGCAGGGGCAGACCTGCTCCTGCACCTCCACATGGGCAGCCGAGGCGCAGGCAGCTTCTCGTGCCCGATGCTCGGTGGCAGGTGGTGGCCCCGGCCCCTGGCACCCTTCAGGTCTTCTGCAAAAGAATCTCCTCAGGAGAGCAAGTGTGTGCACAGCCGTGCAGATATCAGATGGGGGACTCGTGCCAGGAATTTGAGTGTAGTTAGCAACTTTGTAGTGTGCAGGGACACCTACTCCCTGGGTTTAGTCAGCGTGTAGATACCTGTATAGCTGGGAGTATATGCTTCAAGTGCTTTCTTCCACGGGGGCTGTAAGAAGCCTGTGAGTTCCCTATCTAATTTACTTATAGCATCCAAGGTGATCACAGGCTTCTCCCATCCTAACCTTTGTGTTGGTATTTTCCACATTTCTCGTTTCCTATCAGCCTCCCCTTCTCTCTCGCTTTTTGCCACTGCATTTGCTTCTCTTGTCCCTGATGGACCCTGGGGTTTTTCATGTGGAGGTGAAGTTTATTACTGATTCTCGAGTGAATCTTCAACTAGGGTCACCTAGGTTCTTCTCTTGGCCAGGGACCAAACCAGCCCCTTCCCTCTGCTGTTTCTGTACCAAATGGCAATGCCTAACATGGGCACTTAATGAAGCAGCCAGGGAATTTTAGGAAAAAAAGAAAAAACTTACATGATTTCCTATTTTATTTATCATTCTTATTTTTTAAACAAGCTAACTGAGATGAAAGGGCTGATACAGCTTATACAGGTCCCAGCTTATACAGGTTCTTGCATTAGACAGAAGTGTGGGTTTCAGCCAGATGGCTCTCTGACTGCGAGACTGTGGGCTGAGCTTGTACCTCAGACATTTAGATGTTCCCATTCCCTTCAGTGGCAAGTGTTTACTGTTTCTTGGGTAATTTTCCTATCCAAGGTATTTCCAGAGTGTTTTAAGATACTTCCAGGAGTTGGCTAGATACTGAGAGTAGACTAGGTGTGTTTCATTTGGTTTAGCAGTACAAGCTGTGAATAGTGCACCAAGACGTAACCCTCCAAACCCAAATCCTAAAGGAGGATTATCTGAAACTCACCAAGGGTTAAGGCATTTTTTCTGTTGACTTCTGCAGGTTTTAGAGCATGCTCAGCTATATGATTAACCAAACAGACCGAACAGGATTTCAGCCCTACCATTAGCAGTGCAGCAGAAGGAAAGGGGTCGGGCAATGGCAAGATTGCGCAGTCTCCCTTCTTCAGCTCTTCCTCCAGTTTTATCTCCACTCAATGACCCTTTGGACTATATCTCCCCTTTCTGACAAAGATTTTAAAGCTGGGGGATAAGTCTGTGAGTGTCAAAGAGGGTATCAAGGTAGGGAATGTAAAAGGAGGCATTGTGAGAGCTGGCTGCAAACTTACAGCCCAGGTTGCCTTCCAACTGCAACCTGGGCTTTTGGAACAGTATTATGCACACAGAGGCACTCTATCAAAAATGTCAAGCTGTTGCCAAATATTTTCCAGCCAAATCTAGGTTTAGTTTTTGACAAGTAAAAAAAGAAAATGTTCCCATGGCTGAAAATTATCTCTGCAGTAGCTCTGTGTAAGAGCTGCAAATGCAGACTCATATATGAAGTCTATCTTGCTACAACACTGTAAGGAACTTACAGTGAATGTGTCAGCAGTAAAAATGCTGGAATTGTAACATAAAATTCCTGTCACAAGGCAGAGAGAGAAGAGCAAAATTTGATTGTCCACCAGTAAGTAAGCAGTTTATTTTTGTATGGAAATAAGGGTTTTGTTTCTTAATGACTGTGTAAGCAGGAGTGCTGATCACATCTAGCTTATTTCTAAATGAGGCTTCTTGGGACTGGACAGTTGGTAGAACAGAGAAATCACTTTTCATTAATTAATATTTGTGTGTTGCTAATATTTTAAGTAGTCATGAGGGAAGAGTCCTTAGAAAGATGTCCTCAGTGAAAGCCTGGTTAAAGAGGCAGTCAATGGGATTTGATTTATTCTCTCTGCAGCTAGGATTACTAGTCTCAGCTCTGCCAGCGAGCTGGTGTACAGTCCTGGTGAGCAGTTTAGCTCCCAGGACTGGCAGAGGGCAGCCTTCATCCCCCTCAGGCACTGTTTTGCAGGAGCTGGTGCATTCCAAGCATTTTCAGTTGCCTCAGAGGAAAGAAAGGAGCAGGCACAGGCTAGACCTTGGCCCTCACATTACTGGAGGACGCTCAGATCACCAGCGATGGTGATAGCATTTCAAGCATCACCTCTCTTCCTCCTTCCTTCCCTCTGTGCTTTCTCTTGGTGAGGTCTGCTCTAGCTCCCAGCACAGGACAGGATGGAGCAGTGTCCAGCCCAGCCAGCATGGTCCAACACAGGGGCTTGTTCCTGGGCCTCTCCCCAGCTCTGCTGCCCCATCCAGCTTCTCTGCTCCTGACCCTGCTCTGCAGTGGGAAGGTCTCTGTCATGTCCCCTCCTGAGCCTCCGAAACTCCTGGCAGTCCTCCAGCAGGTTATCCCTGCCCTCACATCAGACACTGGTTCTGAAGGAGATGGAGCCTCAGTATGTTGTGGCCAAGGCCAGATATTATGATACCCGTTCTTTAGTTCAGGCATGGTGTGGGGGGAAGATATTAAATAAGAAATAATTACTTCATATGTTTAATAACCATGCTGGAAAATCATATTTTTGACTTTAAAATTGATAATAAACACATGCACTAAATAAAGGTAATCATGCATTACATGTCCATGGCAGTGATGATACCATGGCTATTAAAACTATCAATCAGGCACTGAAAATGGTTTATATTTAGCACATCTCATTTTAGATTAAACAGACCTTGCTCTCAATTATCCAGTAATTACCTAGAGGCATGAAGGCATGTACACAAAGCTACAGCAAAGAGACTGTGTGAGCACAGGCTTACTTTGCTGTCAGTAAACTTCATTTTGTCAGGATTAATTGGTGAGAAGGCTGGTGATGAACACATGACAAGCACAACACTCAATAATGCTTTAATAAAGTGAGGGAAGCAAATGTTTTCCATCAAACCTCTTCAGCACAGGAAATGTGATTAATTAAGCACATTCATCTAATTACTGTATGAATTCTCAGGAGGTAAACGTATACTCCAAGGCAGATACGCTGGCTATGATTCCAGAGGCTAGATTCAATTTATTTTTATGTGGGGTTTTTATGTAAACATTAAATAAGTTCTTTTTTAAGGAGAGATCTTAACCATGATTGGTTTCCAGCACTGGATCAAAGCTGGTCCTAATCACCAGTATTCATCAGAGCTAACAATAGCTCTTCCTTCAGAATAACTCTCTGGCTTTTCTGTTACCTCCAGTGAGACCAAGCATGAGGAAAAATGCAACCACCAAAATGTTCATTGGATGTTGGCTGCGTCTTACAAGCCTTCAGCTTTGCTTTGCATTAATAGTGCTTGGGTGTGCAGGGCTGGAGCTGCTTTTCTAATTAGCATTAGCAAACAGAGGATGCAGGGCTCGAAATTGTGTCCATAAGAGTCTCGCTGGACACTCAGTACCACCTGGGGACAAACCCTTTCAAATACAAGAGCCATAATGTTGCTTTCCTTTATCTGGGCGTAGGTACCTACAACAGCCTTAGGGGATGCTGAACTCTCTGCACTTTTTGGGGCTGGGTGAGGGGAGCCCACGGGCAGGGCTACCACAGTGGCAACAGTGGATCCCAGCCAGCCATCGCACTGGCCACCGCCACCAGCCCGGCTCAGCCCCTGGGCTGCCTCTCAGCACTTTTAACCAGCACCCGGCAAATTTGGCTTCCGCAACGGAAATCCTCATTTTGCTTGGAAGAGGAGAAGCAGCAACTGCAGGAATGGTTCGGCCAAATGACCCAAGGGGCAGTAACCCCTGCAAAGTCCTCCCCCTGTCCCAGCACGGCTTGGGGCACGTGCCCAGGGACAAATTCCCTCCCCAGTCGCAGGGTGCTCCCAGTCATGAGGTCTCACAGAGGAAGGCTGAATGGGCTGAGATGCACAACCCAAGCAGATACGCAATCACAGCAGTGCCTTGCTGTGGCTTTCTGCAGAAACACCAGATATTTGGGGGAGTGAAGCTGGGGAGAGGAAGACCAAAGCTAGCAGCAAGGGGAAAAGATGTTTCAAACATCCACCGCCGCTATCAACACCACTTCCGCTCCATCCCCCTCTCCCTTCCCCATGGGAAAAGCAACGCCTGGTGCCTTAAAAAGATCATTGCCAGGATATAAATATCCGGCCATCAATTAACTGCGTAAATACCTATAGTCCAGAGAGCTCTCCTTCTGCACCACTAAGGTAACTAACACCAACATTGCTCATCATCACAGGTCCTGCCATATTTGTCTCATTAAACCCAACAGTGCCTTGGTGTTTACAAACGTCTTCTTTCTCGGGGTTTACAGCAGCCTAGTCCATAGTGCATTTAAAGTCAACAGAGAGACTCTGCCTGACTTCTGTGGGCTTGGATCCCTTCCAAGGGAAATATTTTCCTACTTAAGTAACTCTGAAACAGGGCAATCACACCAACAAAAAATCTCCAAACCCTGGAACATTTCTTTTAAAAATATGTTGTTGACAGCAGAGAGCAAAGAAATTCTAGAACTGGGGATATGTTTTTAATGTTGCTTCAATCAAATGCTTCAGAATAATTAAATACTCGCAAAATAAACCTGTTTGCATTCATGCCCTTCCCAGCTATGGTTGGGCAGTGAGGGTGGGAACTACTGAGAAATTCTGGTCCAAAGGAAACAACCAAGGAAAACAAGAGCTTTCTCAGGCATCTGGCATCCCTGAGAGGGGCAAGGAGAGTGAAGGGTGCGGGAAGCTCCATGGTGTGATGCAGCCAGTACTTCTCCTTACAGTCCCCTGTCACTGCCCCTTTGGTGTGACCTAACTCATTGCAATACCAGTTCCCATCAAAGAGCTGGAGACCTTCCAGAGCATTTCAGTTGAGGAAACTGTACTTAGATAAATACAGACGAGGAAACATCCCCGCGGGAGTAGTCAGGGCTTTGCCTGACCTTTGCTTGCTGACAGCAGCCCTGGGAGGCTCCCATGCACCCTAAATAGCTTGTCATGGCATTGATAATGTGCTGCAGGTATATAGAGAAACAGCAGGTGAATATACCTGTGGGTGGGTAGATATCTGAGAAGGCTCCTGTAATCAGCCCTGCAATGTAATCAGAAATCTGCCCTCTACTTAGTGCGTAACACTTCCTTGCATAATGCTGGCAGGGTAATTAGTGCCACTTCAGCAGGGTGTTGGAGCAACCAGGTGACTCCCCTGGGACATTTGCTGGCTCCTGCCATTGATAACTGGCTGGTGTGGTGGATGAAACCCTTGTGGTGCTCACTGGGAGGGCAGGCTAAGCCCCTGCCAAAGCACTCGGGGGTGGACCAAGCTTCAAACAACAGCAGTGAAACTCAAGACTACATCAGTATCAGAAGATGTTTAACTATGAGGATTAGTGCTTGGGAAGACTAAGTCATGAGAGATGCCACATGGATACTGCCTCAGCTTTGCTGTCTTGCCACAACCAATGGGAGGGGTCACCCCATTACCAGAGAAACCCACCCATGTGCCCTTGAGAAAGCATCCCCTCTTGTGTGTCCATATCCAGCTGTCACAGTTTCTGAAACAAACACCAGCGTATGGACATAATGACATTTTGATGAAAGAGAATACATGGGAGAGCTGTGAACTGAAATCAAATGTGGGATTTTGGAATAACTGGAATATCTGGACAAGGAAGGATTAGTAGATGCCGTTCATGCCACTTCTAAGGTGACTAAAGCAGCAAGTTATTTCCACTGCATTACTAAAGCATTACTTATCAAATATACCCTATAATTTATATGCAGTGAGAAATGGCTAGAAATGTGCATGCTTTCAGAGCATTGGACCAAATGAAAAAGAAACAATTTTTCATTAAAAACAAGTCAGAGATGTCTCACAATGACTGGAATCAGATTTATCCTAGAATTAACTGTGGGTGACCTGGGTCAGACACCAACTTTTTGTTCCCCTTTTACATGCTGCCAAGCACAACAGGGCCCAGCCCTTTGACAGAAGATCCGAGATACTTCAGGAATTAAGGACCATAAAGAGACCAGGAACCCAATGCCCAGATCCGATGGCAACTTTTGAGATCACTAGTTCGTACATTAATTCTTAAAGAATCAAAGTTTCAGGAAGATGTTTGTGTCTACTATAGTGCAAAGCCCCCACTTGCTCAAGAAGTTTTTTCTTAGTACAAAATGTGAATAATCATATATTTCTCTGTTACAGTCAGACTGTATTTTTGTGGTTCAGGCGATCATAGTTTTCTCTCAATATTGAATACTGCTGTCCCCAGGTTTTTATCTGGGAGACTGCACACTAAAATACCCTTGTATTCATAATGCTGATATAGAAGAAGAGTGATTCAGGATACTGGGATCTGTGTGGCTTCACACTCAGAAACAATTAAAAAATGGATTCTAAATTAGAGAAGCTCAAGATGGAGGAAGCATTTCATGAGCATTTGGTAAACACTGAGCTCAGGCGTAGCAGGATAAGCTATACATTGGGTGAACCACTTTGAAGTCCTGAGGATACTGTTGAACAAAAAGGAGAAAATAATTTGTCAGGTTTCCCATACCCACAAATTCAGAAGTGCAGTGATTCATTTCTAGTCCAGCAGTTCAAAGCCGAAGGTGTGCTAAGCTGGCTTCTTGACATTTGAGAACAGAAGCTGTCTTCGACCCAGCACAAGAAACAAGATTAGCCTTTCCAGATTAGAAGGACAATATTAGCAAAGCACCAGAGGGTTCAGTGTGGGGTCTTTTTAATAGTGCCAGACTTGGATGATGATGTTGAAAGCACAAGCTGCCAAATCTTGAAGTATTAATTTACTTATTGCTTAAGTGCCTCAGCTGATGGTGAAATACTGTTCAAGATAAACTGCTATAAAGCGTGGATTCTTGGAACAAGGTCATAAGGCACAGCAAAAGTATATAAAAAAATAAAAGAAGGATTTTAAATTGCCATATGAAAATTTCCAAAGCCTTCAGCTCTAAGTACATCTGCAAGAAGAGTACAAAACTTGAAACTGTGTGACCTGGCCCAAGGGCAAAAGGGGGACCCTATAGATAATATCAGATGTGCCTCACTAGGGACACAATATCGAAGCAAAGAGCGTGTTATTATTTTCAGACCTGCTAGTAATCAGAAGATAGATTTTCCTCACAGTTTGGGTACTTTCTACAGATTCAATATTTTTCTTTTTACCTACTGCCAAATCTCAAACTAAGTAAGGGCAGATTTCCTATGAGACAACAGAATTATGTGTGTGTTATGTGTGTGTATTAGTCACTAGCTCTGGAATTGCATTGATCTCTTATTTTTTCCTTGAGTTATTTCATAAATAAAATCACCCAGCAGCAGATAGCTTGATAGCCTCCATGGTGTAATTTTAGGGCATGTACATTGCCTAAGAATGGCATTTGTATACTTTTCATCTACTAATTTTAATTTGCTTGTTCAGTGGGGGATATCAGAGGCTGTATGGTAGAGAATTCATCCAGCAAGTGCTAATCCATGAGATCAGGGGCAGAGCGCTCTGCACCACCTTTGCCTCTGTGTTGTGGGCCTCCCCATGGTGAACCACATCTCTGTGTGGTGCAGATCAGCTCCACTGCCTTCATCCTGATGGAGCTACAGTACTTTAACATGAAATAAAAACATAGGCTTGTACATAACAATTCCAGCTATTCAAGCTGAATTATAAACAAGCAAAAGAAAAAAATCAAATATCTAAATATTTGTTATTTATTTGTCTGTGAACATGAATCATAATGTACAAACTTCCTTCGAAGTCAACTGTCCTCCTCCCAGAAGATGAACCAAATTGACATAGTACTGTGCATTTGCCATGTCTTTTCTTCCTTGCGGTGTGTTTGAAATAAGCTACAAGTAACCTAAGCTCAAATCACACTAATCACACACTGCCTTGGTATGAGGTGCTACAAGCTTTGGCTGTTTTTTTCTGACACATAGGAAGCCACAGACCGTGGTGCATACCTCTGCTGGGCTCACAGGCAGCAAAAAGGGATGCCAAATGCTGTCTATTCTTTGCACACCTTGTGTGGTCACTAACAGTGGGCATGGGCTTCACTGTTTGAAATGCATTCATAAAAGGCAAAATAAGAGGAAAAAAACCCCATCCTCAGGGTGTTCCAATGAGAAAGTGCTGCCCATCAGGAGTTAAAATAAGTCGCAGTGTAGAGGTACACACTGCACACCTGAGACCACAAGAGCTGCCATCAATGTGCACTGCACAGAGTGGTGTGGAAGGTTCAACTAGAAGTATTGCTTCACTCTTTCTCTCAAAAACACGCTGTCTTTCTAAAACTGCTCCATGCTGCATTCTCTGGACTTGCAACCCCGGCTGCATGAGGCTGGCAGTGTTTCTTGCCTGGCTTGAGCATGCAGACCCCATGAGCCTGTGGAAGCTCCAGGCAGGCCAGAGCCTAAGCAGTAGGCTCAGCATCACGCTTGCCCAGCTCCATGGTGGGCAAGAAAACACATCCTGCACCCTTCTACATGCAGAGAGGAGTGCAAGCAGGTCTAAGGACATGTAGTTTTTAATTTCTCTCCAACTTGCAGTTCTCACCTTTGCAGCCTCTCCGATTTTGTCCCAGTAGATGGGAGGAGATGCAGTTCCCATCGGCTGTGGGAGATTGAGCTGTTGGGCTCTGGCTTTGTCATGTCTGTAATTCACATGAAACACAGATTTAGTGGGTTTTGGTGAAATGACTCCAATTTCGAGGCAGCTTTTGTAATCAGGAGCTCCTTTCCCAGAACACTTTCCAGCAAATCAGTTTACAACAGCATCATTTACTGTCATGGCTTGATGGTACATTAGCAATACTTCTGCCCCGGCAGTAGGGCTGTCTGTACCAGCCTTCTCCTCCCTCTGGGCAGCTGCCAGACACCACGCTGCCTTGGCCACTCTCCAGTTCCACTCCACTTGCTGCTGAGAGCTGCTTCAGGTATTCAAGTTAAGCCTCTCCTGCTGTGCTCCCTTCTTTAGGCTTTATATTTTCTGGGCTAGAGTGACCAGACATTAAAGTAAACCTGACAGGGCTTTTTTTTTTTTTTTTTTTTTTTTTTTTTCTTTTTTTTTTTCCTGGGAAGTGCTTTCATCAGAATTTCACCTATTGCCTCACTTAACAGCCTGGAACCTTGTCTGTTTGCTTTTTTTTGGCCAATAAAGGCAGTAAAAACAATCAACTTATTATTATTGTTATTCTTATTTAGGTATCAAGATCAATTTTGCTTTTTCTCTTTTAAAGATAAATTCACCTCCCAAATCCAAATAACCAGTTTACCTCCTGTTGTGGTGATAGGTGAGCTGCACTGAATATTTCCCCTCTCTCCAAAGCTGTCTTTTTCCTTACTGGAGAATAACCCAGGTGTCTCCTGGCCCCTGATAAGAAAGCAAGCTCTGAACCAACAGGTAGCAGTTAAGATAGGTGACTCATTGATACTGTGACTTCCATGTTGTTTTTAATGGCACTGGCAGCCTTGAATGACTTTCTGTGCTCTCCTTGCCAGGCCATAAACCAGCTGTGAGCCTGGAAAGCCAGGAGCGATAAGAGGCCAGTACAAACAAGCACCTGCCTGCAGGTTTTGACGGCGTCAGCTCTTGCAGTCATAGCTGTATTGCTCAAAGCAGTAGGAAAAAGCCAGGGGAAAACTTTCTGACGAGGTTTTTGTGTCTGGAAATATCCCTTGGTCACAACCACAACGTCTGAAAATCCCGATTATCAATTAATTTCTTCTGAAAACCAAATAGAAATAAAGCATTGTGGCATGAGCACTGTGGAAACACACGAAGCCGGAACATTCCAGTCTGACATTTTCAAATACTTCGGAATTAAGAACACAACATAGGGAAACAAAACTATAATTGAAAAAGCTGCATTTCAGATTATTTTGCCCAATCTAGAACAATAAATACTCCCAAATTTAATGTTACCAGAAATTCCAAAATTATATTTTTATTATGGTTTTGATTTTTTTAAAATTTGAAAATCTTATAGAGCAGCTCTAAAGCTGGCAGTCTGTAACCTCCTCGCAATAAAAATAGAAATGTAGTTGTACTTTATTTTTTTTTATTAGTCTGCTTTCCCTTTGCATGCAGAGGGTTTTTATTTTCCATGCTTGAACAATGCATTTAAATTGTAAGAGTTTGCAAGAAAACTTAAAGGTAATTTTAGATGGAGACACAATATAAGAATAGGGTATATTTCTCATTTTATTTACTTAGATTAGTGAGCTAGTGAAAAAAGGACACCCGAGGTAAAGGTACAGCATGACAGCACATTTGAGGTACAGCAATTTCAAACCATCTCTAAATTACCTCCTCCTCATGGAAATTGCCTTTGTTTTCCAGTGCCTGGAGAAAAAAATTAAATTCAATAACATGAATAAGGGGTAAAACGCAATAAAATGAACTCTGAAAAAAAAATGAACTGCGATAACAGAACTTGTGTGTTAATAAATTTGTGGCCTGTCAGACTAAGGGCTTCCTAGCAAAGCGCCCCCAGCATAAGCTACCTTAGCCAGAGAGGGTCACGTCTGCCTTTACCCCAGGGTGTCAGCGCAGGCGCCTGCATCGATCCCACCACAGTGGTACAGCTGGGGAATCAAATCAGCTGGCAGAAACAAAACTGGCACTTAATCACGTAACGAGTGCTGAAGTTTGATGAACGCTGCTGCCTGTGGCCAGGTCACCAGGGGGATGCTGTTAGGCAGGAAGGGCCCATACTGCCAGCAAGTCCTGGTATAGAAGAGGATGAAAAAATTCTGGCGTTTCTATGTCATTCTTCACCCCGCCTCCGCTCCACCACTCATCTGAGGCTTGTGTGAGTTACTGCTCGGTGAGGAAGAGAAGCAAGACAAAATGCAGCACCTCCAGATGCACAGAAGGTCTGTCTGACTGGGAAGCTGTGCACTGAGGGATGCCCCGGCCTGCCTTTCTCCCCCTTTTTTTTTGGTCCTAAGAAAGCATAAATGGGGAAAAGAAGCCCTCTCTATTTCTTACTGAGCACTGTCAGCTCTTTCCTCCAATACCCTCTTTCAGTGCTTTTCACTCATGGGAAGCAGGCAAGGCAGGAACCCAGCCTTCCTGTGAAGAATGTTGGCCCCCATGAAAACCTCAAATTACTGACGACATGCAAGACCCTGTCACACTGGTGCATCTCCCTTAGAAATCGTCTAATTTTAAGCCTCCAGCTTACACCTTCCAGTGCTGCACTGCAATTTTCCTTGTGCCACGGCAGTGATGGCTGCCACCTCTCCTGACTTGGCCGATGAGTGTGGGCAAGGAAAGCAGCACCAGGCCATCAGACCCCAAGGCAACGAGTTGGGGTTTATCTTTTGATGCCTTACAAAATCTCCGCAGAAATGAAATAAATAGATAATGACTATACTGTGTGTGTATATTGGCATCTGCACACCAGGTAAACGGCCCCACTTTGGGACAATACCATCTCCCTAGCACGTCCATCCTTACCCTCTCCAGTCATGGCTGTTTGAATTATATCCTCTACGTTGTCTCTGACTCACATCAAGTGAGTGAGTGGCAGCAGTTTGGTGGGTTATGAGAAACCTCAGCAGCACCACAGCCCAAGTGACCTCCAAGGGCTGCTGCTTCTGGCACTTCTAATGCCTATGGCAGCTCAGTCCCTGGACATTTCACTGCTGGTTAAAAAAACTCATTCATCACTTGATGCTAAAATGGTACATTTACAAATATTCAAAATATTTTTGTGCAAGGACCCACCCCCATAACTGAAACCCAGTTGAAGAGATTTTATTCAAGCTTTAAAAGGAATTAAAGGGTTTACTCTTTGGCACAAAGCAAGCCAGGGAAAATTCAGGTGGCAAACCAAAAAGCCAATGCAAAGTTGTGGTGACAAAATACAGGCTCCCTTTATCAGCCCGTACTCAAGTGGCTGCAGACAGCAAAAAATTAGCTGATTGCACATGTTTCAGCAAGTAGGTAAGTGCCCAGACCAAGCCCTTACTGTGAAATGATAATTTGAAAAACCTGCTGTCATATCTATTTCTAGATCATACATGGTAAAAAAGAGTGTTACAAACAGAACTGTGATGGTATTTGAACTTGCCTTCATATGTTTAGAAGGACAGTTACCAAATAAATGAGGGATTTATCAAATCAGCACTGTTGGTCTGGCTCTGCCCTTGCTGCACATTCACCATGACATTTTGGCCTACAATTGATCCGTTTTGCCTTATTGCTTAAGCACAGTCTTCTTGTCCCCCATTAATCTGTTATTTTCTCAGTTATTTCCTCTGTGTGCCTCAGTCATGCTGAACCAAGCCGAAAGCAGACATTTACTGCCACCGTGGAGCACAAATCGCATTTATGGCCACAGAGAGGTCCTAGTGAGATGGCTGTTTAAGCTTGAGAACTGAATAAGGGTCTCTAGAGGCAAAGTCTTGCACAAAATCCTCCTGTGGTCCTCTTGAATTTTTATCTCACGAGGCTGTGGTTGCCCATGCTGGCTCTCTACCAGGGCTGCTGCGGAGCCCCCTCCTCTCTGCTCCCCATAACATTTGCATGTGTGCTCCCAACCTGCTGGTCTGGGCAACTGGGCTGCAGCTTTGGGGTGAACTACGTTGACATGCATTGGTCAAAGCAACATCAAAGCCAAGAGGTGACCCTCTCTGTCTACCCATTGGGCTAAAACCTTTTCTTCTTCTGTACATGTGCTTATCCCCATAACTGCTAACAGTAGCTTCCTCTGCACTTGGCAAATGTGATCATCAGTATGTTTGTATTGATATGTTTTCTAATTTTGCTAGCAAAGTTCTGCTCTTTGCATCCCTCCAGAGGCCTCACCTTTCCTTCTTTATCAAGCACTAACAACAGATTTTAACAGATTTATAAGACCTTCAAGGTTCCGTTAGCTAAGCTTCTGAGAAGACTATGTTAATACATATAGTCCACTGCTAAAATGAAGATACATCCTGGCACTCATTTCAGATAGTTTCTAAGCAAAGGCTTCAAAGGTGGCTTTCACAGTTAGGCTCAAAGGAGGAGGATGGAAACTTCCATTTCCACCCTCACTGCTGGCACATTCCATAATGTCCCCTGCTTCTCCTTGTAGTACCTGAGGAGACCTGGAAAGTTTGCCATCTAAAAACAAACAACATGAAATACCATGGTCCTTCTGGCAACTAGATACTTAACACTGTTATGGATCTTTAGTTATGAGCCTCTCTTGTACTGAAGCTGGGAAAAAGAAGATAACAATGGACTTTACATCCAGTAGTAGGTGATGGCAATGTGGACAGAAGCAATGGATGGCCCACGTTCACGTCCCACGCTCTTCCTGATCTGAAGCAGGGATCTGAACTCCAATTTTTCTGGGAAGTACTCCAATCACTAGGCTGTTGGATAGCTTTTAATGAAGGCTAAAATGTCCGTGGTACTTGTTTCACTGCACATCAAAGCAATAATTAACATAAACATATTAAGCTGTAAGCAAAGTTAACAGGCTTTACAGCTAGACTTTTAATCCCCTCAGCTAGGACAGCACAGTGAAAGTCTTTGTTATCTTAGCTAGAAGTGTGCAGCACTGAACTGTCTGAGTATTTTGGGATGTGTGTAATCTCCACCACTCCTCCCCAGACGGACACTAACTTTTAAAGAAGCTTCTCAGTTCCACCATCATAATCGGCTTTCCTCACCGATACAGCACAAAGCTTGGATACTAAAACAAGTCACTTCCATAATAAATAAATAAATAAATAGGTAGGTGTAACACATTTCCCCCTGTAATTCAACATTTCAACATGAAAAATGCTCTGCTGTTGCTGATGTCCAGCTAGAGTAACCTATTTGAGCGTCATTTCAGCAGCCACTGCTGAAATTGCTAGCAGCTCTGTGGAAGCTATGAAGGACCATTCTGAAGGTCCTAATGTGGTATAGCGGTATTCCATTACTACGGTAGGATTTAGTAAATGCAGTGAAGAGTGAAGCTTAGAAAATGCAGAAAAATTTACCTCTTTTGCTTATTTGAATTATTCCCATAGATTAAGTCCATACCAGGTTGTAGTCTCAACAATCTGTCAGAGGGACATCATCATGCTTTCCTTCTCAGAACCACCTCTCTTAGGCCTAGGGCAAAACCACTACCCTTGGCTTCTACTGCCAACAAGAGATCATTGCCTGTCCCCGGTTAGATTCGGGCTGTGCCTCCAGTGACACAGGCGGGGAGGACTGCTGCAGGATGCCCTCAGAAACGTGCAGAACCACCCTACAGCCATTTTAGCCAGACTAGTTGGTCAATGAAGAGTGACAGGCTGTAGAGCCCAACTCATTTACCCATCAAAGGCAGGGGAAGGAGGAGGCAGCAGGGAGGGTAAGACATGCAGGGGCAAAAACTGCTTGGTGCTCAGTGGCTGACATTCCCCTAGTGACTGCCAGCACTACCAAGGCAACCGTTATTTTAAGTGCCCCAGCGTGGCCCCTCCTGCTCTCCTAGACCAACCCTAATTCCCTTTGCAAAAAATAAACTTTAATGAGCAGTTATAAAAGCGCGGCAGCCCCAGTTAAAAGCTGGGCGGTTTGATGGCCGCTATTTTTGGCCAGGTGGATAACCGTCCTGCAGACAGCCAGGCAGAGCCGGGCTCACGCCACTCGGCTCATCTTCCCAGCGGGGCCACCTCTAACCTCTGCTCCCGAGCCGGGTGGCATTACATACCCAGGCGTGCCACTTGTCATTTTGGTGTCAGCCACTTTCATGTTTCTTTCTAGCAATGTTAGTTTCTAAGGGGGAAGGATGGGGGGGAAACCTTCAGACGTGTCAGTCATTGCACACAAGCTGGAGTTTGCCAGCATGGATTATGTTCCTATGTTCCTGGCAATATTAATGCAAATAAACATCCCAAAAGCAGAGCTTGACAAGAGGAGCAATCTTCACAGTGCCTGTACCATGGTTTTGCTTGTGCTTTTTTCTCTTTTCTTTATTTTTAATTGAAAAAAACAAAGAAACAAACAAAAAAAAAACCCTATACCTTTAAGATTGTTGTTCCTTGAAGGCTCAAGACACAGATAACCACGCCAGAATGAGTTTGCCCACTGCAAGCCAGTGTCAGGCCTCCCCATCCATGAGCCAGCATTCAAAGAGACCTACCAATTATTTTAGTTGTCCATGACCCAGTGATTCAAGATGGGAAGTGGTGAAATCCAGGTAGAAATTTAAAAAGGCAACACAACAAATTTATTCTTCTTTGTGGTTTTTATTTAACCACATTTCTAATATTTCAATTGAAAAATTGATATGACCTAACATTTTCACCACGCAAAAACTGAACAATAAAACTGCTCAGACAATATCCAGTTCTTCACAAGATAAATTTTCCAGTGCATATCTTCAGTTGATTCTCCTGCAATGGAAAGCAGCGTGTAATGTAAACAAAGCAGGTCAATAAGTTTGATCAAATCCTTTGTCCTTTATGGAAATAGGGATGGTCTATGCAAAACTGCAGGCTCCCAAGGAAGGGCGTTTTTTGGCAGTCTAAAGAAGAAGGCTGTGCCACAGAGAAACCAGTCTGTTTGGAGACTGAGAGAATAGTATGAAAAAAAAATAGCCTGGTGTTTTCCTTTCTGTACATACAGATGTATCTCAGCATTCCCTCTCCCAGCACTGAGGAGTCACTGGTGAATCTACCCTTGTCAACCCAGCTGAAATCCTGATACATCAGAGAAAATCTTTTCAGAATCTGTTGGACTGGGCCCCATGCAAAATGTTACCTATAATTCAATACACACTTATGTTTACTGATGTTTTTTAGGCAGCAAACTGCCGTGTTCAAAACTCTCCAGGATGCAACCTGGTAGCAGTCTCCATCCTCCTAATTCTTTTTTTGAAGTCTCACAAATATCTGTCACAAGAGAAACAGGAATGTTTCCACTGCCAATTTATAAATAACCTATTTTGAACTCTCAGGTACAAGGTCTAACTCTGCAAACAGAAGGAGCCCAGTCCCCTTCCCTGCATGGTTACTAACCGCCCAGAGTTTTGCACAGGGTACTCTCTGGAATGACCTATTTCCTATCCTAACATGTGAAAAACAACATTTACCTACCCTGCAAGCATGGCAACAGAGTCAAGATAGGATTTATAAAGCATTTCAAGGTCCTTGGAGAACAGGAGTTACAGAACTACATGCTGACATGATACCAGGCAGAACACTTTTTTTTTTCATTATCATTTTAGGATAACAAAACAAGTTGTTCAGTCTTAGGACAAAATTAAGAACTCAGCTGAGATGCTCAAAGCATGAAATCCAGCACATTTCTCTCCTAACAGAAGTCCCTTCATCAAAGAATCATAAAAGGATTAATTTCTTTTATGCAACAAGACAACTGTTATGGGCTATGAGCTTAACTCAGAATTTTCTCGGGTTTGTGGGTTTAAGTTGGAATTGGAAATGCTTTTGGATGCATGTGTGCAGAAATGTGTGCATGCAGGAGACAAAAAGAGAATTTAGTGGGAGCTGCCAGTATTTGTCTCACAACCCAGCACACGGGGTATGTTGGAACTGATTCAGTCTTGTGCAATAAGTTTGTTCTGGGTTAAAAGAGGGCAGAAAAGACAAATTCCACTGAGACCATGTTATGTGAGTCCGTGGACAAGGGGTTGACTTTTGATGTACATATATTTGGCAGTCAGTGCTGGAGATTTGTTTACAGGGTGTCATTTGAGGTTTGCTCTGATATGCCCTGCAGGATAACCACCAGGGTTATTTCGCTTAGGGCTTGCTCTTTCCAGCTGCCTTCTTTAACTTTCTTCAACTGCTCAGGAGAGATTTCCTAAAGGCAACTTACTCCTACGTTACACTGAGCTTGAACATTTCTGGTGTTTGTCCCTGCACTGCTCTCTCTTAAACCTTGCCTGACTAAGCAAATAAACAGGAGGAGGCTTAAATATGTTCTTATGTATGTGTATGCCAAAGAAAATACACATTTATTTATCCAAGGCCACACTGCCCTGCTCCTGGTGGGCCTACAGACCCTCATGAGGGACTGTGAGCTTTCCTTTGCTGAAGGTCCCTTGATTGCTGCAATGTGTTCACCCTCAAGGAGAGGTTACAGGTATTATGTGTTATTCTAGATACGCTTTAGATAATGTAAGGCAGAAAGGTTTAATTTGTGTCAGGTAAGGATGTAACTCCAGATTATAAACTGATGATAGAGAGGGCATTTGAAACAAATCTCAGGTCTGATTTCAATTCTTCATCTGAATCTTTTGCCTCATTGTGAATTATTTTATGATTTCCATCTACAGCTTATTATTAAATCAGTGAGTTCAAAATCTGCTTGATGAATGCTTCTCATAAAGTTATATTTGCAGTTGTGTAGTGTGTAAGAAATCAGTCGTTCTCATTTATCATGAGATTCTAGTAAGAGCCAGTTGGGCACCCAACATCCGACAAAAAATGTCTTTGATCTCTGCTGGCTGAACCAGTGATATCAGCCTTAAGGGACTAGAGGGATCCTCTAGCAACAGAGACTCTCAGAGTCACAAAACCTTTGTAAATAAAAGCTAAGCACTGTCTGGTGATGACACGGTCTGTTCATGCTTCAGCCCCAGCATAAGTATGCACAGAAATGTCACTGATGCATGACAGTCAGTCTGTGGCTTTCCCACTGGAGACAGCATGGCCAGGGCTGGCCTTACCACATCAGTCGCTACAAATTCCTTCAGGTTAAAAGGACCACGTCTCATAATCTGATGTGGCCATGTGTGCTACACAAAGCCTCTCCTATTACTTGCAACAAGAGATCACTGGCCATGGGGTGAGAGAGAAATGAAGGCAAAATGTGAACTACTGAACCCTGAGTTGCTGGAAAAATAAGCCATTTTCCTCTGCTCTCTCCTTTTCCCTGGTGTGGGCTGTTGTGAATAATTTTCTTGGACACAGGGCCCGCCGGGGTGATAACACCTCCCCAGGAGGTCAGCGTATTGTGGCTGTCTCTCGAGTAAGTGCCTGAACCCTTTGCAGCACACGAGAGATGGAAAAGGTGGCAGGAATGATGACGATGGGGAGGAGGGAGAGGCAGTTTGCCTGCAGAGCACAGGCACAAGAACCAGCTCAAGCAGCAGGAAAACAAAATATGACCTTACAGCTAAAGCCTGTAGCATAATGCAGAGGCAATTCAAGTGCTATTGTGAGCTAGTCTCAGTTCTTGCATTCCCAGCTCTCAAGTATCTATTAACATAGATTAAGACTCTCCGAGAGTATGCATATTAAATAATTTTCTCTAAACTAGCATGTGCAATTTTTTGACCAGGCTCTCTTGGGTCTTCTGTTCAAGTGCACAAGTAATCATTTCTGACCATTCTAACAACAATTGTTTACATTTCTATAACTCTTTTAACTTGGGCATGTCACCGCTCGGTCCACGACTGAAGGTGAAGACCACTCCTGCTTACCATGATACTCAGCAAAGAAAACATGCCTCAGCTGACCTCAGTTAGACAGGGACAGATCTAGAATTTGAGCAGATCTTATCTCTATAAAGCTTCCATATTCTCTCCAGTTACTGAGAGAGAGATCATTTATCCAATGGAAAAAGGGATTCATTTATATTGATTTGCCTTTCCCTTCTGCCATACACATTGTGTAACATCAGGGTACACTTATTCCACATGAGTAACTCTCAGCCCTGCTGCAATCTAAGTGCTCACCCATTTAATTATTCAGGATGTCAGGACAGGCAACCAGCTTAAAAAGAAAACTCAGAATGATCTAAAAAGAAAATAATGTGTTGTGGGTTTTTTTCTTATTAAAAAAAAAACAGGAGCCTTGATGCTATTTTTATTTAGAAAGATCTAATTTGGGCAATACCAAGTCAGTCGCTTCAGTAAATGACACCTATACAAGAAAGTGGTGTCATCAACATATAGGCTAATGCTAATTTTGTCTTTAGACAAATCAGTCCTGTTTGCTGTAACTGACGTTGAAAACACAAGTGTGAACTACACATTATTTTAATGTGTGAGAACGGAAGCAAAGGATGGTCTGGAACAATAAATGAGTTGCTTGCTTAAGAAAATAACAAGGGAGGGAGATCACTGTCTTTGTCTCCTGGTCACATAATCCGGTGGTTGTTTTAAACAAATTAAAGCAGACTGCTTTCTTTCTGTGCGTTCGAGTAAAACAGAGTTTTCAGCCAGCAGATATTCCATTTTCCTGGCTAGTTTTTGGATGCTGGCCATGTGTGATTAGTGACCTATTTTCACTGCAGTGAGATCAGATACATCGGTAGGACCCTGAATCAGCAGATTTGTCCTTATTCTTGGCTCTGCCTGGCGGTGCCCGGAGCCAGGCCCATTCTCCCAGCGTGCTGCCCTGCCATCTCCGCATGGAGCAGTAGGAAAAGGTCGTAAAGGAGCCGTGCTGGTGTCTGCCAGGCCAGGACCATCAAGATTGCAGGTGTACAAGCTGCTGATGCTGTTGCACTTGAAATTTTCTTTGCCTAATTACAAGGGCCTAGGAAAAGAAGAAACCTCTGTTGTTTGTGGGAATTATAATCCTTCCCGGATGATGTTAGGAAAAAATAGAAGGGGGAGAAGCAGCAGTCAGAGATGGATCCTGGGGCTTTAGCTTTAGACCTGAAGCAGTTCTGGTCACAAACACCTGTGGCAGACACTTGTTTGTGGAAAAGATGCATCATGTCCTGCACGTTGCCAATACTGCATTAATTATCATTTCCTAATGCAATTTTGAGGTCACTGCCAAAGTCTTCTGCTGGTGCTTGCCACAAAAGCCCAGCTCAGGTCTGTCAAATTTGCTGGTGCTGCTTGGACTGACCCATATGGGGCTGATAGAAACCTCAGAGGAAAATTTAGGCAGAGGTCTTCAGGCCCAACTTCTCGCTAAGAGCAGGGACAGCTGAGATTGGATTGCTCAGAAATCTCTCAGTTGAGTTTTGGTGACTCAGAATTAAGTAGACCATACCCAGGATCTGTTCTTCTGGGGTGAAGTCAGCTATCAGAGAAGAGAGGAGCTGGTGGAAACAGGCAGCAGTCAAAGCCTGTCCCCGGTGAGCAGCCAAGATCAAGGGAAAAGAAGGAAATAAAGAAGACAGATTTCCCTCCTAGCAGCCAGGAAAAGGAAAGAGGTCGGCAGTGGCTCACATCCTGCCTTCATTTACCTCTTACCCTGTGGCAGAGATGTTTCATCAGCATTAGGCTACTGCTTCTCCACTTCATTTAATCCCAGTGGACCACCTGAGGGATGAAGTGATGTAAGAGGGGTTGAATTTGGTCTTATGGTCTCCAATGGAAAGTATTGCTGTGCATCACCTGAAATGTCCTCGCAGTGCTCGTAGAGACTGTGTCATCACCAGCTGCATTGGGATTTTGCCACACATGGCTGTGTGATGAGGACCTCCCTGGTGATGGACCCTCTATCCAAAACTTGGAGTAAAAAATAATTGACTCCATTGGCATAGGTCAAAACCAGCTCTCGTGAGTATTCCATGCCTAACTGCCTTTTACTGGAATCCCATGGTGAGTAAAAACCATAAACTTTGATTAATTTCACCAAAAAATACGTACATTTTTGTGTCAATCATCTCTCTGACACATTGTCTTCTTTCATTCTCCCCTGCAGTTGAGACTACCGTACTTGCCTGGTGACCTTTCTTCTCCACAGCCACCCCTGTGTGATCCTGAGAGGCCATTAAAATGCCAAAGATACGAGACTGAAATGAAGAGGGCTGACATCTCTGCCAGGACAACTTCATGGACACCCATAGCCTAGGGAATTGAGCTATGCTAGGGCAGCATCTAAGATTTTAAGTTCGAGCTGTGTCCCCATAGTGCCATAGACACACTCTTTTTGCTTCCACGGTGAGTGACGAGTTGAAATGCCTGCCCTCAGGCGTGTGACAACAACATGGGACACTATGAAGAGCCAAGCTTCTTCTGAAGCAACGGGAATGACTTCATTAAGTTGAAGTCTCCGAGGACTCATTTAGGCAGACACAGTAGTGAGAATGACAAAAGCCATTACACAGGAGACGTGCTGTGGACAGTAAATACAGCCAGAACTGGGCAGGTGGTGAATACAGCATGGGTTAAAGCATTTGTGCTCTCCTGTGCCAGGCCACCTTCCTGCTGCTGCAGGCCTTGAGGAATGTCCTTGAGTCTCTGCATACATTTTACAAACAGCTTTGGAGTGACTGATGTGCTCTGGCCTTCCTTCTGCATAGACAGATTCGCTGCATTTTAGCCATTTCTTTGTTGTTTGCTGCCTCCAACAGGATTACGGGGAAATTTTCCTCCTTCAGTGACAAAAGACCCACAGTAACAGCAGCTGCCTTTGATACTCACAGAGGAGGGCAGAACGATCCTGAGAAACAAGCAAGAGGCTTGTAGAGAAGTCAAGGGAAGTCAGCTAGAAATTAGCACAACTCCAGACTGAAAATTATCTCTCTTCATAGTTGTTTTAAGTATTAATGAAACCACTGTTTAAAGGTGTATGAATAACAACAGTCATTTTAAAAAATGCAACAATCAATTGCTTTTTTGAAAATAAACCAGTACAATACTTTGAATCCTCCAAGGTCATTCTTGGACGTTTTATTTCTGTGAACGGATGGAGGAGATTACTGTGGGTCACCTTCCAAGCCAAACCTTCAGGCACTATCTAAGCCACTTCTGTATGCTTACACACCTGCTAGCACAGGATCTTTGAACCTCAAGTGCAAAGTCTTGGTCATAAGGTTCACTAGGAGACTAATGAAACCTGAGCTCAAGTCCACACTCTCAAGAAAGGTCAACCAGGTTGCTGAGTGCTAGAAAAATGTGAGAGTGTTCCTTGACCTGGAGGAGGGCATCTGCTAAACACCACCTCAAGTGTGACTGCGTTAACAAACATGTGTGCAATTGCACACGTGCGCACACACGCATGCACACACCCACATACATATAAAAGGAGGGGATAGAGGCAAAGACTCTGGGCAGGGACACAGGATACCCATCATTTTCCTTGAGAAAGACAAGGCAAAGAGATAAAATTAAAGGGGATTTCTCAGAAGTGGAATATGAGCACTAGTACAGAGTGGTCCCTGGATGGATGAGGCCAGCTGTGAGCCTCAGACTGTACCACAGCCATCCCTGCCTCCCAGCAGCACAGCTCCCTGGCTCATGAGACCCATCAGTCACGTCAATGATTTTCTTTCCAAAAAGGTGTTACATGAAGAAAAACAAAATCAGCAAGGGAATGTGAAAGGACTTCTTCATTTCTGCATTTAACTCTGATTTTTCCATTGTGTAAGCAAGCCTGAACCTGAGGAGACATACTGATCTCAGCATTAAGGTGTCTGAAAGCTATGCGTTTACACAAAGATGTATTTAGATTAAAACTTTATGACCTTTTAACATACACAAGTCTAAAAATAACATTAAGCACATGTTTTTTATCACAGTTAAAGCTATTGCAACAAAATCCTTTCCATCCAACATCACACCCAGCTGCTAGCTGTTATGTTGCATAGTAACAATATTCAGTGAAAACAAAAACCACTTTTGGTCTAATGACATGCGGAATGAAGACTTGATAGTAGCTCCAAAAACTCCATGAAGTCCTTGAAGGAGGATACACAGCTGAAGCTGTGGAATTTACCCTGCTGAGGAACACACAGGAAAGAGGCAGACGCAAATGAGAGACCAAGCCCGGCACATTGATACCTAGGTGGATGAGGTGGGAACACTCTGTTCTGAGGATCAGCAAACACTTCTTTTGTCCCTGGTGCAAAGATAAGACACCACAAGGCTGCACCCCGGTCCAGTCTGCTCCACTCAGCCAATGAAGTGAGGTAAGGACAGATGCAGCAAGTGCCCTCCACCCTGGCTGTGCTCTGGTCCATCTTGCTGGGAGCTGGCAACCAACAAAGGAACCCTTATTTGAGGCTACTCTGAGCCTTGGAAGAAGGACATTAGTGAAGAGCAGAAGGAAGAGAAGCGGGTTCTTCATGCAACCAAAGCAGCATGGAATTACATTCATGCAATGAAGAATCAATCCCCAGGCACAAAAGCATCAAACCCTTGGAAATAGTATGTCTATGGCCAGCCCTGATGGCTGGCCTATGTTTTCCACATAGCCCAGCTGATGTCCCTGAGTCTAGTCAACTCCAAGCTTTCAAACTAATTTTTATCTTTTTGAAAACAGGGGTTAACTCAGAGGTCAGACACTCCAAAATACCTCTAGTGACTTGAACTTCAGCATCTGCCCTACTTATTTGAAGCCCAATCAACAGTTCCCTTCCGTTAATAGGAGCAGAAAAAAACACTGTTCCTCACATCTTTCTGTTCAGCTTAGAGGCGATAGCACACGCATTTGTCACTTTGTCAGTCAAGCGATAAAAATAAGGAGTTTATAAAGAAAATGCTGACACAAGTGCTGTCAGTGCTACTGGGCATCCCTATAACACGGGTGAAGATCATGAGCTGTTGCTGTGATTGAACCTACCCTGCTGAGGGCATGCTGTTATGCCCACATCTGAGGCACATTAGTGCTATCTTTGTGCTACTGTCAGCTTTGGAAAGGCTGCTGACAGTATGCTTGATCTTAGTCAATCCTAGATGTGAATCTAAATGGAAGAAGGCAGCAGAAGTCTTGTGAGAATGGAGGCTTAATTAGACTTCATTGTTGACAAGGTAAAACTCCCAACATTAAGTCAGAGGTGGTTTCATCCCTTTGCCACATTTCTGAACATCACTGGTGCCACCCACAGTCCTCAAATAACCATTTAGAAACCAGCAGGTGAAAGTCAAGTAGCATCCTCCCAGCTCCTGAAGGAATCCCTCTGCCCTCTGTCAAGATTGAGCTAAAACACAATCATCAGGGCATGCTTCCTGCATTGATGTGTTCCTGGGAGATGTCCTGATTTTCCCCTCCTGCCTGCTGTGGAAGAGCAGCTACCAACATTACAATGCAGAAGTTTCAAAGGCAATAAATATTACTCAGTCAGATATAGATGTAGCTGCTGTTCTGTTCATCTGAGTACCAGGCTGCTTCACGTCCCTCCCTGTGGCAGTGCATCCAGGGCAGCACCATGTTGGATATAGAAAAAGCAAACCTCTACCCACAGGGAAATGGTCATTACAGCTTCTGCCTCAGCAGGAGCAAGTTGGAGGCCTGATGGAGGAAGAAACAGCCAAAGCAGACACACATACAGAATTTGTTTCGGTCCTCCAGTCCAGAATTTGCATCATCCTTCCCTCAGCACTTCTTCATCTCCGCTCCGCTTCTTTCTTGGCCCTCCAACTTCCTCCTCTTCATCTCCCTCAGTTTTCTCTCCATATTGCACATCTCTTTGTCCACCTTCCCAGAGAAAAACAGGGAAATTATGTAGCCTGTGCCACTGCCCTGTGGTCCACCTCACTTGGCTGCACCTCCATAGCCCTGCGTATGGCTTGTTATTGCAGGGGCTGCAGGACAGGGACTGGCTGCTGCACTCTGCTTTCACAGCAGGGTGCAAGCCCAGCTGCTCCTATTGTCCTACACAGATCAGGCTTTTTACCAGTATTGGAGCTGGATTAGTGGCTTCGGAAATGTCATTTGGGACAGTCAGCTGTTTTTTGTTATTTTCCTCTTGCAGTCCATAGGCATTCCAGCCCACCCATCAAAGATCCAGTTTGTCGCACAGCTTCCCACACCAACCAAAGGTGGTCACCAATTCCTGAGCTGCGTGGGTGGAAGATGTGCTAGAAATTACATGCTCTCTTTGCATCTGATTTTGTTTTTCCTGAGGAAAAAAACACAGATTCTGGTCATTTCTGTATACACATGCAGAGAGGGCAGGACAATTCAATGACTGGCCTCAAAACCACACAGAAATAGGGCACAGCTGCTGCCTGCTTAGGAGCCATCCAACTTCTGTCTATGAAGTTTTCAGTGTGGTTTAGCCCAGTGTGCAATCGCCTCCTGAGGGCTGAGCAGGAGCCAGGGGGAGTGGAGGAGGGAGATGGGGTTTAATGGCTCCACAGCTGAGAGGCCAAGGAGAGTAGCCCCAGGGCCGGCTCCTGCGAGGGCTGCCCCACAGATCCTGCCCACCTCGTGCACGGCCCAAGACTCCTGTTTCAGGAGTGGCTAAAGGCAGATCAGAAATGCTGTCAACAGAAATCCTTATGACCTCCATGGGTTAGTCTATTCTTTGTTAGTTTTTTTTTCTCTGCGAATTAAGCTTTGGTTTTCCCAGAGAACTACATGGTATTTTCTCTTCCCTCCCACTTCTAGGGTCAGATAATACCGAATTATCCAAGATTGTGTAAAACACTACCCTGTGTGATACTTTTTGAAAGCTGACGGAAAGAACAAACTTGACTTGTCCTCTGCCAAGGAGCTGGGCTGGTGGGGAGGATGGAGAGATGTTTCATCTTCTGTGTGCTGCTCCACACCTCTCAGTGGTCAACAGACAAGAAAAGCACCCTTGATTAGCCTGCTAGAGTGAGCTTCCGTCTCCCAAAACATATCTCCAGCCTTCCTTACAACAACCCAAGGAGGGGGCTTGGGGTCTCCTCTGTGCTCCATGCCACATGGCTATGAAACCAAGCCAGGAGGTGCTACCGTGCAAGGACCTTGTCACAACCTGCAGGGATAGAGAGAGCAGGGATGGGGAAAGGATCCCTTGTAGGAGGAGAATGGTGCCTTCCTCAGTCTGCTGGGGCCATGCCAGGTGTGAGAGAGCAGAGAGGTGTGTGGAGAGCAGAGGAAGCCTACTTCCCAGGGACTGTCAAAATTAAAACTCTTCTGCTCTTTGGCAGAGCACAAGTCAGAGTACTGGGTATTAACTCTCTCCCTGCTCTTTAAACGTGACAAGTATCTTCTGCATCTTGAACAGACTTCCAAAGTAAGAGAAAAATTTCTCCTGTGCTGTTTTTTCCCTGCTAAAAAAATTAACTAACACAGATAAAGGTGGAGATTTTGCCTGTCCCCTGCATTCCTCAGGCTCCCACACTGGGGTTATATTTTGAGAGGAACATGTCCAAACTCTTGTGGCCCACAGCAGCACCAATTCAGCAGGTCACTCCAAAGGACAAAACCACTGAGGATGCTCCCAAGGTTCATGCACCTTGGCCATGTCAAAACCACTCCTAAAGCAACCCAAGACCACCCTTACAGGTTATCAGAGGTGGGGCAGTGTTCATCTTCCAGATCAGAGAAGAACCTGGCAAACTCTTCTCACCCCAGCCAGGGCACACCTCTACCTTCCACCACTCACAGGCAGGAGGCCACACATTGGGCAGGGAGATTAGTCCTTCACCCACACCAAGCTGTACTGCAAATCCAGGGAGGCAACTTTTTTTGAGACTAGGTCTCAAAATTAGGATCTGACCACTCTTGTTGGTTCCCTTAAGGCCACTGTGTGTGCCTGTGGTCCCCAGTCAGTGCCCAGCAAGAGGGTGAGCACCACCTCAAGGATGACATGGAAGAGGACAGGTGTGTCCACTCTGTCCCAAATGCAAGGGCTGCTGTCACACCCATAGCCTTCCTCCACACTCTCTTCTTGCTGCCCTTCAGACCCTTCAAGTTTCACATGAGGCTTCTTTCTCACCAGACGTATGCTTATCTCACACCTTTGTAGGGTAGTGCCACACTGCCACCTTAGATCCATGACCCAGTATCTCCTGCAACACTGTCCAGTCCCACCCATGATTCAACAACTTCCTGAATTAGGCATGTGGGGTCCCAAAACTGGAAAGAAACAGTTGGAATTGGAAAACATACTGTTTTCTACCACTGAAAATGCTCCCATTCAGCAGTGCCCATGGGACCAGCTATCCTGTGACCCAGGAGGTGTGTGGGGTCTTAGTAGGTTCCCATCCTGTATCTGACAGATGGACACCTCCCCGCTGAGAGCCTGAGGCATGCCCATCAGCTCGTCTCACACCAGCCACGAACATCTCCTCCAGGAACACAGCTTTGCCACTGCTTGACCTGGTTTCTAACCACTGGTCTGCATTTGAAACACTTGGTAGATTTTATTTCCTGTGGAAACAACAGCAGTTTGATTTTGAATGACTGTACATACCAGCACAATACCATACCTACCCCTTTTAATTAAGAGACATTCTCAGAGAGCGGGTGAAGCAAATTAGAACAGTAATTAACTGAGAAACAACTAGAGTTGTTCTCTCAATTCCCTGTGCACTGGGCTGAAATTGTATTCTGGCTTCCTACAAAATTACATGTACCACATCAAAACTAAACACTTAATCTAATATTCTAATTGTGTTTTTAGATAAACATCATGATTATAAATCATTATAATGAGTATATAAGAAAAGAAGCAAATACCACATTAACTTTTCATTACCTTTTTAACATCCCCCATGGATAATTCAATTCATTTATGAGTATAACAGCCCCCTCTACTATATGCTGTAGAGACAAAGGGGATGAAATAGTGAAGCCTTGGGGATAGTTAAGGTGTTTTAGAATAAGAAGTAGCTATGACTTGATGCACTGCTTGTAAAAATAAAGGTTATGTATTGTAAGAAAGAAGACTGTGACAGAAATGAGGATAATTTGATCCATTAATTAAAAAGAAAAGTTTTCCTAATTGCTGCCCCCATACAGAAAAGGTTCTTAATCAAAGGAAAAGTGAACAGTGGAAAACTCTGAGGGAAGTCAACTTTTCTTGGCAAGCTGTTAATCTGAAAACTCTCCTGTTACAGTCACATAATCACATACATCCAAAAAATCACAGTTGAGGAAGCATCATGATGGGTGGTAACTTCTTATGCAATTGGAATTCAGCTGCTTTCAGAAGTGTAGCCACATGCTTCAGTAAAGAATAGAAACATCTGGAGAAAAATCATGCTGTTTGTAACTCAGCAGAATTTCAACATGGACTTGAAACATGGTCAGGCTCTGGGTGGCGTTTCCAGTCATCCCTTTTAGGGAAAAGTCCCTCTTTGGAGCACTTGGGTGATAGTAGTAGCTTAAAACCATAAAATTTGGGTTATCTAAGTAAAAAGCAGTATGAAGCTTCTGTTTCTGTGGAAAGAAGTAAGCAAATATCCCGCAAAACCTTCCTACAACATTAAATCTATTGTTTCAGATCTTAAATAATTTCTTTGTGTCTTACTCTAAAATTTGTGTTGTAATATTTGTACAGGCAATAGGATTTCACACAGAGCTTTGCAGTAGCTGAATCAAATAATGGCAATTGTGAAGAAAATAAACTCTTTCACTGTATTCTAATTTATTACGCTTGACTGAAATGGTTTAGAGCCATCTCTGAGCCACACAGCCAGTAATTCTCTGCTTCACAGACAAGACATATTTTCCTAGACATAAACTAAATTATTTATATATAATGCGTAGAGCATATGAACCATCCATTACCTGATACCTCTGAAACAATAGGATGGAAAGCAGCCAGCATTAATTGATCATCCAAGTGTCCAGTTACTCTGTGTGGGCAATTTATGTCAGTTGCTATATAATCACACTTTGAAACATTTTCCAGAAATAAATCTTCCCTATAGAGGGAGGTGGTTGTCTTTGGAAAAACTATTTATGCACAGTGATTTGCCAGCTACGGCACTTGGGTAGGACGTGAGCCAAGCTCTCGTCCCCACTGAACAGCAGGGCTGGTGTTCACATACAAATACACCTGATGGAAGGGCTGAGTTAATAGGGTACTGCGTAATTTTTCTAGGGGGTGTTGGCAGTGGTTTGGCCTGGCTCAGAGGAATCAGTTACTAAAATTACAGCTAGTTTCCAAACCAGTGGTTTAAAAACCACCTCCAATGGGCTTCCCTACTGCCGCTGCAGCTCCTGGCTCAGCAGGACGTGGCAGACAGGTTGGCTTGCTGGTCTGCTCCCCAGACCTGGTGGTCACCAGCCGAGCAGGAGCTCATGCGACTGAACCATACGCCCTGGGAGAGGAAAATCTCTGTCTCCAGGGCAGAGCTACCTTGGCAAAAAGTCCAGGTCAAACAAAATAGCAAGGGCAGCATACCCCTATGCACCATCACAGCCAGGCCCCAGCCATTATGCTGAGCCACACCAGCTGGTTATTGGGAATGCCTCACATGTGAATGTTACTCAAGGCTTCTGGGCAAAATCAACTCCAGCAGCATCAAAGCATTGCCTTCCTATCCTGTGTCAGCATGGGCTATTTCGTAGAATCATAGAATAATAGAATGGTTTAAGTTGGAAGGGACATTAAAGATCATCTAGTTCCAAATCCCCTGCCATGGGCAGGGACACCTCCCACTAAAGCAGGTTGCTCAAAGCCCCATCCAGCCTGGTCTTGAACACCTTCTTGAACACCCATGGATGGGGCATCCACAATCACTATGCAAACATGTTGATTAGTTGTTTAATCAAACAACAAGTTATTTTGGCCAATGAAAATATTGAAAAACTATTTTTTCTTCCTCTGATTGGGCTACCAGTTGTGAGCAACTTTCTGCTCTGTCAGTTTTCTTGTCTCCTTTCAATAATGTGCCCCATATGAATGTTTGGTAAAGCTTTCATTCCTATACCTCAACTTTCAACTTTACCAAAGCAAATATATTAACATAAAAAACAAGCTCTTTTGCAGCCTTCATCTCATTTTTTGTTTCATCTCACCAGAATTCTTCCTTCAGTAAAGTCAGTCTTGGAACATTTTTCAAGCTGCAAGGTGGTGAAATGCTCTGCACAATGCAAACTGGGGCAAGAGATCAACACTGTATGTTTAATGGACACATACAGCACATCCACAAAAAGTTCTGGTTTATCTGCTAGGGTGTTATACATAGTACTTTTTTTACTGCATATGGAAGAATGCAGAAAAATCTGATTTGTTACAACTGCAGTGTAAATCTTCAGGTGGCCTCAGCAGGAGTACCTTTGGCGCATACAGAAACTCTGTAATACATGAAAAATAATTGCCTTTCTTCATCTTTTCCTTGCTGCTCCACATGACCCTGATAATAGTTCACCTTGGTAGGCTGAACAGTTAAGTCTCTGCAATGACAAATTTGTCCTTCCACATATGCTGCTAATCCCAGTTTCCCCAGCAGAGCGAACCTGGGCAGCAAGGTTTCCCAGTGCAAACATTTTGGGATGCTCCACCGCCACCTTCAAAGGCAGGGCCAGCTGTTGTGCACTGGACCTGCTGCTCTGGGAGGGATGCCTTTCATTACCGATGTCTCCCACAGTTGCCCAGTCCCTCCCTGCTTTTGCAAACCAGCCCATCTTTTCCTCTGTTCCTGACTTTCTCTTTCCCTTGTTTTTCCAAGTCTTTCTATGACTTTATTTTTCCTCTCTTTCCTCATCTAAACTTCCATTCTATTCACTTCTTCCTTTATCCTCTTAAAAATCACTCCCCAACATGCATTACTGATCATCAGGAGGAGAGCTGGTGGTAGCAGACCACCACCATCTTACTCCTCTCTGCCCTCTCCTCCACTGATCCTTCTTCCCCATAGAGAATTTTCAAATTCTACAGAAAATTACAATTATGGACATTATGGGTAAAATCTGACAGTATCTCTTTTCCCTGTACCTTAACTTAGACAGAGGCTTCACCTTAGCAGAGGTTTTGCTGAAGTGCAAGAAGACCTCTAGCTTTTCTGGATTTCCCAAGTAGAAAAGACAAGACTACCATCCAGCAGCTCCAATACATAAAAGTTTGAATATGGGTGTTAACAAGAAGTGCCACTCAAACTTCAGACCTGGGGTCTGAAGAGGTCTGTATTGGACATGAGATCAGACCTGTCCATGCAGACTTATCTGAACACTAGAGCTCCCTCTCCCCCATGGCACGAGATCAAATGCTCAGACTTCCATAGGAATTTACCTCGCTTGGAGTTCACCTTGGTGGCAAGCAATACTCTGGAGTTAATTCACTTCCCCTCCTCCTACCATCTCCAAGTCAAACTGTTTGTCAAGTCTTCTGGTGATACTTAAAACCAGACGTAAAATACACACAGCTGCTGACCCGTTATTTTTTAACAGAAGGGATCAGTCTCTGGTCTGAATCCTAATGGCAAATCATCGATTCATTTGGTATTTTCACTCACTATTGAAATATAAGTTGAGTGTCAGTTGGCAATGGTGAAGACCAAGGAAAGGCACCAGCTGAAACCTCTTGGAACAAGAACTGCAGCCAGTTTCCCACCAAGCAAACTTGACCTGCAGTCTCCCTGGGGACACATGAGTCCTTAGCAAATGGCAGAAGAAGACTCAGCTCTCTGTTGAGTGCAGAGAAGTTGCTGGCACAAGCCCAGCTTTCCAGCCAGCCCCAACAATCTGCAGGCCACATTCAAAGCATGCTCTCACTGTCCCCTTGTGTTCTCACCAGTCCTTGCTCTGATAGGACAAAGCGCAGAGCTGGTTAAATCACTTCTACATGGGGGAAATTCTGCCCAAAACAGTTATTGAATATGAGGTGGTCTCTCTCTCTCTCTGGAACCTTCTAAGTGATTTGTTCCTGCAAGTGCTGAGGGGGCACAGAGGGTTCAATGGAAAGTCTGGACCCTAAAGCAGATTATGCATTTGAATTGCCCTGCAGACAGGGTGAGACCCTTTGATCTCAGTGAAGAGGTGGGATGTGGGCATCTCTCTGCCATGCTCCTTTCTATACATGAAAGTCAGATCGTGCACCTTCCTCCCACTTCCAGCACTGGCACTGTGCATCCTCCTCCCAGCAGGCACAAATCCAGAAAGTTCTCAGAGAAGAAACTGGAGTGCATGTTCACCACAGCACCAACGAGAAAAGGGAGTAATGGTTTGCTCTTCATCTCTTAGTTTAGTCCTGTCTTTTGACGATTGGTCATATGATCCCAGAGAGCTCCAGGAAGTCACAGAAAGTGGATGCCTAACTACATAACCTACATTTCATCCAGGAATCTTTCTAAATTTTATTTTCTTCATACTCCTTTCTACAGCAGAGGAATTTTCATACTTTAACAGGGTGCCCTTTCCTTTGCAGAAGAGCCCAACTATCTAACGAAATACAGGGACACTACAAAACAGAAGAATAACTGCTCGACTGCTTATCTCCATGATAATTTACTCTCTAACTAAAGAGGCATACAGTTGCAAGATGGGAATTTATTTACAGTTCATGCCTGACCTTTTTAATATCTGGTAAAATCATGTTGTGGAAGTTTTTGAAAATTTATTGTCCTCATTTAGCAATGCTGACATTTTGTGATTATTGACTCTGGAAAATCTACTGGCACTGTCAGGCAGAGAAAGCTCAGAAATTGCTTCCAGGGAGCAACAAAGCTCTGATTTTTAGAGTGTTGAACACTAAAAGATCCTTTTTATTGCGTATTTTTAATAGACACACACAAAAAAAAAAAAAAAAAAAAAAAAGAAAAACAAGCTGCAAAGCAAAGCTGGAAAAGGAAAGGAGAGAAAAATACCCTTGATTAAATGCAAATCAGAACGTGGCTTCGCTCCCAGCTGGCTGAAGTCAATGGTGAAAAGCATCGTTACTTCAAAGCAAGTATGATCCGATCCAGGGACGCTCCAGGACCAGTTCTGTGCCAGTTGGGGCTGGTGGCAGGTGGAGAATAGCTGAGAGTGTTCCAGCTGGCAGTGGAGCAGCCATGCGTGAGCCCCAGGCTTGTGGGGGAGCTGCAGGCGAGAAGCCTCAGCAATTAGTGCTTGTGAAACTTTCCAAGTACTTGGGCCACAGAAGCGGCCTGCACACACACATGACGGGGGGAGGATGACCCCATGGGGCCCTTTCAATTACTAATGGCAAATTATCCTTTTTGTACATGGCCCAGAGAGGTGCTGCTCCTCAGTGGGTATCCAGCACACTGCATTGATGAGGTTGGGCCACTGCAGGAATAAAACCTCTAGAGAACTGTGAGCAGGCAGTAGCTTGATGTGGTGCTCAGGATGGTGTTGAGACAAGTTTTGCTAGGATAATTTCCATCGTGCTTACGTACAGCAGCAAAACTTTACAGCAGAATGACCACTCGCAGTTTTTGTTAGGAGATGTCGTGCTTTTCCTGACCTCTCATTTCTCAATGACCTTCCTTTTCAACCATTACCAGCCTTCCTTTGTGAAATTTTCCTTCCCCCCCCTTAAATTTTTCCATCTACTGCAACAAACAAGTAGCATTATACTTGTAGAAACCAATACATTTTTGTACAACAATAAAAACTTAGCTTTTCTGTCAAAGTTCTCTTAAAATTCAGAGTGATATTGATTTATAAACCCCTTCCCATTGACGAGATGAGGAGCAGATCTCAGCTCTTGGAATGCACGTGTTCATGATGCATCAGCGTTTCTGAAGGAATTGGCTATGCAGGCTTGCAGCTGCTATGGGCAAATGCAATTAGCTGGAGGACATGGGTTTTCCAATACACTTAGCTTGCTATAAAAATCTTTAATGAAACCAGATAAAAATTCTTTCCGAGTTGCAGTTACAAAGCAAACCGAGAAATAAAAAGATTTACAGCCTTTCAAAGATCCCATTTTCAGATGCAGTTTGCTATCACAGCTACAAACAAAATCACAGGGTACAGCAGAGATCATGGCAGTATGTGGCATGAAATGTGTAAAACTCCACAAATGGAAATGCTAAAAATTATGCTTTACATGGGAATGACAGTTCTTAAGCATTGTTATTTAGAATTCCTCAGGCACTGTGGTGATTTCATTGAAGTACAATGGTCTTTACAACTGTTCTTCTACATATAGTGACTGATCTAACAGAATGTCTTTTTAAAGTGTACCGAGTCATTGGAGGCCCAATGGCCTCGACTCAGCTGTGCATCCAGCCCATTTACAAGCTGCTGTGTTTTAAGTTGCATCTTTCTTTCCTCAAGTTTTGACGAACTCTGAATGACTCTTCAGTTACTTCTAGTGTGATGTTGCTAATTGGGATAAGATGCTATGAATCTTCTTTTAGAGAAGGCTGCTTTTGAATGCTGTGATTTTGGCATTTTAATAACATTTTAATACCTCCCATTATCACTCTGGAGCTCATATGGATTAATAGATTATTTTGGCATTTAAAACAGATAAGCATTCCTTGATAGTCAAAGACTATGCAGACATACGAGCATCTCCTTACAATACACTCTGCAGTAAAACACATGTAGAGTCTCAGCTGATTCTGTGTCTGGTCCGGGACTGAGTCCAATTAATGGAAATGAGAAGATTGCTTGAGTGGTTAGGGGTTAGCCACCATGAATATGCCAAAGAGCCACTGTTAGGGTCAATATGTACTAAATAATCCAAAGACTGAGTTCTCAACACATTGCTGAATTGAAATGTCTAGTTTAATGTGGCTGAAGACAAGCAGTGTGTTTCATTTCTTCGTATGTGGCACTGGGGGTTTTTTTGGGTCCCTGTTACCAGTCACTGAAGAGATCCTTTGCAGAAGACTGTTTTGGGAGGGTGGCTTTGCCCCAGTCTTGCCTTTGCTCTCTGTCACCACTTCTGTCCATCTTCTAAGTGGGGTATCTCTGTTACTCACTGCTATCTCATGTTAGCTCAACTATTTGAAAGAAAAGAAATACTAAGAGCATAAGGAAATTTAAATTCATTAAAATTGACCTTACTAACATGCAATCACCTCAACAGAAAGTTCGGTGGCAAAGGCTGTAGAGGTGGAAGCAACCACAACCCCAGCTTAGCAGTCAATGGCTCAAAGCAGTCACACATGGATGACCAGGATGGGGTGCTGGAGGTGCCCTGAGGTGTCCCAGCTAGTACCAGCAGGCTGGAAGACCTGCCACAGGATCAGCAGGAAGCATGAGGACCTGAGATGGCCTAAGGCAACTCACCCTTTCCTGCTCCCATCGGTCCAGCATCACATTCACCAGCCCTGAGTGGTGGCTCCAGTGAGAGTCATGCTCTGGATCCCTCTTAACCATGATGGAACCTGAAAAATCAGATTCCACTTAGGTGCCCTGAGAGGGTGCTTCCATACCACAGAAGCATCTATAGTCCTTAACATTTTTTCTGCTTTCCTTCCCCCAACCCCAGTAGCCTGCAAGGGCTATTACCTGAGACCACCAAGCAGATTTTATTTGCCTATAGAAAATAAAAAGGCAAAGGCTGCACTGTAATGTAACAGCCACAGTGTGATTGAATTAAATTGCAACAGCAGCTAAATAATTATCACTTTACTCCATTAGTCCACATTCATAAAGCAGAGTTATCAGCACTCAGTGACTTCCAACAATTATTTTAAATGTTTTTTAAATGTGGTAATGGGGAAAATTTATGGAGTGTTTCTAAAGCTGTTTGCTTCTGAAGGACTTATTCATCAACAGTTCATTTATCC
The DNA here is from genome assembly GCA_004320125.1 of Scolopax mira. Taxonomy (NCBI): domain Eukaryota; kingdom Metazoa; phylum Chordata; class Aves; order Charadriiformes; family Scolopacidae; genus Scolopax; species Scolopax mira. The sequence goes on from BJBW01002074.1 coordinate 133,238, forward strand.
CTGTATTAACATTTGCAAGTCAGCTTTTAAGGAAATTTTGCATATTTCCACTCATAATAAATAGCATTTTAAAATACAAACTGCTAATGACTAAATGTTGTTTAGAAGGGAGAAGCATTTTGGGTAGCCATTCAAGAAAAATGCCTGTGTCAAAACAGAAAGCACGGTCCCTTTTTCAGGGAAAATGGAAATAAGATTTGACTTTCCAATCCTAGGGATGGATTCAAACTCAAGCGGCCGTGGGCAAGAAGACTCCTGTCCATTTAGTTATTCGTAAGACACCAGAACAGTGAATTTCTTCTCTTTGTATCTGAGTCACAACAACATTGTGTTACTGCTGCTTTTAAAAGTATCCCTTCCACCGGTCTGCTATGTGTTAAGAACATGGCAGTGATCACCAGCCCATAGGAGACAGAGAAACAGGTTCTCCAGCTCCCTGCGTGAACATGGGCAATGAAGTAGAGGTCAATAGGAGAGTAGGGTCTCAGGTGCCTGCACTGAATTACTTACTATCGCTGCTCCAGAGCCAAGAGAAGCTGGTGATGGTGCTACAGCTCCTCTCTGCTGACTGCTGCGACCTTCTCAGGAAGCTCTATGCTCAACACCCGAGTACCTGAAAGCGCACGGGCTGTGCTATTTGCTTATTCTCTCTGGTGAATATCCCTAATGAACCAGTGAACTGCTCGGAAATGCCCATAAATGAGAATGCATTAGAACAACAGCAGTTTAGCAAGCAGCACTGGTGTGTGGAAGACTCATCCCCATCCATGTGGGGAGGGTGGAAGAGCAAACACTGCAGTACTAAATTTTGAGTCAATTCTAAGTGATTTTCTTCACCCTTTTTCTTTTTTTTCAAAACCGCCAAAACGAGGTGATAACTAGCAATTATATACTGTAAGAGAGCTTAAAATGAACGCACAAAAAATATTCCAGGTGATAAGGTTGATGCTCTCCAGAGTAGCTGGAGGACACCTGCTGGTTTAGGCGCACTAAATCTCTTCACACTCCTTCAAAATTATTATAAAATAAAGTAATCGCAAGATATTTTTGTGGTATGTTCTGTAAAGTCACAAATCAAAGAACTGGTTTTAAATTGTGTGCTTCAAAGAGGCAACATCAGAGAGATTCTCACACTAGGCAGCACCAAAACACTCATGGGGACAGAGGCTTAAGAGAAAGCCTCCACTGGTTCTTTCTTGTACCCCTTATAAGCCACAGCCTCAGTCCTGCTCTTCTTTCCTCATGCAAGAAGCACATAATGACAGACTGTGCCCCAAATCAGTCACTGTCAAATAGCCCTATTGCTTCCAAAACCCAACGTGCCATTAACTGGGAGTGCCACAGGAAAACTTACAGAAGGGTCAGAGACAGCTTGCCCCCGTAGCTAACAGCCAAAAGCCCAGCAGAAAGGAAAGCATGGTAGATATGGCCTTTCCTTTCATTTGAAACCCTCCCAAGAGAATGAATAATTAACATTTGCTGCCCCTTCATCCCTCTCTCACAGTAAAAAACCATCAAGTTGTCCTTATTGCCTTGCCACTAACCTGGTGCTACACGAGCCAGACAGCACTCATGATGTTTTTCCATGATCCTGAGCACATGGGAAGAGCACACTTGAAGAACCAGGAGAACAAACAAACCCCAGGCCTCAAACCAATTCAGTGATTCTCGCTAGATACTAAGCAGCTAATATTGAGCCCAATGCTGTACATGTCCAGAGGCACTCAGAAGCTGTAAACAGGCAGAGCTGAAATTCCAGCTTCACAATCAAACGTGTTGCCACTTCACAAGGTCCATTCATTCTGCACTGCCTGCCACACAAATTGTTGCTTTTTTCTTAAATGACAGCTATGCACAGGCAATTCTTTTCTTCACTCAGTCTATACGCTACACTCCCTTTAATTAACCAGTACGCAGAGTGAGGAACACTTGCACTTTAGGGAATATAAAAATCAACAGAAATTGCATTGGTCAATTAGACAGAAAGATATCACTCAGTAGCATCCTTTGACCTGCTGATATTCAAGGGGACAACTCTGAATCACGGTGTCACAAGGTTCAGCCTGACACTTTCTTCTTCCTATCTCTGAAGGAGAGGGCTGATAGGAGTTCAGAATTAAGGGTGGGTTCTCTTTGCACTCATTATTAATTCACCCACTGGTGAAGGACTCAGACATGTCTCACCTTTAACAGCCTTCATCCTGCATTTGTTATCTTGAGCAGGTAGAAGCTCTCTCTTCTTTCTTCAACAGGGGATGTGCAAAAATGGTTTAAACATCGACTGCATTTCATTTGAGTAGCAAAGCTACAGTGACTGATTTAACTTTTTTTTTCCCCTCTTTTGGTAATTCCATTTTGATCAAAACCTATTGATCAAAAATTCCTATTTTAAAAGTGGTAGAGGAATTTGTCATTTCACTTCTGCCCTGAGAAAATAAGGAGATGTTGGTTTGCCAACTTCAGGTCTTGCCTGCTCAGATTTTCTGACTCAAATGTTGTTTTTATTTTACAAGCCACCATATCTCTAGCTGGGTTGATATACATTGCAATACCTCATTAGTGTGAGGTCAATGGAAACCATTCAACTACTTTTCATAAAATATATGATTTTCACTTTTGAAAAAAAAACAATTCCATTTGAAACAGACTGCAACAGTCCATAAGTACAGTAACATACCCAAATGATTTTTTCTCCATTCACGATAGAATCAGATCTATTCCCTCTCTGTTCCTAATGCTCCAAAGCCATTGATCAAAATATGACAATTAAACATCCAGGAGAAATTTCAACTCAGCTGCCCTGAAGGTCTGGATTCTAACATGGACTATTGGTTGTGCACAACTAGTGTTGCTTATACCACAACAGAACCCTTTGATTGTATTCAGCCATCCTGTTACACCTGCTGCAGCACAGAATCCCTATGGCTTTGCCTATGCGTGAATAAACATTACCAATAGCTGTTGGCTTGATGGAAAGCCTCAAGAGTTGTAGGCCACCTTCAGCATCTGTTCAGATACAGCAGTTTGGTCCAGGTCCCACTGAAAGCATTTTTATCACCATTTTTCAGCAGAAATAAAAGCTGTGTTCTACGGTGATATTTTTCATAGCATCAGTGCTTCATTCACTCTGCAAAATGCACATCTAAAAATTGATTCTTCTATTATGAGGGATTGGAGAAGTAATGCATGATAATAAATCACTTATCCCATTCACAGTGTGGAAATAATTGTAACAGGCTTAAACTCAGATGGAGGAACATGACTAACGTGTGCGTGTCTGAAAATTTAGAGGTAAGAAGTTTCGAAGAGTAGCTGTTGTAAAAACTTGTCCAGTGGAAAGTGATGTGGATTTGGACCAGCCAGTGCTTTTCTCTATCTGGCTCTTGTCAGCTGCACACTCAAGCAACAGAGTGTGGAGCCAATGCAGCCTCTGTGCCTGGTGGGTAAGGAGAAAATTAGGAGTGCTATTTCAAATACAATACGATTGACTCCCCAAAGCTAATCCAGCGTGGAAGGAATGTCCTTCTGGCCAAACAGACACATACAGCGTTGGGAATGATGCAACAGCTTGTTTCTGCAAAGAGCCAGTGACTATTGCAGTGTTCATGGAACATTCAAATTAGCCTGTATGCTAGTTATTACTTAAAATACAATTAATGAAGTTTTGTTGTGTAGTAAAGCAGTTGGTGCATGTAAGGAGCACTGTCAAAGAGTGAAAGCCCTCCCCACACACACCTTCTGCTTCAGGAGCCAGGCCTGCCTCAGCCACCATCCTCAAGGATGCACAATTGGTGCTGCTTCATTGGAATGGTCACTGTGGAAAGAGACAGCAAAGTCTCTGAGCACGACAGCAGGAAAGGAAAAATGAAAGGAAACTGCAGCACAGTTTCAAATTTAATAGGAAGGGAGACACTCGGGGTGACAGTCTACACCTGGAAGATTTATTTGCACTCAGTACAAATAAGTGACGGCAACAAAAAAATGCCCTGATAGCAAATGTTGGCCCATCCTCAAAAGTGTAGATTTAAGTGGCTTTTAGTGGTGGCTACAGCAAAAGATAAATACCAATAATGTTTTTCTTACATCCTACTTTTTCATAACTCTTCCCAATTTTATAATCAAATACTTAATCCCCGATGCCATTTACCCCTAATTCTAAAGCTTTCTGGTTGTAAGCATCCTGTGCAAGCACTCGGGTAGGCACTGGATTTGCCATTAGCTGGTCTGCCAGAGTCCTGGGGCGGCAGCTGCTGAGCACACCTTGCAGAGCTGTGGAGAGCAGGGCCCATGCCTCTGTCAGGCTGCAGCACCAGCTGAAGGGCTGCCCACAACACATCCCATCCCAGAGATGGGGCCGTGTAGATACGAGGCTGTATCTTACTCTGTTATCTATCTCTTATTCTTATCTGTATCTGTATTGAACAGTTCTGCTTTTCAGAGTGCTCACGGGATGGGAGAAAGATCACCCTTCTTTTGGGACATCTAGAGACAAAGGCTTGAGTCCCAGCTCCACTATATACCTGATATTTACTGTCTGAATAGGAGCATTTAAACAAAGCAGAACAGCTCCAACAAGGCACCCTGAGGGAGACTTACCTCAGGCTAACGAGAGACTTACCTACAGACTCACATTGAGGCCACTGAAAATTCTCACATGTGAGTCAAGCAAAGAAGAAAACCAGACTCAAACTCTACAGGATGAAGGCAACACTCTCACTACTGCGACATCTTTTTTGGAAATTAATAGAAATGTGAAGGGCTGTGGAAATGTTAGTCATTATTGTTATGCATGAAAATATATGAACCCAGAGAAAATAATTAAGAGTTATATTTAATTTCCACTGCTCCTTACTGTATAGAAATTCAGTGATTATTCTGGATATTTAGCATTTTCCATCAGAAACTCTGATGGAAAAATATCACATCTGTTCTAGTATTGTCATGGTTTTGACCGAATTGACCAAACAGAACGACAGATGGCCCCTCCCTCCCCCCCCCCTTAAGGAAAAG
>BJBW01002075.1:0-22170 GCA_004320125.1 Scolopax mira
TCTTTTGATGCAGCCCAGGATGCGATTGGCCTTCTGGCCAATATAGAAACCTGAAAAACATTACTTTAAAATAATACTTCGTGTTACATTGAAAATTGTTTACTGGGAGGACAACAGCGGTCTCTTGATCTCACTGGTAGCCTCCTGAGGAACAGGAGTATTGGGAGGGGGACAATCATTCAAATAGAATGATTTTTACACCTGAAAAATGTTAAAATACAAGAGAATATCCTGAAAAAGATTAAATGTGGCCCACAGAATCTAAATTAAAGCTACAAGGCACTTCATTTTCACATACTTCAAATCCACTATTTTTGTATCTTAAAATCTGGATCTGACATTTTAATCAAAAAGCAAATTATTTGCAAAGTTCATAGAAGCACAACAGATTTTCAGCTCCTCATGCATATTAGAGAATCTAGGCTAAATGAATGAAACCTCAGCTTCTAATGTACTGCTGGACATTAGTCCCAGTCTAGAGGGTCATCAGAATACACTGTTCAACATCACCTCGAACTGGTACAGCCAGTTCGTATGTTCCATGTTTGTCTCAATACTGTGGTTCACTGCCACCCTCTCGGAAGTTGGAACACACTGGAAACAGCTTTTGCTACAAGGAGATTTGAAAGCAATTGTGAGAGAGTGGTTAATACAGCTTTAAATACACATTTTAAACCATTTTTTTAAATCCAGTGTTTTCTTTCAAAATCAGCAGCTAAAGGCCACTAAGGACCTGTGCCTGACCTCTTCCTGAGAGAAGCACATTTAACTGCCTGTGAGATTTTTAACCACTTTGGTTCTTCACTATCTCTCAAAATAAGAGTTTTAATTTGTTTTAAAGTACTGCACAGCACATTATAGTTTTCTAAGATAAGAGTTACTAGAATTTAACTACTGCATCAGTTCCTGCTCTCTTAAGAAGATGCAGGTTATGATCCAGAGCAGAGTCTCATGGAGGGTTGAAAAGATTTGTGTGCCTATTCATATATGACATTAAGGGGGAAATGAACAGTTTTACTCTTCTTCCAATGCACAGAAATAGGAAGAGAAGACAAATTTCAAGAAGGAATAGTTAAAATGGTCAGAACCTTGGCTGAACTCCTTCTCCCGTGCAGTAAAACTGAAGCTTGGAGGAAAGTTCAAGGGCATTAGCAGATTAATCTTCCCTGGGACAAAGACGAAAGAAATGTGTTTCTGCAGCAGCCTAGCTATGCTGCAGACTTCAAATAAGATTTGTAATAAATTGAATATCTATCTCACAAAGATTTAAGAGCTGGTCTTTACCCTTCACTGGAATATCAGTCACTAGCCCACAGTAAAATTTATGAAACTTCTTTCAAGCCAGGTGTCAGGTACCTTCCATTCTGTAACCACTTGAGATCAGGCTGTTTGCTGTCTCAGGAATCACACAGTTCTGAAACACACGGACCTCAACTAGTCACCTTCTCATCCCAGTACGAAAGATGTGAGGTTACTCACCAGGAGGAATTATCTAATAACCCTAAAGGAGGGCTACGAAGAAGTGATAAAAAGGAAAAAGTGAAAAAGTGAAAGACAGGAAAATATATATACATTTCAGAAGGTATCTAAGGTTAAGCTGCAGTAAGATCAAAATTTGCATCCTGAGTTCAGCACGATCTTGAACCTTCCTAGGTATGATATGGGCTCAAATTCTGTAGTTGTTTCCCATCACTGCTTCAGTCCTGTTCAGGTGACTCAGTTCTCCATACTGATAAAGCCTTCTACTGCATCCTACGTGAAACACCGCATTTTATCAGGCAAACTGGGATTCTAAGTGTATGTGGGTTAAAAAGCACACGGTAGTAAAGTAACAACCAGCCCTCTACCTGCAACACGGAATTCAGAAGAACTGGTGACTTTAGGGGTGCTATTCTTAGAATCACAGAATCTTAGTGGTTGGAAGGGACCTTTGAGATCATTGAGTCTCCACTAGGGGTGAAAGGCTCCCACTTTAAGGTCATCTTCTCAGCTGTGGTAACTGGGATGTTCTAAATATTAGGCACATTTGGCAACCTGTGTATCAGTGGCCTTGACTAAAATGGTAACACCTACTTCACAAGCCGTGATACAAATATGTGGAGGGTTCTGCAGAGAAAAGCATTTTACAGATGCCGAGTACTATTTTTACCCTCCTAGTCAAAGACATAGAACAGCTGCACGCTGAAAAAGAGAAGAATTGGTTTAAGCTCAAATACAACAACCAGCAAACGTCTCGCCAGGAAATCACCAAGGCATTTAGCCCTCTGCTGACAACTCATCGAGGCATGGCAGCATCCCAGGACAACACACCCTGCTTTGCCTGGAAAAAGCTTTCAGTCTCAAGAACAAATTACTTTTTTTTCTTACTTTGTGTAACTATTTACTTTTTTATATACTTTGTTATTTTTTTATAGAATTGTATGTGTTTTATGTATTTTTTTTTCACATTGCGATTTCCGCACCCTGTGGTTAATTAAACAAACAAAACCAAAACCCAACATGTTTATCCTGTTAGCTCCAAGTCTCTCTTCTCAGCAGGTTTGACAGACGCTCACAGCAACTTCTGCAAACCCACAAGCAAGATCAGGGAGGCGCTTCATTTGCCCTGCAAAACTAACGAGAAACGCAGTTGTTCGTATACCAGGGTTTTTTTAATTTAAAAAAAAAAAAAAAAAAAAAGCATCCAATTATTTATAGAAGTGCAGGAAGGATGGAAGGCCCACTGAAGGCCAAGTACCGTGCCCCGGCTCGGAGTCCGGCAGCCCTGCCCCTGCAGAGATGGAGGGTGCCCAGCGGCGGAGCGAGGTGCCCAGGCCTGGTTTCCACCCTCGGCTGGGGAGTTCCGGGCACCCTGGAGGACGGACCGGTCGCCAGAGGAAGCGCCTGCCCCTTGCACCTGGTTAGAAGGCGACGAAAGGCAACGAACCGCCGCGCCCTCCCCTCCGCCACCGCCCTCCCCTCCGCCGCGCCCTCCCCTCCGCCACCGCCCTCCCCTCAGCCGCGCCCTCCCCTCAGCCGCGCGGTCCCGCCCCGTTGCGAGGGAATTGGCGTCTCCCGTTGCTACGATAGCGGCGGCGCGGCCGTGTCGCGCTGAGGAACGGGCCGGCGCCCGGCACTGACCACAGCGGGCTCCGTTACGGGGCAAGCGGGCCCGGGACTCTGAATGGAGCCCAGCGGGAAGGGCGGCGGGGCGACAGGGGGGCAAAATCTTCCCGGACGCCTCCGGGACTGCTCCGCTGGCGGGCGGTGCACCGCCGTGTATCCTTCCGCGTATCCGTCAGCAGGGGGCGAGGGGCTGGGGCAGTGGGTGAGGGCGGGCTGAGGCGGCCTGACAGGGAAATGGCCTCCCCAGGGTGAGGCAGGGGCGGCGGGGCTGTCCTGGCCCCTGCCAGGCGGGTGTGTGGGGAGGCGGGGGGGCAGTGGCAGCCGTGGCGCGGCCCCTCTCCGACATCAGGAATCGCCTCAGGAGGGGCGTGGAGTGAAACCGGTGCGTTGGTTCTTTTAAACTGGTGTAGAAAAGTTGACATCTCAGGCAGCTTTAGAGTCGCCGTCTTTGTTTTCGTTGGTAGAGAGAGGTACTGCCGCGGGGAATTCTGTTTCCCATCCGAACTTGTTCCGATCCGAATAGGATCCTTCCTGATTTGTACTTTAAGTAATAGTCAATACTGACCCAAGTTCAAAGCTGCACCTGTACAGTTCGACTTAAATCGTGTCTGAAGCAAGGCAAGACTGAGCTTGCGCTGTGGAGAGCTTCTGGCTTCTCTGTGGAGAGCTTTTATCTGGCACTATTAACAAATTTAAGTGTAAACAACTAGTGCTTTAGAGTGGGGAGAGGCTGTTTTTACTATTTGACTGTTTTCCTTGTGATAAATGTTTCCATGTGTTACAGATTTAAGTAGTAACAGAAAGATGTATCTTCAAATAGATGTGATAAAGGTGAGATTTTTCATTTGCTAATACCATGGAAGATGAGTGCAAAGACTCTGTCAAAATCACTGTAAACAGTAAAAACAGAATTACATTTTTTTGGCTGGATAAAGTTAGATACGACCATAGTAGACATTTGTAGGACCAACTGTTGTGTCAAAAGGCCTGTCAGTGTTTTGGTGGATAAAGTTTGCCCTTTCCTAAAAAGATGTCAATCACACAGGCTTTTATTCTTTTAATGAGCTGTTTGAAACGGTGTCCATTGTCCTTAATGCTAGGGACAGAGCTTTAACATCTCATTTTGATTGGGATTTAGAAGAAGAACGTCAGGCATTGAAAGAAGATCAAAAAATATGTCGGAGTAAGGCACAGAAATATTTGATAGAGACAAACAGAAGAAGGAGGTAAGTAACTAGGGTTCCTGTGGTGGGAGACTGTAAAAATATAAAAATAAAAACCTGAATCAAAACCTTGAAACAGCTCAATATATTTCACTATTTGCATGTTCACATTATTAAATTGCCTTACTGCTTTGTTCTAGAGGAACCTATGCTGAAAAGCTTCACCAATCCAGTTTCTTGGTACAGGACAACTAAAATATAAAAGGAACAATATTCAGAGTTACTCGCTACTTTTTGGAAACTCACTGTAGTCACCTCGTATAAAGTAAAATAGCACTTTCATTTCATGGATCTGCATTTCTAGAATTATTCCGGTTTTTATGAGCTTTAGTGGATGTGTGAAAAAATGCATTCAGATGTACAGAATGGGTCATCAGTTGTCGCTGCTTTCTGAAGTGTGTACTTACCCATCTGCATGGCATGTCAGCTGCATGGCCTCCCTGATGTGGAGGAGGGGGGCTTTATGCTCCCACTTCCCAATAAAAACAACACAAAGTCTTTCTAGTACAGGATTATTATTATAATAAAGTTATTCTGCATTGACATTTTAAACAGAGCTTTGAATATTCTGCCTTTCTGTATACATGACAATGCAAAATCATGAAATATTCTGTAACAAATGGGTTAAGTAAATACATTGAGATGTTTCAGAGAGGTGCTGCAAGTAGTTTAATAGACATAGGGTTGCTTTCCCTAGCCTTGAGGTTGTACTCGCAGCCACAGGAGTCTGGGTTGTGGGTACTGTAGAAGCAGGTGGGTTCTTCCCTGTGACAGTACAGAGCAAGTCCCCAGCCTCAAACCATCTTCTTTGGCACTTGTTTACTTACTAAAGTACGTTGATAACTCATAAGAGAGGTAGTAGATATTATTTATACTGATGTTTTAGCTTGGCAGTATGTGCTGTCAGCATATGTTTTGAAATATAAAGAAAAATGGAAGAGGAAGTATAATCACCTGGGAGTGATTAGAGACAGCGTGCGACCCACAACCTTTGCACATAATAAACTGAGTCTCAGCTGAAAGATTAAATCTCTTATTTAGCTTTCTGGAACAGTACCACTGTAACAGTACAGCTCTCAGATGAACGCTGTTTATTGTATTACTGGTCTTGAAATATTATACACCAATGTAAAAGCAAATACCAGACAGCCTGCATATTTTGGTATAGTTAAAATTGTAATTGATATGTAAATACATTTCCATATGTATTTCATTTCAACCTTAAGAAATACAGTATCAATCCGAGTTACTCAGGTGAATCAGTTAAAAATCTAGGTATGGTATTCATAAAATGAAACTACTTCCATTTGTGATAATTGAGAATGGCAAAACTATAAGCACAATAAGCAGTTCAAATGGAAGTCTGTGGTGACAATTCTTCCCCTAATAACTGAAAAGGAGTTAGTTGTCTAATCTTAGAAAGGTAGTAAGTGCATACAGTGTTAATAAGCTGTGAAATATAATTCAAAATTGTGTCATTGCATGTATGGAGGAACATAATTTGGAAATAAAAAGTTCCTTGAAATTGAGTATTTTTTCCTGACAGTTATGCAGGTAGGAAGTGATTTATCTTCTAATGGATCAGCCATCAGGTAGTGTCAAATCTGTATGAGACAAGATCCATTAGCTTTGTAACACATGTAAAGGTGTTAGTTATGATGGTGGTTTCTCAAGAGTAGCATGACTTCCCATTCTTCCCCTGGCAGCACCCAAAGTTCTCCCTGACTGGGCTTACAGGCATGTATTAGAAGTTATTCTTTACACTGCTTTTTGTAATTTCAAAACTGAAATTGTTTCTCTTATATTTTTTTATTTCAACATATGGAGAGTAGACAATGCACCATGAAGTATGGCAGCTTATTTTCTACTTCTAACCTTCACACAGAATGGCTGAGGTTGGAAGGGACCTCTCAAGGTCATCTGGTTCAACTTCCCTGCTACAGAAGAGCCATCTAGACCTCATTACCCAGCACGAGGTCCAGACAGTATCTCCAAGGATGGAGACTCCACTACCTCTCTGGGCAACTTCTGACAGCACTCGGTCATTCTTACAGTAAAAAAAAGTGTTTCCTGATGTTTGGAAGGAGCATCCTGTGTTTCAGTTTGTGCCCATTGCTCCTGGTCCTGTCACAGGGCACCACTGAAAAGAACCTGGCTCTGTCCTCTTATACACATTAATAAGATCCCCCATGAGATTCCTCTTTTCCAGGCTAAATTGTCCCAGCTCTCCCAGCTTTTCTTCATAGGAGAGATGCTCCAGTCCCTTCATCATCTTTGTGGTCCTGGGCTTTCTCCAGTATGTCCATATCTCTCTTGTACTGAGGAGCCCACCACTGGACACAGAACTCCAGGTGTGGCCTCACCAGCGCTGAACAGAAAGGAAAGATCACCTCCCTCCACCTGCTGGCAATGCTTTGCCTCATGCAGCCCAGGACACAATTTGCTTATTTTGCTGCAAGAGCCCATTGTTGGCTCATGTTCAACTTTGTGTCAACCAGGACACCTGGGCCCTTTTCTGCAAGGCTGATTTACAGAGGTGTGGCACCCAGCACATATTGGTCATGGGGCTGTTAATCCCCACATGCAGGACTTTGCACTTCCCCTTGTTGAACTTCATGACGTTGCTGCCAACATTTCTCCAACCTCAGGCAGCAGGAGGCAGCAGGACCCTCTGATGTATCAGCCACTCCTGGTTTCATGTCACCTGCAAATTTACTGAGGATAGACTCTGCCCCATCATCCGTGATCATTAATGAAGATGTTAAATAGATGTTAAATAGGTCATTCTCCCTCTCTACTCTACACTGGTGAGGCCACAACTGGAATACTGCATCCAGTTCTGGGCCCCCCAGTTCAAGAGAGACAGGGAACTACTGGAGAGAGTCCAGCGTAGGGCAACGAAGATGACTAAGGGATTGAAGCACCTCCCTTGCAAGGAAAGGCTCAAGGAGCTGGGACTCTTTGGCCTGGAAAAGCGAAGGCTGAGGGGAGACCTTATTTATGTTTATAAGTATCTAAAGGGTGGCTTGAAGGATGTTGGAGCTGGACTCTTTTCAGTGGTTTCCAGTGATAGGATGAGGGGCAACGGGCACAAGCTGGAGCATAGAAAGTTCCATTCAAAAATGAGGAAAAACTTCTTTACAGTGAGAGTGACGGAGCCCTGGAACAGGCTGCCCAGGGAGGTGGTGGAGTCCCCTTCTCTGGAGACCTTCAGGACCCACCTGGATGCAGTCCTGAGTGATGTGCTCTAGGCGTTCCTGCTTTAGCAGGGGAGTTGGACTAGATGATCTCTAGAGGTCCCTTCCAACTCTGACAATTCCATGATTCCATGACTGCGCCCAGTATTGACCCATGGGGTACACCACTAGTTGTTGGCTTCAATCAGGCTTTATGAAACTAATCACCAACCTCTGGGTCTGTCTGTTCAGCCAGTTATCAATCCACCTCCTTGTCTGCTCATCCAGACCACACATCAACAGCTTGTCTATAAGGATCATACGAGAAACTATCAATGGCCTTAGTGAAGTCCACATAGACAATATCCACTGCTCTCTCATCTACCAGGCCAGTCATTTCTTTGAAGTTGGTCAAGCATGACCAATTTTAATGTCACCCTTAAATCTATAAAGCCCCTGCTGGCAAACAGATTTAGGGAAGATATATCAGAGCTTCTGCTCTGATCTCAATCTTGTGTCATTTAAATTCATCCTCTTTGTGTTGCACTGTGGAGGAAAACTGTTCTGAGGGATTTTTTTCTGAGGGTGGTGTGTTTTTGAAGAACCACCACCAACCTGTCTTTAAACAAGGCTATACCAGGGTTGAATCCAGGTCTGATAGCCCCTAGTGCCCATGCTAATGAGAATGCAACCTTAGAAAAGAGAAAGTATAGCTTGGGAAAGTAAAGTCACAGTAACTTTAGTCACGTATCTTTTTCAAAGTTTATATGCAGAAGAACCCATATTCGTATTTGATGCCATCAGTTTCTTTGCATCTCTTGTACAGACCAGGCTCCTTAGTTTTGTGTCAGCAGCAGTGCTTTAACAACCAGCCTACTGGTTATTTTTGCAGAAATTGCCCTAGTATCAAGAAAATAATTCTTTTATTCTCCCAGTAACACAAAAAATTGCAATTTCAAGGTCAGTTTAAGAATTAAATGTGCTGTGGGGCAGTAGCTGACAGATTTTGTTTAAATAACAATATTCCAGAAATAAGAGCTACTGAATAAACAAACATTTGATGTAAATGAATAGGATATCATATTTTGTGTTTATATACTGTAGTAAATTTTAAATACCAGCTGCTGATTTGCTGAGGACTGCAGCCATCCCACTGTTATTGCTGGAGGCAAAATGTGTATCCCATTTTACTGAGATGTTACTGGCTGTGGGTAGTTGGTTCATTCTGGAAATGCAATTGTCTATGTGCATTTTTAAATAAACCTTACAGTCAGCTGTCTTGGTTCAGCATTTTGAATTACCTTGAAATCTGAATAGCTAATCCAGCTGTTGTAATTGGGAAAGGAAACACTTTCCCAGTTTATATCAGTTTCCAATCTATTCTGGAATCTATTACTGTTGGTTTTTTTCAAAATCTTTATATATATATATATATATATGTTGATATGCACAAGCATTGTGCTCCACCTACTGGCTGGTTATCATTGATTATTTAATAAAAGCTCTTTAAATTATTCATCAGTGTTGTTGATGAAGACCAAAAAACAGTTTACTGCCAGAAATGTGAGAAACATGTTAGCACTTGGAAAACAGAGAGAGCAAAGTGTTAATAATTTCGTATTGCTTTCTACATCAGAATGAAACTGTGAAAAGTAGTGGTCACTGTGACCATGAAGGCCATTAATCCAGTATTGCCCTTTCTGGTAACGGGCCACAGGTTTGTGCTGAATTTGCAAGGTCTCAGGACCTTGTGCTCTCTAAACTTTTCTTGACCTGCCCGCAGCTTTGTTTGGCTTGCTTTAGCCCTAACAGCAGTTTCTTTAATTGACCAGGTGCCTGTGGCTAATTTATTTGGGCTTTGTTTATCTTTTTATGGTATGACCATAGCTTTACATAGACAGCAGTATCATGCAATTATTCTATGAAGAATGAAATATTTATGGCTCTAATATAACAATGGAGTGTAGGAAATACAGGCCTGGTACGATTGCAGGGGCCTCGAGAGCTGGAGGAGCAAGATGTGGTGTAGAGGAGTCCAGACAGGGGATGATAAGAGGTGGCACACAGACTCAGCCCTGGAGACCCCGTGACATAAACAGCTCACCAATAATCAGTTAAAGAAATACAGATCTACATCTGAAAAAAAATGGCCTTAGGGATAACAAAGGAATAGCATGTAATATATGTAAAAGGCACCATGTGTAGAATATTTGGAGGTACTGTGGAGCTGCAGACTGATGAAAGGTGCAAAGGTGTGTTGGCAAACATAAAAATGACTCCAAGTGGATCCTGAGGTGAGGAACAAGAAAGCATTAACATGAACATCATATTGCTCCTGCTGAAGGCACTCCAGATGCTGACAGCTCACTGTAGCACCCCAGCACCAGTGCAATGAAACAACCAGCCTTGGGGCACAGAAGAGCAATGGAAGCTTGTCCATCAGGAAAAGGGGTAGAAAATCTATGTTTGAATAACAATTCAAACTCCATTATCAATATTATTGAGGCTTTCTCTGTACAGAATTATTCAAACTGTATTATTATTTGTTGGCGACAATTATATCTGGATTAATAGGGACTAGACAACTAGACTATTAAGATTTTAATTATGCTAAACAAGAAACATTATTTGCTTTATATAAGATATGCTTACCTTTTGTCCATAAGTAACATTTGCAGTGTAACAACTGGTGGATAGTGTGGGCAGCCCTCCTGTGAACCTGTGGGGCATTTTGGAATACAGCCCTCTGTAAGCCCTAATGGCATTGTAAGGATCAGCCCTTCTGAAGCCTTTACAGCAATTTGGGGCTGTCCTTTTGTCTTCATCATATGATAATCAGAGAAGATGAGGGAATGGAGTTAATATGCATCACTCCGGTCCTGGTAAGTATCTCACTTAAAAAAAATAATTGATTTAAGGGCAACCTCTGCAGATACTTTTACACATATAAGGTGTGTTTCCTCTTTGCCCATGAAAGGGATTTTGAGGGTGACACCCCATTCTAGCCTTTTCTTGATCTTATTGTAGTCAGTGAGTATACAAACACTCTCATACCTCAATTTTACAATTATTTTGCACTGGTTTGCAAACATGATATGACAATGGATGAATAATACCGTTATCAAAAGGTTAATTTCATAGCATTCCATATGCACTGTATATATTCCTTTTTTAATTTTCATCCAAAGTAGTAGTAAGCATTTAGTCCACCTGGGAATGTAGCATCCATCACTTCACCATGAAGATTATTTAATAAAATTAACCAGGAAATAGTTCTACCATCTGGTCATACTCTTTTTTAACATAAAAATGCTTTCCACATAATGTCTGTATATGTGAAACTGCTAAATATTTTAAGTTTCGTATTCCAAATTAACTATAAACATTTTGGCAGCCCTTTCAAAAATGGCCGCGCTGCTGGGTTGTTTATAGTAGACAGAAAAACTGGGTTAAAAAAACACCGGTCAGGAAATACTTATGGTAACTCTCCCTCTTCAAGCCTTACTCTTTTGCCAATGTTACATCTGCCATACGAACCCAAGCTGGTGGCTTAAGGAGAGGGGATGAACAAACATTTGCTTTAACTGTTTTTCTGTAAGATGTCAATGTGCATTTGCAAAATTATTTATTTTACATAATACACCTGGGTGTCAGAATTTACATTCTGAGAGGTCAAGAAGTTAATGATGCAGGCTTCACTGCATTTCTTCAATACATTTCCTTACATTTAAAATAGGATCCTTTCTCTCCTTCATGTCTTAATCCAAACCAAATAGTGATCGCGATGAGCTGTGGTGAAAAAGACCTCTTGCATCAGCATTTGGACTTGCCAATTTCCAGCTATATGGAACATGGAACAAAAGTCTTTTTTTTATGCCAATTATTAAGAATGTGGAAGAGTGCAGCTAACTCATACTCCAAAAATCATTTAAAAAATAAATAAATAAAGGCTCTGTCAGAACTTTTTCCCTTTTGGAGTTGTACTCTGGAATTACTCCAGGTGCAAAGTTGTAGAATTTCCCAGATGTCTGAATTTAACAACTACAGTTCAACTAAAGGCCTTCTTAAGCGGTTTCAAGAAATATTAAG
The DNA here is from genome assembly GCA_004320125.1 of Scolopax mira. Classification (NCBI taxonomy): domain Eukaryota; kingdom Metazoa; phylum Chordata; class Aves; order Charadriiformes; family Scolopacidae; genus Scolopax; species Scolopax mira. The sequence continues at coordinate 11,594 of BJBW01002075.1, forward strand.
GGTATCAAGAGGAATGTGTTTAAAGTACTTAGTAGGATAAGTAAGTCTGTTTCCTCTGTTGTGATTTTCCTATTTCTTTATTCAGGGTAAAGATGTAAAATACTGTGGATTTCTGTATCAGATTTTAACATGAGTGAAAAACAGGAATACTGAAAATTGACCATGAACTCTAGTTTTACTTTTTTAGTTCTAACTTCTGGGTTGTATGAACAATTAAAGTTCCTGTGAAATTTTAACCAAATTGCAGTAAGACATTTTATGTGGACAGAGTTTTCCATGGATTTTTTCTGGTTTTGGATAAACACTTGTCTGGCTTCACCTCATGCCTTAAGTGAAGCCATTCCTGTTGCTGAAAAACTGAGGTTTGCAAAGGAAACTTGCAATGTTGGCATCATATTTTAATTTAATTGTTTCTCTTTGCATAAGTTAATCTTCTGTCTTATTCTTTATTTGAAGAGTCGGGTTGTAGAGTTTTGTAATTTCATCTCTAGAAGTAGTGTTACCTCAAATTGTAGAAATTCACCTGATTTTTTTGACAGTGTAACTATTAAGTGTCATTTGCAATGAATACGTTCTTAAAATAAAATGCAGGCTGTTGTGTGTGTACATTGCAGGACGTAATCTCAGCAGTTCTAATGGTCCAAGCCATTGGAAGGAATACTGCTGCTGGGAGTTCTGGAGCTTTCTGAGGGGAATGTACTTCCAAAGTAGAAACAGCAATTGCTTACTGTTCACTGGCATTTTAATTTCTGCCCTTGAAGAACATCAATCCGGAGTGCTGTATATATTAGCAAAAGCAGTGAATCCTTTTGTATATTTTGTCTCTTTTCATATTCTCCACCAGTGTCTGCCTTGAGTTTGACATTGGCAATATTGGAGGCGTAGTTCTGCAGAAAGGGATACCAGGTGTAACACAACTTCCAGTTTCCCATTATAATATGGGGAGGGGTTTTAAGGAGCACTCATAATGATGGCAGGAATGCAGGTATGAAGTCTTTTTGCTTTAAGGCTTGAATAGCTGCATGGGATCTGTCTACGGAACATTTCCACTTTAAATACATATAAATAAATAAATATATTTTTATATATACACTCTTCACTTTCTATTAGTGAAATGCAATAATTTGTCCATAGAACTGGGAAATCTCAGTAATTACTTCAGTATGTTTTGACAACCATGCATATATGAATTTTCAAAATAGTGAAAGTTCTTTATGTCTGTCTGCTACACTTTGGCTTCCAAGTGGATTAAAGTGGATATTCCTGTAAAAGTGTGTACTTGGGAATTAGTTGGCTGTTTTCCTATTCTTTACTATTGTGCAATTACAGCTTTTAGACTTTCTAAAATAAAAAGTACCCCTTTCAAATTATTTTTCTGTTTGTTTTCAGAGGTGATCAGTCAGCACTTTGAATGGATACTAGGGAGGGGCAAGTTGAATAGTTTAGTTTGAACTTTTTCCCTTAGAAGAAAAGGGAAGAATAAATAAAACAGCTTGAGTTAAGGAGCAGCTTTGTTAAGCAGCAGCTTTGCTCCATTAACAAGAAGGTCTATGAAGCAACTGTACGTGATTAAAGTGAAGGGAAGGTATCTTGTTGTGATGAGAGGAACAAAGAACATCTGGATAAACTTTATTACCTTCCTTTCCACTAATGCTTGGCAGTGGGACCCTACCTAGTGTACTAGTGACCTGCCATATCACATTTCTAACGCACAGAGAACTGTAAAGACAGGAATCTTCCAGTTGTAGTGAACCTTGCATGGCAGGCTTTAGAAGTTTTACTTGAAAAGTTACATATATTTAAGTATTGTTTTGCTTATGTAGGCACTGTGCCAATAACTTTATTGGTAAAGGATATATTTCACTCAAGGAGCTAATTTGAGTTTGTTAGCAAAAGTTGATAATTTTGTCAGCAGGAATAAATTTTGTCAGCAGGAATAAAAACTCCACATAACTTCATCAAGCTTGTGCCTACCAAGAGAAAGTTTTGTGATGATGGTTGGTTTTGATTAAAGCCCGATTTGCTTTCCAGCCAGTAGAAGGATGTGTTTAACATATTTGATGCTAACAAATGATTCTGTCAATCATAGCTTCACATTACTTTTTTATCCCATATTATGCTACTAATCTGGTTGTCTTTCACAAAGCTTCTCAACTGGAAGTTGATACTAACTCCTACATATTTATAGCTAAAAGGCTGGAGTTCGTTTTTCTTATTTCTGAATAACAACTTTTAAACCAATACTATTTCCCTAACAGCTTGTGAAATGAACATTCTTAGAGAATTTACAGTTCATCTTCCTATTGATCTGCCCACTGTGATACATTTATGTGGTAAAGAGTGTGGTAAAAATCACATTGGTGACAAGAACTGGTTGAGTCTGCATGTTAATTCATGTAGAAGAAAGGATCAAATCTCTGGTTGAAGCTGAAAATTAAAAAGATTATGGTGTGTCTTTTCTTCATCACTTGCCATCCCATTTACATTCAGATAAACCATAAGAATCCATGTGCTGAATTTTATAGTATTTAATTTGTGGACAAGAAAGCTTTTGTACTAAAATTGCAAATTGATAAGCAAGTAAGTTACTAATATTTCAGTGAATGTAATTAGAAACCATAGGGATCATCTGCTTTTGCTTCTTAAATACAGAGCCTTTAAAGAAAGATGGAAGAAAGAAGAAGAAAAAGAACAAAGATTTAGAGAACAAGTTCTGCAGCAGAGGAAGATTAAACTTCAGGAAGCAACTGATAAGTTCCAGCGTGCTCATCTGCCTTTTTCTCAGCACAAGCAAATAGGTTTGTAAATTAAAATTCAACCATTATTCACAATGCAAGTGTTTTCCTATTAACAGAATATGACTGAGACAAATAGAACAATTAACTTCATTCAGATTAATTTAATTCATTAGTATAAGCAAACCATAACTGACAAGAAGCTTAGATCTAATATATATGAAGAAAAGTGAATAGAGGGAATTTAATTTATTTTTTTTTTCTAAAAAAAAGGTATTGTGAGGTATTTCATTATATCCCAGTCACAGTAAGTACATCACCTCCTTGGGATAGTGTGGCTTCCTGGGTTTTCCCCATTTTCAGTGAAGTTATTGCTTCCAATACTGTGCTTTCACAGCTGGGTGCAAGGTGTTACAAGGCCACTGGGAGTTACTAGGATAGTATAATGATCTATTTGAACCCTTGAATATGAAATAGTCATGAATGGGCATTTGTTTATCATTAGGTAAAAGCAGTCCTAGCATATATTAATGTATTACATAACTTTTGCTGAATTAGTCAGCTTTTTAAGCTGTTCTCTTGCTGCTGGGAAGTAATGATCACTTCAACTCAGTTCCTGCTTTCTTGGAATCAGAGCAGATTGGCAGGAGTTTTTAACAGCATCAGCCAAGTCTGATTTCCAGTCAACTTTCCAGTGTTGAAACTCTTAAGATATGGTATATTACTTAGGTATTCTTTAACAGATTTAGTCTCCCAACTGCAATTGTGCCAACTGTGAGGTAATGTCTCTGACTTTAGGATCGAATGTCAGATTAAAATAACAAAATGGAACAGTACTGGTTTAGGGCTTCTTCTTAGTTCTACTGACAGCCCAGACTGTGTAGCAATAGAGTGAATCACATATTTTTTTTCTTGATTTTCCTTTATAGCAATTCTGCTTCTGCCACTTTTTACCCCTACTTTTGCTTACTTGAAAAAGGCAATAACTCATGCCTGTCTGGGTTCTCTTTCTCCACTGATTGTATTAGTAAGTCACAATTTGGCCTCTATGAAGTATCTGCAAGCCCTAATTTTGGCTTAGAGCATGAGTGGCATAATCATGATATATAAACAAAGTTAGTGCTGGAATTTTTAACAACCTACTTTTTCAACAGTGCGCTCTAAAAACAAGTAACAAAACTGTTGAATACGTGGGTTACTGTAAACACCCAAATAGACTGGGGTTTTGTTTCAGAGGAGCTGGAGATGCTGCAGCATGTCTAATGACGCTGAACCACTCGGTTCATTGTAACAGTCTGGGTTTAGGCTTCGAAATTTAAAAAACTTAACCAAACCATTTATGGTAAATTATTCCAATTTTAAAAATATTTTTTCCATTGTGTTTTTCACTTTGATCCCTCTAGTTCAGACAAAAGCAGCTTTTCAGTTAGAAGAAGCTCTTGAACAAATTAAAGGATCAGTTTTAACACCAGGACTGTGCTTGCCCAGCAGGAACAAATCCAAATTCAGGTATGCATTTCTGTTTACTCTGATGATCAAAGGAAGTACATTGCTAAGTGTATTCAATAAACAGAACACTATTACTCTTTAAGAAATTATAGGCCATTTCTCTAGTGGCAATGAAAGCGTTTCTGTGAACTGTTCCAATGGAACATTATGAAACATCCTTCAGTTGTTTGTGTCCTTTTGGTGTAACACCAGAGGAGATGACACAAACCTTTTCCCTTCAGCAGAATTCTGGGAACAGTCAGGGCTAACCCAGTCCACATTCAGTTATAGCCCGACTCAGACTGCTGTAGTTATCAAGCCATCCACTGTTCTGTGAGGTATAAAGTATTTTGTCTAGGTGATTTCTTATTCTCATACAGATTTTTATCTTTTGACATTCAGGGATAGTGTAGTTTGTATATTCATCCCATGATTTTATCATCTTTACAGCTGTCATTCCTTTACATTTGTCATCCTCTATATGTATCTTGAGCGTCCAAATAAGAATTTTATTTTGTATGGCATACAATTTGAATTGCATATTTTTCACTCTACCCAAGCACTTTTTCTAAAATACCTTGACTTACCACAGAATACTGCTGTATTTGATACTCCTTCCTGATTATCCCCTTCCTAATTTCCCATTTCTTTAACATTTCAGTTTAGGATTTTATTTTTGTTGTTGCTGCTTTTGTTATTACTATTATTACAATTATTTTCTGCATGCTGTAAATTGTGCAGATGTTTAGAGTAGAGAGAAATTCTGTCTAAAAGGGGCCTCCCTACTTGTGAGCTTCAGTGTGTTTTTGTCTGTGACATTAATATTCAGTTTGATTACATTTCAGCCGCTGATTAAAACATGTTTGCAGCCGATAAACTGGGCAATTGAGAAAATATTTCATTTTTCTCTGAGATAAATACTCATGCTATCTTTGGCCAACACATATATAGTTCTACAGCTACTATGCTGGCTTGACATAATAAAGGAGGATTGCAGCCATGAAAACAAACAAGCAATCTATCTGCGAAATATAATTGAAATTATGGCCAAAAAAAATTGTAGAATGTTTCTGAATGTTTCTGAATTCTGTCACAGGGTTTCTAATCGTTTGTCTCATTTCACTCATAGGCTCGATTAAGGACAGCAGCTCAGTGCCTCTTCCTGCTGCCTTTATCATTAAAGAATTATTATTTCTTCAAACTGATTTTTGTGCCTCAAGACATCACAGCTTTCTCTCAAACATCTTCAAACCACTTACCATTTCTTTTATTTCTTACAGTATAACATTGCTGTCACTCCATATTATATTTGTGTAATTTTGAAAATTCACTGTCCTGTAATAATGATAGAGTCTTCTTTTCCTGATTTTCATATTTATAACGTGATTTCCTAAGGAAATTAAATTTACACATTCATATTCTTTTACCTGTCTGTGTTACCCTAGTAACTAAATTTGAGAGAGAGCTAAGAATTGCAAAGCAAGTTTGAAACTGGCAACTGAGCAAGGAAGAAGTTATTCAAACAGGTGACCCCAGCATGAAAAATGCTTAAAAGTTGAGTCCACATTGACCTATTGTCAGGTCACAGGCCAGTTAGTACAGATAAGACAACACACAAGTATCTTGGAACCTGCCACAAAATGTGCTGCCTCTTCCTCAGCTGGTAACTAGGAGGTTTGGGTAGGAATCTTAGGAGGCGGGTGAAGGAGGATGCAGAGAATATTTGGTTATGGTAATAAGGGAAAAAGAATTAAGTTATGGCAGTACAGACTTGTGTGTAGGGGCAAGGTAAACAAATTAATATGGAATAAAGCTTTGCTTATTCTAATGCTAACGATTTGTCTCTCTTGTGACAGAAAATACTCTAGGCATTTTTGTCAGCACCTCACACAATCCCTTACTAAGATTGAAACTGAGCAGGTGCTGTGCAGCACAGATTCTTATGGTCTGCTGCAGAAGATGTTAGTGCAGGGTTGTTCCTGTTAGTTTTGATCTGGGAGCCATAGTTCATGTGGGTCATAAAAATGGCATTTCTGTGTTTTCAGACTTGGTTCCAAAATTCTCTTAGAGGACAAATAAATTTCTTGCAAATCAGTATAGCAAAGTAAGCTTTGATATAGAAAACCATTTTGAGAAGGTTTGCAAAGCTGAAGGTTCTTCAAAACTCACCCGTTCTGAGCTGTAAAGCTTTAAAAGTATTTTATAATCTGTTTAACTCAGATGAGGCAGTAGAACACTTTCTGTATTTCTATTTTTTCTTACATTTCTACAAACACTCAAACCAAAAATCTTGTACATCTTTAGAATTCACCCTCCATCAGAAATAGAATGTATAGACAATCCAGTGACAGTCCCCATTCAAAGAAAGAAATTAATGTTGTATTAAATATGCAAGTTAAATATGACTGCAGACACAGCAGGATATAGGTGGATTATATTCTAGAATTCTTAATGTCTGTGTTTAAAAAGTTGTAAAAAATTAAATTAAGCAATGGGGACATATTACCTGCTCTTGGAAAAAGGCAAAAAATCCTGGAACACGTAATGAGTGAGAGATTGTATTATGTGCTTGCAGTAGAGCTACTCAGCTTCTAGTAAGGTTTATTTATTAAATGCTGAAGCAAAGATTTTGGCCAAGTCATTAGCTGACAGGGATTGGGATGTGTGCTCATTAGGTGTGTAAATGGTGTGCTGCTCTTTGTAGAAGATGCATTTCCCTGTTTGTGTTTAAAAACAATTGTATTTGATGAGGTTCAGTCTTGGACTAGAAATTTAAATTACAACAAATCAGAAATGTTCTCTGAAAAAAGTTGGAATATAGAAACTTTTATAAAGATAAATGGTCTAAACATTCAAATAGATAGCCCACCCTTCCCCTCCCTTAAAAAAAAAAGCAATAGATTTCTTGGAGGCCAGGTGTATATCAGTCTGGTCCACAGTAACAAGTCTTTAAAAATGGATAGATACAGAAAGTTTTTGAATAGGGAGGACATCTCACATTCAAAAGAATAGAGAATGCAATTTTCTGAGTTCTATAAATAAATAGCAGAAGTTGTTCTCCCTTTTTGCTATCAGTCATCTCATCAGAAATAATAAATTCCTTTTTAAACTCTGCCATATATATCTTTGCTTAGGTCACTGCAATTAAGCCAACCTTTTCTGTATAAAATCTTCAGAAAAAATCCAATAATCTTGATGGGATGAAAGTTTACATTTTCCATTGTACTAAAATTGTGTTATAATAAATACAGGAACGATCTCATTTATCTAATTGGACACAGATGTACTAAAAAGAAAAGGGATTGATTTTAACAGGGAGTATAATTTTAGATACAGAAAGGGGATGAAACAGATGAAGGCTCAGAAGAACTTAAGCATAAGAAATGGAGAGAAATGAAGGAAAGGGGTTATTGAGTTTCTGTTCATATGTTAGACATATTGTAGCCATCTCCACAAGGAACAATGCACATTTCCTAATAATGCATCTCTGTTGGTGTAGGTATTGTGTGACTGCACATTTGCATATTGAATGGACAAAAGGTTTGGTTTGTTACTCAAAATCCAGTGATTACCAGAAAAACTGTAATTTCAAATATTGGACATGATCAACCTGGTAAAACAAAAGCTGGATTCCCCCTTTTTGCTAAGAGCAAAATCTATTTTGCAACAGCTTCTATTTTAGCAGAATCTATTTTACAAACAGCTTCACTGAAAGTTTATGCTGATAATCTGTTTCCAAGATCTATTCTTCTTTTACCTTCATTTGTAATCCTTGTGGAGTACAACAAATATTTGACCCTAAAACAGTGAGACATAAGCTTGGCCTTCTAAGCAGTTGTAAGGGTTACGGTTCTACTGAACAGATGTGAGAGCTCAAAGCACGGATCTGGTGAGAGCTTTCTTTCAGTGCCACTTTGGATACTCCACACTAAGGACATTTAGGGCCTTTGAACCAGGGGGTAGCCACATGAAGGATCAGAGTCCTTTGTTAAACTGTTCCACCTGGGCAGTCAGGCAGCTGCAACCTGGTAACAGTTGTATTTCCAGAAGACTAAAGCTTGATCTACCTATGAGCTGATGGGTTTTGGTATGTGGGTTATTTTTGCTTTTTTTTTAAGGCCTACTTTTCTTGTTGGTTGAAGCTACTAGTTTCTTGGTTTTGTCATCCTTGATATCTACCTAGTTCTTGCTTCTTCTTTTCCAAAGCTTGCTTCCTGTTCCTAGCGATCTTACCCAGCCTTGTTCTAGTTCTATCTGCTTTTGATTCTGGAACATATGTGTATGTAACATATCTTGTTACACACTCCCTGCCTTCCTACTCTCTGTTTGCACATATTCCTTGTCATATGGCTTCACATACTTCTTAGCTTCTTTGATTCCTATGTGTCAACTAGCCCCATGGTTCTTGCTAATTCTCATCCTGTAAAAATCTGTGGTTCTCTCTGTCTTAAGCAGAAGATATCTTTGGACTTACCCTGACCACAGTAGCCAGCTACACTAGTTACTCCAGAGTTTTGGTTTTTTTCAGGTACCAAATACCAATTCTTTAATATACCACAGAAGTGACATTACACATCAACAAGTACAGTTGGGCTGTACTTGCTATTTGAAATAAGGGGATATATCTGACAGCATCAATATATTATTGTCTTCTAATATGTCTTATGGAAAAATAAAGGCCATTTTGCTTGTGCTCCATTCCATGTTCCATTTCTGTAAATGACCAAACTGTTGGCTGACATTTTCCAGAATAATTCAGCCCAAGGCAGTCACCCAACAACCCAATCAGAAAAGTCTGACTATTTATAAATAACAGAAGAGAAGGTTTAAAATGGAAAATGTTGCACAGTTTCAGATAGTACTAACAGCACCACCTGTAGTTTCATATAGTGTAGCTGTCCTTCACTTTCCAGGCATTTCCTGATGATGTATAGTTTTGGAAAAGAACATGTTTAAAAGTGTACAGTTGACATAGAAATAAGGCAAAGTAATAAGTTATTTGCTTGCATCAAGAACCACAGATGACTCTTCATCCTCATCAGCATCTAGAAACGGTTCTTTCCATCAGAAGCAGATTTCGTCCATGCTTGGCTGGGATAAAACAGTACAAGAGAGCAGTAGAACAAACATGGATAGTAACCAACTTCTCTTCCAGAAAAATCTGAAAGAAATGCAACAACTCCTTGAAAAACAGCATCTCAGCAACTTGGAGGTACGATATTTCCATGTGATTCATTACATGATCCTTCTTAAATGGAATAGAAATTTTCTTGAATGTGATAAAAATGAGAAGTGTGTTAAGCACTCTTTACCAAGTAGAGAATACCTGAGGGCACAGTGTACTGTACCTTACCAATAGATTATTTATACTAAAATTATAACTGTTTTTCAGTAAGAAATCAGAGATCTTTAAAAATGTTTGTAAGAATATTTTCACAAATTCTTCAAAGATATCTGTCATGTTGTCTTTTTGTCTGTGAATGTAAGATTTGTACGTCAGACTTCTTGGCTCTGAAATAGATGCCCATTAGTTTATCACAGGAGTCTTGTGCTAGCTGCAGACTTAAACTGGCAGCTTGCAATTTACACTTGCTACTTTGATTATTGCTACAGCTCAGCACAAAATGCTGTAGCAGTATAATTTTTGGTAGGTCAAATGTTGGAGTGTTTTTCCGTTTCTTGAGTTTTTTCCCAAAGTTTGGTGATTTCTTAAGGATTGACTTCAAGTCTCTTGAGATCTTTTTTGTCATCTTTGGAATAGATATAGATGTTCTAATACCAAGCTCATTAATTTTCTGCCCATTAACTTTCTGTCTAAACTAATTTTTGGACCTGAAATCAGTTTCAAAATTCACCTTACAAACACAGTGAAAAACAAGAAGAATTGAGCTCCAATGTGATTTCTTATAACTGCACTTTTAAGTGTGATTTTAGGTCTGTCAGTGTTGTTCTTTGATTTTGGAGATATTGTCTTCAATATTACATTTATTAATTTTTTTTTAAAAAAGAGGACATAATTTTGGACTCATTCTTTATTTCTATATTATCTACTGTTATCTGAACTCATGGTGTCTGAAATTACCTTGACTCTGTGAAGCACCATGCCTTTTTATTGGTGATAGCCAGAGGCATAGGAACATCGGTGGCAACAGAGCAAGGGATTTTGATTTTAATACATGTATATGGATAACTTTTGAAAGACTGTATACGGTTCAGATATATTTTGGGTTCTTTGATATTGATGTTTTCATCCACATGTTGGGGCTAGTCCTTGGACTGTCAAGCATGTCTGTAGTGAGATTTGTGAACATCCTGACCCAGGACTGGAATGTGGGAGAGTCCTTGGGCTGTCGG
>BJBW01002075.1:22269-109552 GCA_004320125.1 Scolopax mira
ACAATAAACGGAGCTTTGTATGATCCTACATCGTGTCGGTGTGCTTGCTCCCCTTCGCCTGGCCGTGACATCCACATTCATCTGTGTCTTTGTACCTACTTTGTTCTGATGGGTATTCATGAGAATCTTGAGCAAACACAGACAGTCTCACTCAACTGGAGTAAATTTCAAAAAGGTTGAGTGCAGTTTGTACTGGCAAGGTTGTTGAATAGCAATGGTTTTTATTTCCACAAAAAAAAAGCACAAAAGTACAAAAAGAAGGAAGAGCAAATGGCAATTTATAAAAGAAGGCTGATAAAACTGAATTCTAGATAACCACTTTCAAACAAAATCCATAAAGGTTGAAGCTTTTTTGTTTTGTTTTGTTTCTTCTTTTTTTAAAAGCCACATTGTGCATTTCATTGGTATAATGTTTACAAATCCTTCCCTAATTTATGATGATTAATTTGGCAGTAGATGCATTAGGACATCTTAGAATTAGGGAAAAAATGCAATTTCTTTGGGGAAAGTATATGAAAGATTCTTCTTAATGTTGCAAAACAAGTCTATTGTGTATTTTATCAAACACAATTATCACATTCTAATTGAATTCTAGGGGAAAAGTGCCGTGAGTCATGCATCATTTTTCACTTACATTTTTTTCTGAATGGTATCATCAGCTTGGACACTACATATTATATAGGAATTTGTGTTTACAAATGAATGTATTTTTGAAAATGTTCTGGTCCTTTTGCTTTTTTTTTTCCCAAAATGTATTTTTCTACTACCACTAGGGGTTGCTCAGCTTCTTCCCTCTGATAAAGAGTTTCAAGATCTAAATATTTCTACTTCAAACATTTGGACTTTATTTTATGAAATCACTTTTGACTCTGATAAGAAAAATAGTCAAAAAGATATTGTCATTGTTCTAAGGCCTGAGTTTTGGAAGCTTAATACTTGGGTTGTGCTGGTGTGCATGTGCATTGTGACGTCCTGTGATGTGGAATAATATTTATGATACTCTTACTAATAAAATTTATAAATTATTATTATTTATAATACTCTTACTGACATGAATAGGCTTCAGTAGTCTTGATGCTGTTGTCCAAAATAATTTCAACAGTACTTGCCTTTCTGAAACTCATATCAAAGAATTTCACTGTGCACATGCTTTGCAGTCTAACCATCCATTGAGATCCTTTGACCTCTCTTTGTTTCTGTTTTTACAGGCCTGGCAGGATTATATAGATTCCTAAAATTCTTTTCTTTCCTACAGAGTGATAAAGTTCTATGTTCTAAGACCCTTACCAGTAGATTTGGTGTGTTCCATACTTTCCATCCCTAAAAATTTGTACAATTCCAAGGTTTTTAGTGACATTTCTGCTGTTCTTCAAAATTATTTTGCTTAAAATATTGAGATTAGTAGATTTTATTTTGTGCAACAGGTATGTCTGAGCCAGTAAATCAGATTATTATTTGTTACATGTCCATAAGTATGGTCAGTTTTGAAGAAATTCATACTGTTAATACACAATCAAAGGTTTTGTTGCACAGTCCTTTTCTATTCTTGTTGCAGACATAAATAAAATCTTTACTGAGCTGGTAGCACAGTCTTTAGCTAAAGGTGTATGCAGCTTTTCACCAAAAGACATGACTTCCAAGTGTTTATCCAAATGTTGTTTATGTTGGAATTTTCCATTTCTGGAATTGAATAATTTAGAAAATTTCCATTAAAATGGCTCAAATGTGATAAGGAGAAGTATTATTCAGATATCTTTTGTCTTTTTCTTATCATCACCTCTTTAACTTGGTGTTCACACATAAAAAAAAAACTAGTACAATGTTTTTATCTTTGATTGACATAAGATTTTTCCTCTATTATTTCACTTTTTAAACAAGATATTTGGAAGTAAGAGCTAATTCACAGACAAAATAGGTATAGATAACAACACAGAGATTGTATTTTCCTCTTCCCTCCTTTATATGCCAATAATTAAGTTGTTCAGGTGGTATCTGTGAAATACAAATTTAAATCTCTTTCTGATGGATTTGAAGCAGCAATTTTGCCTTGGCTCTCCTTTTTTTCCAAGCGTGTATTGAGCAGCCATTAAAGTACTTCACTGTCAGTCTTTCTATGGATACTGTTCCCCTGGAATAAAACACTTTGATATTTATTGAAACAGGGAGTGGAACGCAGGTGTCATTTCTCAAAAATTGCAACCCAAACTATGAGGTCAGAGGGTTATATTCTCTCTAATAAAATAAATTTTTGTATCCTATTATACTGAGTGTTTATGAAAGTTACACATAAAATTAAATAAGTCTCTGAGAAATAATGAAAAATATTTCCTAAGTGATGTTCCACCAAATGAAGGCAGCAGATGCTGCAAACAGGTAGGTATGAACAATCGCATGAGTGAGTTGTCCTCTATGGCTCTTGGCTCTTCGTGTCACTCTGCTTTTGGGGTTGGGCTGTGTCCATGAAACGGAGCTGTTTCAGGTAACTGATGGGAAAAATGAATTCATCTTCAAGTGCATTTGTAGTATGACTGGAATGAGTTAAACAAGGGTTCCTTCTGCAAGGTGTATTCTATTGGTCTGACTCTTCAGAGGCATGGACAGGACCAGCATGGGGAAAGGGAGTGCCTCTGTGTACAGGGCCTCTCCCCGGTCTCAAGAACTTGTAAAATGCTCAGGGCTGGTTAGTGAGAAAACAGACTCTTAAGGGGAGGGTTAGGGTAAAACGGCATCGGAACTGGAGTCAGACTTGATTCTGAAGAGACCATTCAATGACTTGAAATAAGTTTCTCTGGTCACCTTAAATCTCAAAATATTGGACATTTTTCATTTGTAACTGTGAATGTTGATACATTTTATGTTGATCGCTGTTTAGTGGCCAGCCCAGCCCAAACCAAGGCAGTTGCTTAAATTATATGACAAACTCAAGTGATTTCCTTACCCATTTTCCTTTTGGCAGGACCAGACAAGTTCAGTTTTTAAAGGCTTTACATCAATATTGCATCGTACTACTATCTTCCACGTTATTTCACTAATCCAAAATTCACATTTGCTATGAATGCAAATTGAAATATATCTCCAGGCTAAATTATTTTGCCCAAATACTAGAACTTGTTTTGTATATTCCTCAGAAGTAGGGGGGAGTTGAAGAGTGGCCTATTTAAAGCCTGTACTGTATAAAATGACATGATGTTCTTCATATCTGGCGATTTGGAAGTTCAGTCATTTGAAGAGTGTCTTGCCTCAATTCATAGCCCTGAACAGGTGATAATGTAGGACTGAAGCTGGAACAGCATTTTCGGTACAAAAGACTTTGTTTCACAAGTAGATTACATTAATACATGAATAAGACTCTGCTTGTGGATTCTTATACATACACCATAGCTCACAAACCACAGAAACAGGGAAATTGAGAACTGTCATCTAATATATGCTTGTTCCTCCTTTGCAAGTACACACTTTTTTCGTAAGAATAGCTATACACATTAGCATGACTCCATTTTTGGCTTTACCTTCACATACATATATGTATCTATGAAATATTTTTATATAACTATGCACTAAATTCCTTAGGGAAGTATGGCTCACCAACTGGGAAATAAAGCATTAAACCAAAGGAATAAGCAGAGAATAACTGGGACCCAGGAGAGTAGAAGGTCTTGTAAAAAGCAACAGAAAGCATTACACTGTTTCAAACGGTGGCAAGAAAAAGACATAAGTATCAGCCTTTAAATTCAGTAGGCTGTTTACGGGAAGGTAGATACTAAAATCTTGTACGTGTACTTATAAATCATATCTGTAAAGTTCTAAACAGGAACATATGTCTTGAAAAATAACTGAAAGAATGGAATTTGTGAAACGGGTAACATGTAACACTAAATATTTTTTTCAAGACAAGTGATTATATTAATGAAGATACAGTGAATGTTGGCTATTACATGAAATTGTTTATTAGATAAACTTATTTCTAGAGAATTATAAATGTATAATATTAGAAACACTCTTAGATACATGGTTTAACTTTTAGTTTGCCCTGTGTGGAGTCAGGCATTGGATTTGATCCTTGTGGGTCCCTTCCAACTCAGGATATTCTATGATTCTAAAAGTATTTCTGTATCTGACCTTTAGCATTTCCTAATATAAATCTACTTTGTGCCTTGGTTGCTGCTATGCAGTGCACCAGATACAGTGGAAACATGTTAAAAACTGTTCCAACTCTGCAATATATTTACATTGCTAAAAGAAAAAGTAATGTTTTTGATAGTCTGCAAAAATGAGTACTAAGTTTTTAGCAAGTCAGAGAGATTTAGTAGGATGGTATCTCAGATGAACTAAGGATTATTTTAAAAATTATACTATGTGTTTATGGATCTTTTAGGAGGTGTGTACTTGTATTAATAGTATTAATAATTTTTTTTCTAACACTACAGCTCCAGTTCATTCAAATCTGTCAACCCTAATATGTATTTGTGTATTTGTGAATAAGAATAAGCTAGAAATACAGATTCTAAGTTTTCTATAAGATGAAGAAATACTTTCCTCCATCAGATATTCTGCTCTTCTTTCCCCATAAATTAGACTTTTTTGGAAAGCTTTTCTGAAAAGGATAATTTCAGGACTTTGAGTCTCTTCATTAAGACCTTAACGATCAGTGAGAGAGGGGATTATTTTTTTGCTTTAAAATGGAAAAAAACCTCTGAGAATTGTTTCCCTTTCTGGGAATTGTTTCTGGGTCTGAAGTATTGTCTAGAAATAGCTTTGTCTAAAAATATTTTTTAAAACATCATTTCTTCTGCAACCTGCAAATTACAAAGAAGTGAAAATGGATAAGTTTTAGCTGATGTCCATTTTCCTTTTTTGGGATAACAAAAATAATACTGAATATAACATAGATTGTAACCATGAATTTGCTCATTTAATTGTGGCATTGCATTTTATACATAATATTAAAATTATTAGTTAAGCAGTTAAGAATTTCTAGAATTAGTATTGCATATGCATGCCCAGTTTTCCTCCATGTCTATTTGCCTTATGATGGTTTTCAACTATGCAGTCCCATACTATTTTTACATGACCCCATCTCAGTAGATGGTACCTGCTCAAAATAAATTTATTAATGGATTAGAAACATCAACCAAAAAAAAAGGACTAATGCATTATTATGCTCAGTGCTTCAACATTTAATAATTTAATAATTTTAATAATATTTTCAAACTTTATGAATTCCACTTGTGGAGCTGAATGACTGGGCTAGTCTGTGAGAGCTAGGCACCTGGAACAGGGATCCTGAGAAGCAGCACTCTGAGTACTGAGGTGCTCAATTAATTAATAGAAAGCAACAGTGAGAAAACTGGAAGTCGATACTTGAAGCCCTGACAGTCAGTGTTGACTGACTTTTCTTTAAAAATCCTTCAGTACAGTATGGATGACTGAAGTGCCTGAATGCCTACGAAATTAGAAACTTGTGTTCTTTTTATCCCAAGGAGTTTGAACCTGTATTTCTAGCATCCTGTGATGATTTTCCAAACAGACAGGTCAGGTCCATTTGAATACTCAGGTTCAGAGATAGCTGATTTCTGTATCCTGGGCAGCTTGAGGGGAAATTAGGCACCTAGAAGTTAGCCTAGGAAAGACAGGGGTATTTATAGCAAGCTTTTCTCTGGTCATCCTATGCCTTCATAGGTTCTTTGGTGGGTTTGGCACAGTATAATGGATCTCTTGTGTAACATAAGCGCCAAAATCCTTTCTCAGTGGCATTTGCTTTCTTGAGTCTTCTGTGAAATCAATATTGTGTAGTGCCATACATTTTGTTTTCCAAATATGCATAGAAAAGGGATTATTAATTTTCTAATGGATTTCCCATTCCAGAGTTAAAACCAGTAAAGGTGTTTAGGTGCCCCACTAGCTTTGAGAGGTAGCTTTGTATCTGTATGAACATTGATGTTTTTTACTTCACAATGAATGTGACGTATAATACTATATATAAACACATATAACACACGAAGAACCATGAAAAAAAAAAACGGTGGAAATTATAAAAAATAACACATAGTGTGAGAGGACAGGGGCCTGGGATTTCAGAGTAGGTAGCATTTTTCCAGCATTGATCTTCAGAAGAGTGTTTCTATTTACCTCCTGGAATTGTGAACAGTCAGAACTCCTTTTGCAGAAAATGTCAAATATACATATAGAGCTCTTTAGGGTAATAGTGTTCTGACAGTCCTTTGACAAAAATTCACTTCTCAGGTTTTCTTAAAATTTTACTTGTTGCCATGTTGTTCTTTCATTGGCCTCTTGAAAGATTTCTTAGGCTCATGTTTTGCCTTTGTTTTAGTGCTTTACTGAAATCAAATTGCTTGACACAGCTGTTCTAAGTCTCAAGGCATACAAGTGACCTCTTTAACTCCTCGTAAGCGTTCCCTTCCCTAGAATACCAAGTATGTGGACAGGCTGGGTTTAGGTTTCATGCATTAGGACATATGATAATGCAAGCAACAGGTAATACAATAAATTGTACTTCTATAACAGAAACAATATGTAAATCCAGAAAATAAAATGATAGCATACTCTGTGAACATTTTTGTTTCCTTATCATCCTATAATATTCTCTCAGATTAAATCAATTTAAATCATTGGCAATTCCAGGTTTATTTCCCTGTAGTTGTTAACCACTAAAAAAAAAATCGTTGAATGCCTTTTGAGGATTGCAGAAGTAATTCTGGTTATACATTTTTACAAGAAAATGTGACATTCGTCTTCATTATGGAGTAAGCTAGAAAGAGAAACCAAATATATAAATATTTTAATGAGAATTATAGGAACCTTTAATGTGTGAAATGATGAAATTGTGTGATGCAACAAAGTAAATGTAAATGAACTAAATTTGCATGAACTAAGTAAAAGTGAGTATGTGCTTAAAAGAGGAATCCTTCTTTATTCCTTAGTTCCTAACTTATTTCTGGAGGTTGCCTCAACTGAGATTTTGTATTTGCATGAGATTTTGTTTAACATGGAGACAAAAATTATATACAATGCTGTATCAAGTCTATTTTCAACTTTTGGAGCACAACTGAGTAGAATTTTTTTGATCTTAATTTTTGTAAGTTGCAACTTTTCCTGCGTGTTCCAGATTTACCAGTCTAAACTAACCTGCTATCAGAACAGATTTTTTAAAAACAATCCTTACGAATTTTTCTCTGTTTAACTAAGTCATTTAGAAACACTTGTTCAGCTGTACAGGTTCAGTTTCCAAATGACACAAGAAGTAAGCCTGACACCTATAATTTCTTTTTACTGCTTTCTTCCCATCTCAAAATTTCAAAGATAGTTCTTAAATTTGGCCTGGTACAGAAAACTCTGAGCATATGCCTTTTTCTTGTTTGATGAAGTTCAAGCAGAGGTTAACAACATAATTTAGCCAAGCATAAAGGTTAATAAATAACTACCAAAGCATCATTTATTCTTTTCTATTAGAAAGACACTGGTTTGTACAGCTTTCATTTGAAAATGTTCTCTAAAAGGATCTTTTTCCTACATTTGATTCTTTGTTCTTCTATTTAGTTTCTTTATCTCAGATCATAACTAGAATGGAAGACTGCACCAACCTCTGAACACCTAGTACAAGATAAGATTTAATTCAATCATAAAAAGTCTTTCAGGATTCACAAAGCTTTTTATTCTGCAATTTAAAATATTTTTACAGCTATATACTACGCAATATTATGGTAGAACAATTTTAGTAGAATTAAAAAAAAGGTTTACTACAAAAATATTTTTTTATTCACTAATTAATTTTATGCATTCTTTGGTAAGTTTTCAAAATGTTAATTCTATTGTAAGTGTCAGGGGATATATAATCACTTACCTAGGTCAACAGATTTTGCTACTTGAAATATTTTCCATTTAAGGTCACTAATGAAAAAAAAAATGTTCATTGCATAAGATTGCGTATCTGATGCAGCTTCGTTTTCCACCCAATTTTTTTCCAACACGTGGTTTAAAATCACTTAGCTGCTCAGTTGTGTGGAAGTAAACTTAACAGCAAAGAGTATGGGATTGTGAAAATAGCTGATATGCTTGTTTTCATGTTTATTTGTATTTTGAAATCTTTTACTTAAAAATGTATGTATTTTTAACCATGTGTGGTATCTTAATGTTTGGATGGAGAAGAAATAGTGAAGAAAATACCTATGTAGTACATACATAAAGTTGTCCCAATGGCGATTCGGGTGGTGCCAGTCGCTCTTATTCATCACTACATTGAAGTTCAACAAAGAGTTGGGGGAGTGGATGGGACTTCCATAGGTCCTTAGGCCTGATCTCTCCTCATAGATCAAACAGTACTTTCTGAAAGATGAGGAGAGGAGGTTTCACTGGGGAGAGGTGTTTAATCACTGATTATGATCATGGAGAGATGTTTTCTGTGTTTTCCATGGCAAGGTTTAAATCCCCATCACTTGTGACACTTTGTATGAAAACAAACAAACCACATTCAGTATAGTAGCATGGAAAAATTCCAATTCGGGCAGATCCACTATCAAATCTGCATTTTTATGGATTCTCTTTCATTTTGTAAACTCTATTACATGTTAGAGTACAAAAACCATCCTGTGCCGTAGGGCAACCTGGAAACAGTAGTGTTGTTTAGACAGACTTTTTTTTTGTATTGTAGAATTTATATAAAACTGAAGATTCAGTTTGTTGCAGCTCTTTCCTCTGAATTTCATGGCCAAACCATACCACTTTCTTTTGCAATTGAAAGTAAATGCAAGTAAATTTTGACTTGATGGAAACACTTATGATGCTAAGACCCCAAATTGTAGAAAAAACAGGGTCAATGTTGATTGCATTTTAGCCTACACTCTCATTAATGAAAAATTACTATCACCAATAAAACATTTATGATGAATGTAATGGTCTGGATTTATGCCTGTATTTCAGAATTTTCATCAAGAAGTCAAGAAAAGAGATGATTCAGAAAGCTTGTCAAGCCCTGACAGTCTTGAGGCTGGAGAACAAAATGGAAATTACACACCACCAAGTGAATCATCTTTGACTACACACTGTGACTGTGTCCTGTACAATCCAGAAAAATCACAGACTAGGAATAATGGTTTGCTTTCTACAGCTCAAAGTGTGCATCTAAATAATTGTCTGAGAAATGTAGATTCACAAAACAGCCACAACTTACCTATTCATGATCTTTTAGCTAAGCATAACGTTCTAACTCCTGCTGAACATCTTAACAGTTTGGAAGAGGAATCATCAGCTTCTCACAGCCCTGGAAAAAAAACTACAGGTTTCTCTACCTCTGGTAACCAAGAACACTCTGCAAATAATGCATTTAGTTTTCTGCAAAATATAAAAGAAGAGAGAAGCAAGCCATCTTCTGGAATGGTGAGCACATTAGCCACTGGTCATTCTGTTTTCAATCCTAGCAAAGCCTGGGCCAGCCCTGAGTCTGTTCCAGGTGAAAGAGTTCAGGATCTGATGCAAGATCAGAGTTGTAAAATGACCCCACAAAAAAGAACTGTATCTATGAAAACCTCCGATCAACCTATTTCAACATCTATATTTCCTAATCAGGGATGTTCCACTGACATTCCCAGCACAGCTGATACATTACCAAAGGACAAAAACATCAGTACAGAGTTTTTCAAAATGACTGAAACAAAAGAAGAAAATATTAAATATATTGATGTCACTAATCCAGGATCATCTTTATTTCAGGACATACCAAATGCCTCTGTTCTGTGTGAGGTTAAGAAACAGAATAACAGAGAGGAAGAAAAAGGAAATATGATAGAAACTATGTCACTGGTGTCTGATATGGAATTAAATTCTGGCACTCCTGTGCAGCACAAAACCTTGAAAAACAATATTCTTGAAAGAA
Source organism: Scolopax mira (assembly GCA_004320125.1). Taxonomy (NCBI): domain Eukaryota; kingdom Metazoa; phylum Chordata; class Aves; order Charadriiformes; family Scolopacidae; genus Scolopax; species Scolopax mira. The sequence goes on from BJBW01002075.1 coordinate 32,159, forward strand.
AAAGAGCAAAACTATTCACAAGTATCTTAAAGAAGGAATCTAAATATGAACCCAGTCATTTCAAAGCTGTGGTTATGAACCATGGGATCAGTTTTGGAACACGGCCTGTGTCTTCTATCAGAGACAGTTTGGAACTGGCAAAAATAAAAAAGAAAAGTGAAGAAAATGAAAAATACAATAGAAAGCTAAGATGGCATGATCAAATTAACCAGATAATAATAGAAAATTATGAAAAATGCTCTGAAAAAAACACAAGTGAAATATCTTATGCACAGCTGCAATATGTTCAAACTACAAATAATGCTCCTAAGACTAATTTAGGTATTGTTGCTCAACCTTCAAACCTCATGTTCATGAAAAATCATCAGGAAAACTCTAATATATCAAAACCAAATGTTAATACTGAAGAATCAAGTAAAGAATGCACGCCTCAGAATATATTTATGTCTACTGGTTCCTTTTCTACTAAAAAAGCTTGGATGGTATCACAAGATGAAGAAAGTAAACCCCAAGTATGTAGCAATAATTCTAAAATTGATGATGTTAATCAACTGAAAAATAAGGCAAAACAAACTAGAAGACCAAGATCTGTTAGACCCCAGCCAAGTTTCATGCTCAAGAAGAGAACAGGCACTATAATCCGACCACAGTCAGTTGCTGAAGCCAACAAAACTCTAAAAGTTCCAGGGAAATTGCTCGCACCTCACCCACCATCCGCACCTCTGCTGGGAAACCCCGGTGGGGAAAACACAGCCAGGCCTGGGTGTCAGCCACTGCTGCCTCCTTCAAGGCTTCAAGCTACCACTGCAAGGAGGAATGATTTAAACGAAAGGCATGTTTTGTTAGCGGGTCAGGTTTTAAATAGAAAGGGTAGAGAAAACAGCGAGAGCGTGACTTGTTCAAGCCTGGCCACTGCGATAGCTACACCTGGCTGCAGCACGGCCAAATACAAACCTTGGGCAAAAAGTGGGTGTTCCGTAAACAGCGCTCAGACAAGCGCCTGTCAAAATCATTCCGTCACCTGCGCTGAGAGAAGACCTGCTAATGCAGAAAATGGATTACTTCTCCATCGTGTCCCAGCAGCTGGGAAAACAAGTGCCTCCTGGCAAGCAGTGCAGACTGCCCGCGCTCCAAAGGACTCTGCCACCGGTAAGAGTCATGTTTCTGGGCTTGGGGTGGGGGGATGTTCAGACCAAAGTCTTTTTCAATTGCATCATAATTTTGTTTTCAGTTAAAACATCCAGCCTTTAATCCATTCCCACAATACAGCCAGTTTTAACAAGTTTTCACCATTTGTCATTGTCGTTTCTATTCTAGTGCTGCCCAGAGGCCTCTGAAACGTTGATCCACATTTTTAATAGCTCTCTACAATATTAAATCAAAAGGAAGTCTTTTCCCTGAGATTATATTTCTGACTAATGAGCAGATGTAACAGGTGGTCTAAATAAGACTAATAAAGGTCTAATAAAAGGAGGAAGTGACTAAGTTTATATGAGCAAGTTTTACAAGGTAACTGGGAGTCATAGATTGTTGTCCAACAGTCAGTGACACCTGAGAGTGAAAGAAATGTAGATCTACCATGTTTTTAAAATGCAGGCACTGTAATTGCCTATTTTAGTCCAATTAATGCTCAAAAGCCTGAAATGTAAGTTAAAAATAAAGAGCTTCTACCAGACAAATTTTGCGGTGCTACAAAGTATGTTGCATTTATAAAGAATTTTAAGACATTTTAGGATCAATCCTGCATTTTATTAAAAATTAACCTTGGGAACAATATAATGCAGAGATTGATTGGTAAGACAGAGGAAAGATGCATAAGAAAATGCGTTTCATGCTTTTTGATTTGCCTGGTTTCTCCTCAGCAGTTTAGCTGTATTCTGTGCCTCCGGGTACCGATGGCATTCTTGTACTTGTAATTTGTATATTGTATGTGGGTTGGCTTCCTATAGAGGGTTGCAGCTGGAGACAGAGCTCCTGAAGCTGCAATATCCAAACCGATTCACGTACTGAGATCACCCCAAGGATCAGCCATGCACCTCAAGGATAGTTTCTTGGAAAATAAGTGATTTCCATAATTTTAAAAAAACTAAATTTCTAGTTTTATCTGCAGTAATACATAGTTTTAACTGTGGAGTGATTCAGAACAGCTCTGTTTCATAAGAGCAGAGGTAGGTGAACATTCTTGGCCTAAAGCATGGGTGGGAAATGAGAAAAGTTATCTGCTTGTCCATTCCAGTTCAAAGTCAAACAGATGAGCTTAAGATATGTGTGACTTAAGTTAACCTATTTGATTTTACATTGGAAATGACTGAAGGCTTGCATTACCATCCCTTGCCTCCAAGCAGAGATACTTGCCTTTTGATGACCTTATTTGCACATCAGATCAATGAATCAGGAAATTTACTGGGTCAGTCTAATACTAATACTGTCTTCACTGCAACTTTAAATGCTTCATCCACAGTATCACACAGCTCTTTTTGAGGAAACACCTGAGTAACTTCTTTTTAAAATTGTGGTGGGTGGCTCTCTCAGTATCAGATTAGATTTCGTGTTTTGAAAGTCTTCTTTATTTTAAATACTCTAGATAACCCTTAATGGCTTACTATTCGTTGTTCTATTGCCTGCAAATGCACATAGATCACCAAAGTCTTTGTCCTGAAGTGCTGGCTATGAGAGACTGAATACTGCATTGTACTCGAGTAAAATATCTGCTGTGGCACTATTACAGAGTTCAGTAAGGTCTCCCCACTGAAGAAAATGGGATCTGCTGGAATGTACATCTGTGGCCAAATGTCCAGAAATAATAAGTGAGAATAAGATGAATAAATAAAACTGTTATCTATGAGGGTCTTCCTTTAATTGGGCTTCCAGGCTTCAAGTGGTATATCTTCTGGCTGACACGTATTATACTGTAGCTGGATATTAGAATTATTTTAAGTCCTTTGGTGTTCAAACAGTAAAATATTTTTAACATTATGCCTGTGGCAAATACAGGAATAGTTCACATGCATATAGTTAAGCAGGGGTAGACTGCTCAGTATCTCATGCCCTTAAAGATATTATTTCATATTACATTTTTCTCTTATATTTCTTAAAGAAGTCTTTTCCTTTTCCTGAGCATAGATCTAACACACCTTGCAAACTAATTAAATGAAGTGCTGATGTATATCAAAAGAGCAACTTTGGATGGTATTTTTCAGAAAAACATTCTGTGATTACTAGTACTACAAGGGGTTTCTTCTTTGCTTTTTTTTAAACTTTCCCCCCTATTCAATATAACATGGTCACATTTCCTTTCTTTTCAGGTGCTATTCAGTACCATGTGTCACATTACAATAATTCCTATATAAATAAACGGGAACCTTTGAAAGCTAATGTGTCCCCCGTTACTGCTGAAGGCAGCAGCCAGATGAGTAGTCTCAAATCTGCTTCTATGATCAATGAATTGGGGGGTTTTTATTGCAAATGGCAAGAATTCTGCTTTGTTAAGTCATAGAATCATAGAACCATAGAATCATAGAATAGTTGGGGTTGGAATGGACCTTTAAAGGCCATCTAGTAGATCAGGTTGTTCAGAGCCCCATCAAACCTGGCCTTGAATGTTTCTAAGGATGGGGCATCTACCTCTTCTCTGAGCAACTGTGCCAGTGTTTCACCTCCCTCATGATAAATAAATTCTTCCTTATATCTAAATCTTCCCTCTTTTAGTTTAGAACCATTACCCCTTGTACTGTCACAACAGGCCCTGCTAAAAAGTTTGTCCCCACCTTTCTCATAACCCCCCTTTAATTACTGAAGGGGCACAATAAAGTCTTCCTCAGAGCCTTCTCTTCTCCAGGCTGAACAGACTCAACTCTCTCAGCCTGTCCTCATAGGTGTTCCAGACCTATGGTCATTTTTGTGGCTCTCTTCTGGACCCCCTCCAACAGATCCATGTCTTTCCTGTGCTGAGGACTCCAGAGCTGGATGAAGCACTCCAGATGGGTCTCACGAGAGCAGAGTAGAGGGGCAGAATCACCTCCCTCGACCTGCTGGCCACACTTCTCTTAATGCCACCCAGAATATGGTTGGCTTTCTGGGCTATGAGTGCATGTTGTCATCTTGTGCCCAGCTTTTCATCCACCAATACACCCAAATGCTTCTCCTCAGGGCCACTCTCCATCCCCCATGTATTGACACCATGGCTTGCCCAGACCCAGGTGCAGGATCTTCACCTTGTTGAACCTCATGAGGATCACAGAGGCCCACTTCTCAAGTTTGTCCAGGTTTCTCTGGATGGCATTGCATCCTTCAGTTGTGTCGACCCCCCCACTCAGAGTGGTATTGTCTGCAAACTTGTGAGGGTGTACTTGTTCCCACTGTCTACCTCACTAATGAAGATACTGAACAGTACTGGTAACAGTATGGACCCCTGACAGAAACCACTTGTCACCAATCTTCATCTGGACTTTGAGCTGTTGGCCACTTCCCTCTGGATTCGACCATCCAACCAATTCCTCATCCACTGAACAGTCCACTCATCAAATCCATACCTCTCCGATCTAGAGAGGAGGATATTGTGGGGCCTGTCAAAAAGCCATGTCAAAAGGCCATGTCAAAAGCCTTAGAGAAGATAACATCTGTAGCTCTTCCCTTATCCACTGATGTAGTCACTCCATCATAGAAGACCATGAGATTGGTCAGGCAGGACTTGCCTTTGGTGAAGCCATGCTGACTGTCTCAATCACTGACAACTGTTGAATCAAGATACCACTGTAATAACAACTAAAGAAATAAAATCATGTTAAGATCACTAAAATACCTTTTGGTCTAATCATGAACTGTATGTTAAACTGCAAAGGCAAATATTTATCATGTAAACAAGTAGGTAATTTATCTTCCCAAGTATAAATCGAGTAACTGCATTTACAAATGAGAATATAATATCTCCTTGGATATATGGGTTCATGACTTGCACATGAAAATGCTGATTTGTATCTCCAGTTTGTATTCATTAAAGTTTAATTAAGAAATTAATATTCAAACTCTATGCTTTAAGTTTGAAAGTATATTATTACACCAGAGAAAACTGAAATAAGTTTGAGACACAGTGTCTAGATTAGGCCTCTCTAGCAGAAGGAGAATACTATACAGCAATACTGTCATTAAAATTAGTATACAGATGTATAAATTAGTGAGATTAACTACAAAATCCCAAGATGTAGAACTAAAGTTTTAAGACATGACTTTGCATTTGAATCACACCTGTGATGCCACACCTGGAGAACTGTGTTCAGTTCTGGGCTCCTCAGTGCAAGACAGACATGGACAGACTGGAGAGAGTCCAATGAAGGGCCACAAATATAATAAAATATAATAAAAATGAATATGAAGCATTTCTTCTGGGATGAAAGTCTGAGAAAGCAGGGACCATTCAGCCTGGAGAAGACAGGGCCATGGGTGATATTATCAATGTATATAAATACCTGAAGGGAAGCTGCAAAGAGGACGGAGTCGGGCTCTTTTCAGTGGTGCACAGTGAAAGGACTAGAGGCGATGGGCACAAACTGAGACACAGGAGGTTCCCTCTGAACATCAGGAAACACTTTTTTTTAACGTGAGGATGATGGAGCACTGGCACAAGTTGCCCAGAGACCTTGTAGAGTCTCCATCCTTGCAGATAGATACTCAAAAGTCACCTGGACATGGTCCTGGGCAACCAGCTCTATGTGGCTACACTTGAGCAGGGGTGTAGGACGATGACCTCGAGCCATCTCTTCCCACCTCTACCATGTTGTGAGTCTGTGAATCAAATAAACTGTGTGAACTATTACATGTTTTCTGCACAGCACTATGTAATCTTATCAATGTTAATCTATTAAGATAAAAGATACAGGAGCTCGGCAACAGGTATTTACTGTGTTGGACAATTAGACTTTAGGATTATTCTCTAAATTTTTTAAATTTAGAAACGTTACTTTTTGGCACATTATATGATATTTGTTGTCATAGTTCATGATTCATTCTCCCTTTTACTCGTTAAGACCACCATATATCATTCTACAGACCATCTTTATTATCTGGGGCTTCACTTTACCTTCTTATAAATGTCCACATACAATCCACATCTGTATCTTACAGCCCTACGCTAACACGAAATTACACATGCTTTAGAAGTGCTGGTTTGCCTCTTTATGTCTTTTCAGTATAAGAAAATATATTCAGCAAGATCAGATGTAAACAGACGTAAACAGACGTAAACATACAAGGTAAACATGTAAATTTGGACAGAGACATTTACTCCATTATTAGTTTCACTACTAGTATCTTTATCATGTTTTTACATATTTTTGGTTTATTTTTGTATGAATGTCATTTAAGGTGTTGTTCTTGTTACAGATCAAAAGCAGGCTTTTGACAACCATGAGAAAAATAAACACAGAGCTTTTTCAGAACACAGAAGACAAAGTGTAGCCTCTAAAAGATGGAAGCCTACTCATCATGCACAGGTAAATATTAAACACTCTAAAAAATAAAAAGCTTATTTCTCTTCAAAATGGATAGTTCCAGGAATAGCAAAGATTTGCTATTCCTATTTTGTTCAAAGTTGTGTCACACAATTTTGAATCAATGTGCTTGGTCAGCTTGCTGTCACTCCTAATGAAAAGAATAAAACCAACTAGAATACATCAGTGTATGAGTATATACTAATATTTCTGCACTTGAAAACATTTATTAATATGAAATAATAAATAAAAATGTTAATAAAGTAGTATAGTTACCTTAAATTACACTTAAAATATCCTTATAATATTTTTGATAGAATTCATTATATACTGTCCAGCTGAGTCCTGTTCAGTCTGCATTTGATCCAGTACAAAATATGAATAACACCTATAAGTCTGATGAAGGTACAGTAACACATCTCACTTCAATTCTTTGTTATACATAAAGTAGTGACCTAATATGCCCACTGTGTAACATCACTTGTGTCTTCTGGCATCAGCGATTCTAAGTAGGAAAGGGTAGTTTGTTGTCTTAATCTTTTTTTTTCACAGAAATGTAAGATATAGCATCATGTGTCATGATATTGATGTTTTTATAAGTGCATTACAGCGTATACTCAAGTTTCATTACAGTCCTGTTTGTGTTTAGCTGTATGATAGCTGCATGTATCCTACATAACTGTATGATAAGGTATTGCTTGCTACCATCATATATTTCCAAAGTCAGTAGAACTTGCTCTGATGCCAACTGTAAGATGCATTAGTGATCTAAATTGTCATTTTCTAATGTATCATGCTTTTTGCCTTCGCTACTTTTTTGATCTTTTAATGTGAATTTTGTGCATTTGACAGATCTATTGTAATGAAAGTAAGCAGCATATTTAAATGCTGTGAACGCTTCTCATTTGAAGTTGCCCCTGGTAATCATCTCTTCAGTTTCAGAAAGCACGGTTCAGTTTCTTATGGCAGAAAAACTGGCCGGTACATCAGCTGCAGAAGGTGACATCCTGGCAGCTATGGAAAGTGTGCGACCAGGCAGGCAGCCCCCTCTGCCCAACAGGGCTCCATCTCTAGACATGACTGAGCTTTCTGTAGAAGAGCAGAATATTTTTCAGTCTCTTGATCGTCTCAATCAAAGGCTACAAGGTAAGTTTGATAATAAATAGGATCCTGCATCAAGTAATTAAGTAACTTTATATGTTGTTGTCATGGATTAATTTGGATTAAAAACATGAATTCTGTGATAGAAATAGGTTTCTTCTTATTTTCTTATTATTCTTTTCTAAATGTAGCAAACAGGAAATCAAAATAATAAAATCTTTCTTAGAGTCAATGAACATAATTTAAAATAATGGTGACTTTGCCTTGGTCAGAAAAAATTTCAAAATATGATGGCAGGACACCTTCAGAAACTGTCTCAGCCCAACTGTAGATGTTTCTAACAGATGCTTGTCAAAACTGTTCTTTTGAATGTACAGATACAGATGTATCAGCCTCTTAACACCTGTTCCAGTGTTTATCCATCTTAAATTTTTTTTCAATTATTTTTGCAAATAGTTACCCTTTATATTATACACTCTATATCTTAGGAAATATAACCCTTAATAATGATTGGGTTTTCATTTGCTTTCTTCTAGTGTTTTAGGATGCTCCACTTCTCCATATCACAAAGACAGATCTGAGATTCTGAATGTTTATGTGAATATCACTTGCACAACTATTTTAAAAATCTCAAATGTACTTGAGCATTCCCTGAGCTATTCTCTCTGTATGCCAGGCTGATTTCTTACCTGCTTTATACTGGTGCTTTTTATATGAGCTATTGCATTGCAGTTGACATGTTATTGAAGAATGTGGGGAAAAAAAGTTCTTCAGTTTTTTCTCTCCAGACTAACAAAACAATGCTTTCATTTGTCATCCTATTATAGCTAACATCCTTGTAGAACAAACTTACTTTTGGGGTCTCTTACTATGTATCCAATGGTTACTATTTGCTTTGACCAGTATGATCATACAGGTCTTTCATAAAAATTCTCATCAGTTTGACACAGTTTCTACAGTTTGTGTGCTCCATCCTGCATTTGAAATCAGTGGGAACCTTGTGGTCTCTTCACTGGCCTGCTTGGCTTTCTGTATCTTTGGAATAACTTCTGGCTGCCATTTTTGCTGTTTAGGGAACCGCCAATTCTCCTGAATTTTGTGTTTTCCTTAGACTTTTTTCATATAAAATTTTACATGCCAATTATTTGAGTTTAGAAGAGTCTGCTTTCTTGAAGTACATTGATTTTATTTTACTATTCTACTTCTTTTCCTTGTGGACTGCACCATTGCATCATCAGGTCACCCACTATTGACTGGAATCAAACTAAACCAGAGCTTATTAAAGTCCTGTATGCTATCCATACATTTCTACATCAACTGGTGGATTGCTTGACTTTGAGAAAAAAGTTTCCTGTATACTGCAACAGCAGAATAAAAGATCTTTGCAACCACTTAGAAACTTTCTGTAGCTGTAGCTTACAGTTCCTGCTCCCATCAAGCAGTGATTCAGAATTTCACTTAGTGTACCTCATGGTTATTGCTTCCAGGCAAATAAAAGTGAAGAATTTCCTCTTTTGTCAGAGAGGAGATTTAATATGATGTTCTCAGGTTAAGAAAGTAGATATGAAAAGAGAAATACAAGAAAACAGAAAATAAATTGCTGTATAAATAACAGTGAAATAACAAAGAAACAGAGACAAAGGTAAATGCAACAAAAGAACTGGGAGCAAGAAAGCAGGAGTTTGCCAAGTGAGAAAAGGAAAACTATGAGAACTGTAAGAAAAAGTACATAAGGAATATGAGAGAAACAATGAAAGAATCATAGGTGTTACTGATTGCAAATGAAGTAACTGTGAAAATTAATGTAATACACACATGTATATATACAAGTCTCTCAGAAATGTAATTAGCTTGCTTATTATTTAGGGATTAAAATTGGTAGTAAGGAACTGTGATATTATACAGATAGACTTATAGGACATGTAAGTACATGTATGTAGGTACCTGTAAGTGAATGAGCTTTTTTAAACTGTGACCTTTTTGAACCCCTTTTTTTGGCTTTGTTTTCACATGTTACCAAATTAAGTGACTAAAACTGAGTACCTTCATAGCAGTCTTTTTAATGAATAACAGTCACTGACCAATCTAAGTCTGGAAGTTTTGTTGACAGCTTTGAGTAGCTGACATTCTTTTCTCTAGCTTTAGATTTCTTTGTTGACACAAAATTTTTTGTTCAGATAATAATATCTAGCGCAAATTTTAAAACTACAGATACAGCATATACTTCAGCAGCTGTTGGTAGGGGGAAAAAAAAAGAACAATACTATTAAACTACATTTCCACAATCTTTGGGAAATTTTGTGTTGAATATTTGACTGTGAATCACCTTTCTATTGCAGTATTTGCTTTACATAATATTTATTATATACTTTTATGCTATTTTTAGATGTTCAAGAAGCCATTACCAGAAACCCATCTGCTTCAAATGTTTTACAGATAATCACCCCTTTAGTAAGTATTTAATTTAAATATGTTCAGCTTTAGTTCCTACAAACTGACCTTATGGCTTAGTTTATAGTAAAGATACAATTCAAAATATTGACATCGATCTGTTCACCGGCTTGCCAGATTTTCAGATTCCTATTTATGTAAAAAAAAATACACATATGAACTTTATAGTACTGTAATCAGGCTTTAACAGCTTATACCGGACTGCCTCATCCTCTGGCTTCATTTTCCTTTTGAAATCTGAAGACACTTGCAAAGTTCAGGAAGTTCCAAGAACTTTTAAAGAGCAGTAATTTAGCAGGGTCAATTTGAACTATATATAGTTCATAACTAATTTGCATTTCTCAATAATGTAGAGGTGAAAGGGGTCAATGATGAATGGTACTGCGTAAAACAATTGGTAATACAGTGAATTCCTACACTGACATGCAGATATGCCATGTTCTATAAGTGAGAGGTATTACCTTTCTTTGATAAGTGTTTGAATTTTGTAGATCTTGTCATTTTTAAACAAAATAAACATGATGGTACCTGGAATATAAAGAACTGAATAGACAGATGAGTGTCTTAAGTACAAAATTTACATTTCAAATGTTCAATTTATAATGGAGGAGTTAGTATTTATAATTCTTTATTATCAGTCGCCTCATTAAGTGTATATTTGCACTGAGGAATTTATATAGACAGATGATCATATACCTCACATACTTTATGTACTTTCACATATTTCATATACTTTCCTGGATAAACTGTTACCAAAAATGTTAAGAGAAAATATTCTTTACTCAGAAGGCTTTTGCCATTTACTGACTTTGAGACTGAAAAACCCCAGAAAGTATCCAAGTTCCTAACTTCAAAAGGATTGCCTGGGTTTCAAATCAGACTAGTAGTAGGTGTGACTTGGAACCTCATTTTCCTCTCTTCTGCCTCCTGTCTTACACATTTAATTCATTATGGCTAAACAACTTGTAAATTTTGTATTTTCCAGCAATTTTGTACCATAGATACCTTTATTGGATCTAACTGTGTTTCAGTCAAGCATTTTTGAGCTTGTGTGTTCTCTGGGGCTTTCTTCATAGCCTGCCCTACTTAGAATCATAGAATCATGGAATGATTGGAAGGGACCTTTAAGATCATCAAGTCCAACCGTTAACCTAATACGGCAAATTTACCACAAAACCACGTCCCTCAGCACTACGTATACCCATCTTTTAAATATCTCCAGGGATGGCAACTCAACCACTTCCCTGGGCAGCCTATTCAAATGCTTAATAACCTTTTTGGTGAATAAATTTTTCCTAATATCCAATCTAAACCTCCTTTGGTGCAACTTGAGGATGTTTTCTCTTGTCCTATTCCCTGTTTCTTGGGAGAAGAGACCATCCCCGAACTCTCTACAGCCTCCTTTCAGGTAGTTGTAGAAAGCGATAAGGTCTCCCCTCAGTCTTCTTTACTCCAGGCTAAACAGCCCCAGTTCCCTCAGCTGCTCCTCATAAGACTTATTCTCCAGACCCCTCACCAGCTTCACTGGCCTTCTCTGGACACGTTCCAGGACCTCAATGTCTTTCTTGTAGTCCAATGTCAGCCCCAAAACTGATCACAGTGATCAAGGTGGGGCCTCACCAGTGCTGAGTAGAGAGGTACAATCACTTCCCTATTCCTGTTGGCCACACTGTTCCTGATACCAGCCAGGATGCTTTTGTCCTTCATGGCCACCTGGGCACACTGCTGGCTCATGTTCAGCTGACAGTCGGCCAACACCCCCAGCTCCTTTTCCACCAGGCAGCTCCAACCCCTCTGCCCCAAGCCTGTAGCGCTGCCTGGGGTTGTTGTGGTCCAAGTGCAGGACCCGGCATTTGGCCTTGTTGAACCTCATCCCATTGGTCTCAGCCCATCCAGCCAGCCTGTCCAGATGCTTCTGTAGAGCCTTCCTTCAAGCAGATGAACACTCTCACCCAGCTTGGTGTCTGCACAGTTACTGAGGGTATACTCAATCCCTTTGACCAAATCATTGATAAAGATGTTAAAAAGAACTGGCCCCAGTACTGAGCCCTGGGGACACCACTTGTGACCAGCCACCAACTGGATTTAACTCCATTCACCGCCCGGCCCTCCAGAGAGTTTTTAACCCAGTGAAGAATACTCCTGTTTGAGCCATGGGCAGCCAGTTTCTCCAGGAGAATGCTGTTGGAAATGGTGTCAAAAGCTTTACTAAAGTCTAGGTGGAGAAAAGCCACAGCCTTTCCCTGATCCACTAAGCAGGATGCTTTGTCATAGAAGGAGATCCAGTTAGTCAAGAAGGACCTGCCTTTCATGAACCCATGCTGACTGGGCCTGATCGCCTGGTTGTCCTTCATGTGCCACATAATGACATTCAAGATAATCTGCTCCATAACCTTCCCTGGCACCAAGGTCAGACTGACAGGCCCTGTATTTCCCCAGATCCTCCTTCTGGCCCTTCCTGTGGATGAGTGTCACATTTACTAACCTCCAGTCAACTGGTACCTCCCCAGTTTTCCAGTACTGCTGGTAAATGATGGAAAGTGGCTTGGCGAGCACTTCCACCAGCTCCCTCAGTACCCTTGGGTGGATCCCTTCTAGTCCCTTAGACTCATGTGTATCTAAGTGGTGTAGTAGCTCAGTAACCATTTCCCCTTGGATCATGGGGGATTCATTCTGCTCCCCATCCCTATCTTCCAGCTCAGGGGGCTGGGTTACCCTGAGACCACCTGGTCTTACTATTAAAGAGTAAGGCAAAGAAGGCATTCATCCTTGGTCACTATGTTTCCCACCACATCTAATAAAAGATGGAGCCCTTAGTCCTCCTTTTGTTATTAATGTATTTATAGAAATATTTTTTATTGTCTTTTATGGCAGTAGTCAGATTACGTTGTAGCTGAGCTTTGGCCATTCTAATTTTTTCCCTGCATAGCCTCACAAAATCTTTGTAGCCTTCCTGAGTGCCTTTTCTTCCATAGCCACAAAATTTCTTTTTCTTCCTGAATTGCAGCCAAAGCTCTTGGTTTAGCCAGGCTGGTCTTCTTCCCAGCCAGCTCATCTTATGGCACATGGGGACAGTCTGCTCCTGCACCTTCCAGATTTTCTTCTTGTAGAATGTCCAGCCTTCCTGGACTCCTTTGACCTCCAGAACTGCCTCCCAAGGGACTCAGTCTCTTAAACAGGTCACAGTCTGCCCTCCAGAAGTCCGAGGTGGCAGTCCTACTGATCCCCTCCTTACTTTCCCAAGAAACATGGATATTCACTCAGCGTGAATGACATTGTACCCTGTAATACCGACCTCTAAATCCAGATGAGGGTGCTCAATTGTTTATATAATGGAAAACAAATCACATTGATAGCCTCAAATGATGTTTCTTGAATGTTATATTATACATAATCACCTTATATACCTGTATATTTCATTATCCTCCATTTTATTACAGAGTATCCAGCAATGTATATCCTCCCCTTTGGTGAACACCTCCCAGCAGTACCCGAATGCCTCATGCAGCAATGGATTGCAATGGCACAGGTGATACTGACAGTATCTGCTCCAGGATATATGCAGCTTCATGTACTTTATATGAAATGTGCATACTATATGACACTATAAAATTAGCAACAAAATAAAGATTAAAGCAGTAGCTCAAGTAATGAATGTCAATTGACTGGTAAGCATTTTTAGGATAATTAAGTCTATTTTGCTGTGTTGTAAAATTAAAAGAATGAAAATACTTCACATTTTTAGTGTTTGCATTGCTTGTGTAAATTTCCTGTACCCATAATTAAAGTGAAAGGAAAACAAATATTTTGTTATTTAGATTATATATGCACTACTTTCCTAACTTCTCCAGTTTTTTAGGATTTGCTAATAGATTATTTTACAATTGTAAAAGATATATTTTAAAAGTGATTTGATTATCAGTACATGGAGTTTCACCTTTTATCTTTGTGTTGTTGGCTGTGTTGCAAATTGTATATTGCTAAGGAGCAGTAACTTTTTTACATCCTTTCTTTTCTTCTTCCTCTGCTGTTCCTGTACAAAGTAGATAAACATTGAAACAAGCTGTAGAAGGTATATGATATGCACAGAATTTGTCAGCAAATCTAAGGTGGTAATTAGCTGCAAAAAGCAATAGAAGCAATTTACCAAATCTCTGGATTTTTAAGTCCATATTAGATGCCTGTTCTGTTCCTAACTATACAGTAAGAATTGTGGGATTCATCTGGAGACTTAAACACTACCATATTTGCACCAGAACATGCCCAAAGCTCACAAGTCTTGCTGCTAGTAACCCTTTGTTAAGCTGTATGGGATCTCAGAACAGCTGCGTTTCAGGAGTGGGCTCAGCACTGGACGGGTGCAAGCATGGGATCCTGCACCCAGAGGGACACGGGCACTTCTTGGCATAGAATGCATCTTCCCAAAAGAAGCAATAAAATTATTACTTGGCAATAGTATTTTTAAATTTTTGTTATTCCCCATCATACCATTATCTTTAATAAGTGCTGTCATTGCTTAGGAGGGAACCAGCCTGTAAAAAAGAGACAAGAAGAAAACCTGTGCCCGTCATAACAATGAATGATTTATCAGGGAAATAGAGCTACCTGCTGGTGCGTGATATCAACCAAGATTAAGGTGAGCTACATAGGTAGCAAATAGTCAGCAAATGAAATTTTACAAAGGAGAAAGATTAGTAGTTTCCAAAACAATGTTTTTAAGACTGCCATAATGCTACCTTTCTCCTCTAGCTGGGTATTGCAGCATTTTTGGAGGAATAACCTGGTAGGGTTAAAGGGGTTGACCTCAGTCCGGAGTGTGTTAAGATAAACTGTATTTAAACCTCAAAATTATAGAAACTTGGTGTCTTGCAATTGCTGTTGCTGCCCGTCCTGGCACTGCTGCCAGAAAAGGGAAACTACAGCTGCAGTCCCCATGCCTAAAGGACTCTGATGTGTGTCAGTATTTATTGGGTCTCAGTGCTCAAATACATGCAAAATTCCCAGCAAAAGATATGTGTTTATCCTCAAAGAAAATGAACAAAGGCCTCCTGAGTTGGAACTCAACATTGGTTTGCATGGAAAATACTGAGCCCTTATATCTCTTGTTTGTACGCAGTACACTGCAACATTCCAGTAGGACGAGGATTTAATATTTAAATAGCGAGGGGAAGTTTCTCCACAGAAATTAAGGGAGGGGAAAGCAAATACTCCAAATACCAGAGGCCATGGATCAAAACCAACCCTGGTAGTCAGCAAGACAGAGCACCAGCTTAACCAGGTTTCTTCTCCTCTTCATCGGTTTAGGTGGCAAAAGCAAAGGCCATGAGTCAGCTTCCTCAAGTACATGGAGAGAGGTTTTTCAAAACTGGGAGCCTGCATCTATATTTCTAGGAAAATATTTTCAAATTAGTTATTTGATTAAGGGTTACAGGCTTAAACACGAAGATAATAACCTTGTTTCCTAGATCACTTCGGCAATGTTGACAATACTAAAGTATAGTTTTGTTTAGGTGTCTAACCCCGTGTGACTCTCAGGCGTCAGGAATGGGAGTGGACCCAGAGGCAGCTGCTGGATTTTGAGCCCTTGTGAAGACCCAAAGCCTTTTGGTCACATTAGTTGAGGATTATTCTTCAGATTGATGTTTCCAGGCTTTTCTACTTATCACATTGAAATTAAAAATAAAATATTAAAAGGATGAATTTTATTTTCCAAGTATGAAGAAAAGTAACTATTTTGAAATCAACAATCTTGGTTTAGACATGAATGTACTAAAATTTACACACCTTAGAATTCTTTCAAAAAACTCTTCACTCTGCCTACCATTTATGCTGTTTTTTAAAGAAACCAGTCCATATTCTTTCTATCAAAAGAAAACTTAGTATGAAAAGAAAACATGAAAACCAGCTTAAAGTTATAGTTTCCAGTCCAAGCCTAAATACAAAAAACCCACAAAGCTTCTTTAATGTGCACCTATGAGCCTGATTTTCAACCTGACTGAACACCCACAGGGATGGTTTCAGGTGCAAGTATACCTCGGTGCTTTTACACAGAATGACATGCAAACGGTCCCCAAAAATAACCACATGTCCTCAGCACATATCCTTTCCCATGTGACGAAGTACATTTTAAGGAAAAGGCCAAAGACCAACAGATGACATGAAGTTGTACAGAAGAGACAAAGATTCAACTTCCCCATTTCCCAGAAAGCAAACATGTTCTTCTTGGAAAGAAATTCCCTTAGCTTCTCTCTCAGTTTAATTTGCTCCTTGAGCCGTGACACTGAGTAAACTGCCCCATCCATAAGTCATGAATTTATAAGGGAAATTTTCCTGTGGAGTAGTATTTTACTTATGCTACTGCAACGGCAAGGAAAATGAACACCATACAAATCGGAGGCCTGCAAGCAAGAAGCTTCAGAGTCAATTGAAGGCGAGATTTCAGCATGAGATCTCAGCTCCAGAGCTCTTCGGTGGCTGTATGGGGTGTGCAATGATGAACCCATTCCAGCTTTCCTTGGGAAAAGCTACAGTCGTGGTGCAGATACATCATTGTCTTCAGCTCATGGGCTAATGCAAGGCAGCAGCCAGGGAGAATGGAAACAACAGAGGAGCAGAGCTAGATGAGGGTGTCATTGACAAGCAGCCTTGGAGACAGACATGGCCAGGAGAATGCCAGGGCTAGAAGAAAGGGGCTGATGTTAACACAATCTTTACGCCCCATCAGGGGTTTGCAGGGCGTTAAAGCACCCTTGCCCGTAGTCCACCTTCTCCATCTCCTGTGCAGCAGGTTGCAACACCAGGAAGAATATTATCTACCTCTACATCTGGGAGGGCACCAAGGGCTAATAGCCACCACCCACAGCACCTACAGGTAGGTTTTAGGGTGGCAGGAGGCAATGGACCTGAGGACGAGGGTGGGAAGGGCCCCTGCCCACTGT
This sequence comes from Scolopax mira, assembly GCA_004320125.1. NCBI lineage: Eukaryota > Metazoa > Chordata > Aves > Charadriiformes > Scolopacidae > Scolopax > Scolopax mira. The sequence continues at coordinate 49,134 of BJBW01002075.1, forward strand.
TGGCACTGAAGGAAGTGGTGACAGGCATGAAGGTGCTGTGGATATGAGGGGCTGTGTGAGCCTGTGAGCTCCAGCTGCAGCCCAGCCCGTCCCTGTCTCCCTGCCTGGCCCTGCCAGCCCTGAGGACGTGGCACGGTCCTCGTGCTCTTCTATACAACCTCAGAGCATTTGAGGCTAAAAGGCACCCTTGAAATATGGATTTACCTGTTTTAGGCCAGTATTTAGTACACAAGTCTTAAGTTCTGTGGCAGCAGCTGTGGTAAAGCTCCTGCTGGGGAGGAGAACCCGAGTGATGCTGTCAAATTCTGCAGACAAATTGCAGAGAAGCACATATTAGGAATTAACAAAATAAGGGCAGAGTGAATTGGGGAGTGCCATCTAACACTGGCTCTTGGTGTGTGGGAATAATCAGACTCACTTGTCATCAAATACACTAAAACACTTAAATCTGCTCGAGCAAGTAGACAGGAGGTTCCATATCCTTTAACTGTCCTCATCATCATATTCATAATCATCTGGCTCAGAATGATTCCTGCTCTAACACCACTGCTTCACAAGAGAAAATTCACCCAGGGTGAATCTGACCCCATATAACTAGGGATGACTCCATAGTGGTTTTGGAATTGTATTTCAAATCATAGCCGCAGGATTCCTTCAATATTGAATATAAATCCCAAGCCAGCAACAATGGTGGCAATGCTCCAGGTGACAGAAGTGGCTGTGGGTGACACAAATCTACATATAAAGTCTCTATTATTGTATATATTAATTTTGTGTTTGTTTTGAGAAGGAAGGAGTTGTCCAACATTTTTATTTAATCTGTATCCAATAGTTTGTGCTTTTTCAGAGTGGCAGGAAAAGGAAAAGAAAAAGAAATTGAAAAAGAAAAAAAAAAGAAAAGTGAAGAGAAGCAAAGCAAGAAGGAAGGGAGAGGAGAGGAGAGGAGAGGAGAGGAGAGGAGAGGAGAGGAGAGGAGAGGAGAGGAGAGGGAAACCCCACTTTTCTATGCCTTTTGTCCATTTTTCAGCAATGTCTGTTCCTATTTAATCTTTCCTACTTGTGCTGGGATAAAACTCTGAAAGACGTTAAATCTGTTAAGGTTGTGCCATCATGCAGTTAGGTAAAAATGCCAACAGAACAGACCATTGTCTGTTATTTGATGGTCATTGAAGAACTATGACATTAAGCAAAGTGAAAAAAATTTATACATTTGTTTCTAAAGAAGGAAATGCTCCTGAAATATTTCATACTCGGCAAAGAGTTTTAGTCGAAGAAAAAATATATCAGTAAAATTAAAAGATTTCTGTTTATATTTAAGAATCTAACTTTTCACTTAAATTAAAGGTTTTGAAACTAAATTTAACTTAATAAAATTAGTCAAAAGCTAGGTGAAATGTTTTGGTTTGGGTCCATTTAAATACTTTGGTAATTTCTTGCCAGTAGAAATTATTTCCCCTTCTGATTTCTCAGTTTGGCCGACTATGAAAAAGCAGATATTATTTGCATGATCTATTCAAGAGGCCTGAACTCAGCAGTAGGCAGAGGCCTTGACACTGGAGAATGTGGCCTTCAGAGATCGTATACTTGGTCTGCTGGGGTTATTTTCTCTTAGTTATTCACGTTGCACCACTGATCTCTGTGTTTTCTAGTCAGCCCATGCCCATGATCTCCCTTTGGAGAACAGACCAATATGGCTTTATGCTCCTCACTATGGCAAAGACATTGAGATTATAGACCATGTCGACAGAAGGGCAGTGAAGCTGGTGAGGGGTCTGGAGAACAAATCTAATGAGGAGCAGCTGAGGGAGCTGGGGTTGTTCAGCCTGGAGAAAAGAAGACTGAGAGGAGATCCTATTGCTCTCTAGAACTACTCGAAAGGAGGTTGCAGCGAGGTGGGTATTGGTCTCTTCTCCCAAGTCACAGGCAATAGGACTAGAGGAAGCATCCTCAAGTTGCAGTGGTGGAAGTTTAGATTGGATATTCGGAAAGATTTATTCACCAAAAGGGTTGTCAAGCATTAGAACAGGCTGCCCAGGAAAGTGGTAGAATCACCATTCCTGGAAGCATTTAAAAGATGTATAGACATGGTGCTTCTTAGGGACATGGTTTAGTGATGTTTTTGGCAGTGTTTGATGGATGGACCCAATCTTAAAGGTCCCCTCTAACCTAGACAATTCTATAATTCTTTTCTGTGGCACTGCTTGGCCCAGCTGCTGTGGCTGCCAACAGCACAGGGAGGTTTCAGGTAGCAGGGATATGGGGGAAGGACGAGTACTTACACATTCCTTTCAGGATATTGCTCTGAATAGCAGACAGAACTAGGGAGACAGACCACAGACTGTTAAGGGTGAACCTCCTTTCCTTCCTGGAGAGCCACCTTGGAGCCTGAGTCCCACCAGAAACAGAAGGTGACTTGGCTGACCATAAAGACCGTACGTTTATGTTAAGAGTATAATAGTCTACATTCGGTGGAGCTAAAGAGTGAACTTGGGATTTCCTAAACAGCTCCTAAGCCAGTAACAAATACAGTCTTTCCTCTTTTTCCTGGGTTGTTAGAAAGCTGGATGAAAACTTGAAAGCAATTATGACCTCTTGAAATTACTGCACCACCTGCACACACCCTGCGAGTCCCTCTCTCAGAGATGGCCACAAGGAATCTGCTTCCTGAAGCAGAATGTGCCGTAAGGTCTCGTGGGACGGCGGGGGCTTTGCACACACAATACACCTTTGCAGACCCCACTAAACCTTCCAGTTCAGTGATCTTACTACACGTGTATATGTTTGTTTTCGAGAAGGATGGAGATATATAGGCCATATAGAAACACATTCTTAATCCTGAGTAATTAGCACTGCTTCTGGGAGTGATGGGCATAACTTATTCTTTCTAGGTTTCGGGATGTGGCACACTATAATGTGTGCTTCTTGTCTTGTTGCTACAAAAACACCCTGCTGCAAGGCGGGGGGATTTGTCTTCATTCGAGGGGGGGATGTTGTAGACCAAATATGGCCCGAGCCTGTTTGATAGTTCTCTCGTAAATGAAATGATGACAATCCTCTTGTGACTAGGAAACATTCCAGAGCCGGGGTGTAGGGTTACACAATGGTACAGTGTCTTGCCCCTGATTTATAATTTGAGAAGCAGATTGCGTTCAGACAGAATGTGAGCTGAACAATGAGGTTTCTAGTCCTGATCTCATTAACAGAGATTTATACCAAGAGGCTATTGTATCTTGCTCTTTTGGTTTGCCATGCCGGCAAACATTCATAAACTTATTTAAAAAAGAAAGCTTCTGTCACACACTTAGGTCAGAAAGTTCTCAGGAAAACAGCTAGTCAAATATAGAGTGGTCTCAATCTGCACTTACTGTGGCTTAATGTTTCTGGTCTTAAGTCTCAGAATGATTGTCACAGTCAAGCTCATGACATGTAAAGATTTGTGGAGACGCGGCTTAAAATGCCATTTCACATATTTGTGTTTGTTCACAGTTGAGTCACTCTAAGATAGCTTATTATTTGCAAATCATACATAATTGGCAAAAGAATGTTCTTCCAGTGCAGAAGAACCATCAGTAGGTGGAATAGCAATAATATACCCAGAGCTACTTTCCTTCCTGACACCCCCAGAGCCTCTGTGCTAAATGAAAAGTCATAAAGATGTGTCCTGGAACCTGCTCTTTGCTGACAGTCGAGTAACCCTTGTGCGCGCAGACGGGGATGCACAGCTCATTAATTAATGTTTCAATAACGCTGCCAGGCAATTTGGCCCGACCACCAGTAAAAAGAAAATGGAGGTCCTTTTCGAGTCTCACCGCGCTGGAAAATAGACTGTCCTGGCGGCACCTGTTGAGAGCACAGCTCTGAAGCCCACAGGCCAATTCTGCTGCCTCAGCGGGAGCCCGTCTCGGCGTGTGACGGGCAGAGATGAAGTCACACAGAGCACAGCAAAGTCCAGCACGGCTCTAGGGAGATTAAAGGACAGTGTATCTGGAATACAGGAGGCATCTGGCTTCAAAGTAACCAAGTGCCACCCAGCTGTCACCACCACTTTTTCCTACTCCTGGGAAACATGGGCAGTTTATCAAGGCATGTGACTTCCCAATTCCACCTGCACTGACTTTTGTGCTCTTGCTGGTATAAATAGTCACACAGTGCAATGAGCCCATTATTCACAGCCCTGTCACACACTGGGTGCTGTAGCAATACTCCTGTGAGCGATGTTCTCCCGGACAGCTGATGCACTGTCAGATGAGAGGTCACTCAACCCCAGATTGTGCACATATATTCAACAACTGAGAGTAGGTGAGGAGACAGGGCAGCAGAAACACGTTGGGCAAATCTTCCCATGGCAGCCAGCTCCACATCATGGAGCTGCTGCAAAACACATGGATCAGTCACAGCACACGTAGAAGGAAAGAAACACTATGAAGTGTGGGGACACGGAGGAAAGTGGGTTTTGTGAAGTTCGACAGGAACATCTTTGGTATGTGCCATTTGTACTGTGAAAATAAGACACGTTTCTCCTCAGTAAAGGTACAACAGCCGAGCCTTGAATCAGCAACAGAGACCATCCTCTCATCCCACTGTGGGACTGTAAGTAGACCTTCCTTTTGGTCTCCTCTGCCTGAGCTCCTGGTAGAGACTAAAAGAAATTGTGGAACATCCTCTCAGTCAGCCTCTGGCCTCACTGTTCAGAAGAGTTGCACTGTATTTTTAACCTTCCTTTTTTAAACAGATTTTGAAATGGATTGAGGTTATCTCAGCTTCGTATCGTGTACCTTTGCTCTCTGGGGAACCTGGGGAAATAGGAACATCTTGCTCACTTTGTCGGTGCTATTCGTTGTTTTGCAAGCTTTTTCCAGAGGAGTTCAGACCATATTGCAATAGCAGCTTTTTTATCTTGCTGATGACTTGTTGCTGAATGCCAGACAGACCAAATATGGAATAATTAGGATAGTGATAGATGGAATTTTCTAGGCAATACGTGAATTATAAGCTATACCTTTGGCAGTCTTTGGCATAATCTCTACCTTTTTTTCCTTGGCAGAAAGTTTGGTGTTAAGTGAAAGAAAAATGTGAGCGGTTCCTTCTGCTTTTTTCCCCCAAATGTATTAAGTATTCTTTATCTCCCATAATGGCCACACTTACCATAAATCTTATTTTCCATCAAGGAAGTTCTCCTTTACAAGTTTCCTCTCCAAGTGCCGTTGATTTCTAGCGTTTTACACTTCCTTTTGCATGAAGAGCTGGAAGAGACAAACCATAGAGTTTGTTCTACTCCAGCTATTAAAGCTCTGTCCAAGTGCAACTATCTGACAAGGTGATGCTCAAAACAATGAATCTTTTATTAAATCTTTGCAGCCAAAAAAACATTTTCAAGTGTCCTCTGTGCTTCTCTCCTTGGAAAGCTCTTAGAACCATTCTCACCTTCTTATCGCCGTACCTAGAGCGGGCTTACCCAGCCTTCCCTCTGAAAACTGCACTTTCCATGTTTCTGAGGACCTGGCCCCAGAGTGGGAAAAGCAGGGCTTGGTTTATGCAGCAGGACACTTCAAAAAAGCTTCTGGTGGATTCTTAAATCGTATTTTGTATTCACACACTCCATCAAAATGATAGAAGAGACACATCATTAGATCCACACACTTTGATTTTGAAAAAAGAGAGCTTCACAGAAAGGTTGCTATTTGTAAGAGAAATCATTATGGAAAACTCGCTGTTTAGAGCCTACATGAAAGGCAACCAGGGCCACCTCCTCTGCCCCTTACCTTGCTCTGGTGGGTGCTCCATGTTACCTGCAACTGTTAGGTGTGTTTTAAGGGTACCTCATTTTTCAGAGCACATATACTCAGGAACATGTAGATTTGGGCTCTCAAATGCCTTAGACCTGGGACTGATGCCCAGAAAGTCTTAACCAGAGGTAATAGCATTTCTGTGCAGGGGCAGAAATGGGTAAAACTTTGTGCGTGGGCAAACTTTGGGTATGGATTAGGCACTGGACCATTGTCCTCAATTTATTTATCCACTTAGATATGTGCATGTCATTCTGAATCTTCCCAGAGATTAATATCCTTCAGAGAACTAAATAATTATTCCTGGCTTCTAGGCACTCTAATATATATATATAACAACAGTCACAGCAGTTGTGCTGTCTCATTATCTCAATGAATGAGAAGAGAGAAGACGAATATAAAAGACTTTTCCAAACTTATTGAGGTTACATCTGACTCTAATAAACAAATAGGTGTCTCCAGAATCTCTCTTTGCCATGGTCCAACCACATGGTCCAACCTCAGTGCCATTGAAACTCTATTAAGCCACTTGCTCACAAGGTCTGATAACTTGTATTAGAATCGTAGAATCGTTTAGGTTGGAAAAGACCTTTAAGATCATTGAGTCCAACCATAGCCCGATGCTTGGCCACCTCATCTGCCCATCCTCCCTGCCTCTGGAGATTTGCATCTCCATGGCTCAGCTGTACTTCACAGCCCAGAAGGTGTTAGTTAACACCCAGGGCTGAGACCTGGAGAACCTCGAGCCTCTGACTCACGAACCTCAAACAGCATTGTCAGCCAAAACACAGCAAAACAGTGCTGTTTGTTTGCCAGACTGTCCTCCAGGGATGTGAGACAGGGGACATGCAAAGAAGTAATTGGATAAAAAATACACACTTGCAAAAGAGACAGCCCCTGTATGGTCATGGTACCCACCTACCTACCCCTCTTTTCTGGCAGATGTTTCATGTTCTTTCTGGCCATGAGCACGTGACAGGAGAGGACAGAAGATGGCACGATGATAACCACTGCACAGAGACCATTTCCCACAAGGAAACTGTGCCTGGCACTGCATGTCAAGACAGTGGCTACATGGATACATACACAGTGACTGCATAGATTCTTATCTTGAGGATTTCTGGTCCCAGTGAAAATAAGATTGCTTCCTTTTCAGTTTAGGTCTATTCTCTCTCCCTTCCTTCCTTCCTTCCTTCCTTCCTTCCTTCCTTCCTTCCTTTCTTTCTTTCTTTCTCTTTCTTTCTTTCTTTCTCTTTCTTTCTTTCTTTCTTTTCTTTTTTCTTTCTTTCTTTCTTTCTTTCTTTCTTTCTTTCTTTCTTTCTTTCTCTCTTTTTTCTCTCTTTCTCTCTTCTCTTTCTCTTCCTTTCTCTCTCTTTCTTTCTCTCTCTCTTCTTTCTCTCTTTCTCTTTTTTCTCTTTCTCTTTCTCTTTCTCTCCTTCTTTTCTTTTCTCTCTCTTTCTCTCTCTCTTCTTTCTTTCTCTCTTTCTCTTTTCTTTCTTTCTCTTTCTCTTTCTCTCATTTTCTTTTCTTTCTCTTTCTTTCTTTCTCTCTCTTTCTCTCTCTTCTTTCTTTCTCTCTCTCTTTTTTCTTTCTCTCTTTCTCTTTCTCTCTCTCTCCGTTTCTTTTCTTTCTCTCTTTCTTTCTCTCTCCCTTTCTCTCTTTCTCTCTTTCTGTCTCTTTCTTTTTCTTTTCTTTCTCTCTTTCTCTCTCTCTTTCTCTCCTCTCTTTCTTTCTATCTCTCTCTTTCTCTCTTTCTTTCTCTCTCTCTTTATTTCTCTCTTTCTCTCTTTCTTTCTTTCTCTCTTTCTCTTTCTTTCTCTTTTTCTTTCTTTCTTTCTTTCTTTCTTTCTTAATCTCAGATATGATTCTAAACCAAGTACAAACACAGGACCCAAAAAGAGCAGTAAATGTACTGAACACCTTAGAGATCAAGGTGAATCCAACACAAATGCCTACTTCAGTTCCTGAACACCAAAGTCTAAATCCTTTCCAGAAGTCCTGTAGAAGAGGCTTTCAAAAATAATTCTTAAAATCATAGAGATTTTCCCTGTCTGCCTGAGTGCAAATTCTCGTTCCGTGGCAGGCAGCTGCCAGCCGTGCTACCCCTTCCCTGAGAGCTGGCTGCAAGCACACAACTTTGTGGCACCGCAGTTACAGCCCTGAACAGTCTGATCAAATTAGCTTGGCACTGCGTGCAACATCTGGCCCATAATTAATGCAGCATTTTAAGATCCTTCTGGTACTACTAAACGCAAGGTATAATAAACCAAGTAAGTCTAAAAGTTACTTTTAGTTTTTTTTCTGGGGAAGAGAAAAACTGAAGGGTTAAGGAAGACAGAGCTATGAACATACTTTAAAAAGGAGTACTAGGTTTCACATCTCTGCCTGTTTTGTCCTTGTTAAGAGAGTACCCACATGTTAGTGTGGGGGGTATCAGATGGCCTTTTTGTGCTTATTCTTTTCCTATAAAGAACACAACTACCGTGGCCACTCATGTTTCCTTTGGCAGCTGAGCAGCCAAAGGAAGGTTAACATGCTGTAAATCTGCAGCCGTAGCAGAGCCAAGTCCCACCAGGTCCATGGCCACTGCATTTGCTGAGTGCTGAGGAGGGTCCCCAGCTGCCCCCCCGGGGCCACCATGTGTCACCCACATCCCACTGAGGTCTGTGCTCCTGCCTTTCACTGCCTGGCCACCATGGGAGGGCTGGATACAAGCCGGAAGGTACCCCTTGGTAGCCTACTGCTGCTGTGCAGGGATTTATTCAGAAAGATTGAAGAAAATGTTAAAAATAATTGTATGGTATTATTGTAGACTGAGGAATTGGGAGTTTCGTGTGTCTCCTGTAGATGTGCAGAAATCATGTGTGAGATAATTGCCGTGTGCTGGAGAGAAATAGACAATTCTAAGGTACAATTCATCTGCCCCTATAGAGCTAAAACAGGTCAGATCAGTCAGTCTCTAAAAGTGCCTATTTGTCTCTAATGACTTGAAAGAGACCTTGGAGACTACCTCAGACATAAGCACTGTGTAGATGGTAGATGATATGAATGCCATTGTAGACAGATCCAGAGGACATCCAATGCCTTCCTTTCTTCACTTTTTCTGGTGTTTTTCTTAAACTAGATCTCAGGCTGAGATTACCCAAGTTAGCTACAGAAGGATGCATAACAGGAGAACTTGATCATCACCAGTGGACCCTGTGGCACATCCTGGCCAAACTGGTCATGTCGCTGTAGATTTAGCTTTCTTCACTTTCAGTCACCTCTCCTTTATCCAAGTAAACAAAGAGGTGGGATTCCACAAGTAAATGAAAAAATGTGTTTCCAAACCTAAACTGAGGAAGTCTGAAATCTCTGCATCTTAATTCCTAACATGTCCAGTGCGACCAGTACACTGGGTGCACAGAAGCTTAAGATGACTCTGCATAGATCAGTTTGGCTATATCTCTAGCAGTAAATAAAATGGACCAGAGCCAATTCTCTAGCTCCAAAAGCAAGTGGCATGCTATGGCCCACAACCACACAGCTAAACTCTCTCTCCACCTAGAGAAGGTGGCTTTGTTTGTGTTGCATTTGGGAAGAGTCCCAGGACTGAGCTATGAAAAGTGATGGACACCAATCAGTTCCATCTCCTACAAAAGAGACTGGATGGTCCTTCCTGTTCAGCTGACACAATGAAGAGTGGATAATCTGCTTTTATTCATAGCAATGAATCTGAAAGAGAAGTGGCAACATTCTGCTTTTGATTGTAATACTTTCTGTATTTCAATATCTAAATTAAAATTCTGAGCTGGGTTTGAACATTGTCTGGGGAAGTGCTACATGGCACAGGCCATACCATGCCAGGGACTGGGCTGCTGATTAGACCATTGGTATAGACCACTATATATATATTTTTTTTAATATATATATGTATATATGTGGTATAGACCCTTAACAGGTCAGTGCCTAAACCCATCCCCTGCACTACTACATGCTTCCAGTGTAGCTGCAGAGGTGGTTTAAGAGTCTAATGAGTCTAATAAAATATATTGGCTTAGACATACTGCTACGTGAATGCGGGTTATGGTTTCCATCAGGCAGACAGATCATACATCTCTGTGCCTAGGACATGGTAGAACTTCAACAAAGATAAACTGGCCATCGATATTGGACAACTGGCTGTATTTTCAATATCATATCATGTTGTGAGTGTATCAAAGGAAAGCAATATATTGCAGTAGCCCACTCAATATTAAACTGGAGTTTTTTGATATCACACCTTCCCAGTCTCTAGATTCAATGTTTTAAGGCAGAATTTTCAACGTTACCTAAATAACTTTCCCAATTCAATCTGACCAGCTCTACTATTAAAGTTTTATTTACTCTAAATGGAAAATTTAACACATAGGGAAAACATTATTTCAAACTTAGTAAACAGAAATTACATTTATACTGCCTTGTTGGTGTCCGCTAGAATTTTGTGCCCAAGTCTTATCTCCTGAATGAGCTTGTGTGTGTTCACCCTCAAGCTCTGTTCTGGAGCAAGCTCAGTAGTTTCTGGGCTGTGAAGAATGAGGCAGAGACTGAGATGGTGTGTGCCTGCGTCCCACCCCTGCATGGAGATACAGTACGAGTGTGACTCATGTCGGATTTGGCTTCTCCCAGACTAACCAGTATTTCAGCAGGCCTCTCGATGGCCTCATGTCCTAAGCCACCCTTAGTGTTACACAACAAAAAGACATATCTGGCAGCCTGCAAAGCAGTTTCCAACAGCAGCCCAGGGCAACATCTTAAAAGGACCATACCCAAATCAATAGCTGCATTGTCAGGAAGATTTCTTAGCAGCAATTTAAAATTATACCGGGTGCCTTAGCACAAGCTGGTTTTATACAAACTGGAGAGCAGTGCTGGCTCTATTTCATATATCTATCTGCTTATCTGTGTATATGAATTTTGTATGTATATGAATTGTGTATATGTGTGTACACACATGCAGGAGGGCTACCCAGCCCTTGGGTGCAGGCAAGCAGAGCTGCCTGCACCCAAGGAACATGTGATCCTTCTAAGTGTGGCTGCAGCAGGGTTCTTCATGATCCACGATGGCTGTGACCATGATCTTGAGAAGCAGGTTTCTGCTTTGCTTCTCCAGACATGGATATTACTGAGAATCCTAGGGAGGAGCCCCCTTCCTAGGCTGTGACAGGTACTCCTACAGACTCACACATCTCTTGGGTTCATCATCGCTATTGTTCTCGTCTTTGTTTTTAAGCTTTCGCAGCAGCTGGATATTTTTTGCTTTAGGGCGTATCTATACTCCTGACCCAAAGAGGACCAGGTAATGAGCTCAGGCATCCACACATACTGTCACACTGCTTAATTCTTAGTGCTCTCCTCGACTCTGTTTCAGACCACTTCAGCTGTCACTAAGAGAAGTCAGTTGCAGAGGGAGCTGTCGCTGTGGTGTGTGGACACAAGCCAGTCAGCGCTATTCAGCCTCAAGGCTTGAATCAACTCAGCAGAACAAACACAGCCAAACAGTCTGTAAGTTCAATGAGATGAAAAGGAGCAAACAATTCTGATCCCATTTAATGCCAATTTAGGGCTTTTAACATCGCCTTTCCCACAAACCAAGCTGCTGTATTGTCCAGCTAAGGGCTTTGGGGGTATGATAGGATGAGAGTTTGGGAAATCTGTCGGTTTTGATAATGTCACAAGGAGTGTTCAGGTTTACTACCAATGCTTCGCTAGCACGTAGTCAACATGTTGGTTTTAGTAAAATAAAAGTCTGAAATAAGGGAGACGTTCAAAATAAACAGGATCCTAGGAAGGGTATTCACTTTAATTTTATGCTTATTTTTCCCCAGAGGGGAAGAGGTAGAGCTTGCCAACCTTTTTAAGTTGCTTGTTCACTGCATAATGAATGGAGATAAGTTAATTCTGACTGTTTTCAATTTCCTTAGGGAACAAGGTGGCAATGCGTTTGAAGTTTTTCTGTTAACATCTGAATACTTCTATGCAGAGGCCACCTTCCATATCTGACATGACCTTCAGTGCTTCCAACTTAATCAAATTTATCTTATAGACAGACGATTTGCCAGAATTACAGTTCAGAAGATATCTGGCCTCATTGATCTAATTTATGACAAATAAGAGGATATAAATATATAGGTATTAAAATTTGCTTCCTGAGACACCTTGTTTATTCCTTGAATACTCTGTTATTCCTTTATTAACTCTCAATCTGTGTTCTAAATCTAAATTTTAAATGTATGTTCTTTAAAATTCCATATTAAGATTGAAAACCTAATTGTTCACCAAGCGATACATTTGCATCTTGAGATACTCACCTATGAACAATATGTATGTTTCCAGTCCTTCTGCTGTTCAATTAAAAGCCAGAACTCAGTAACTGTAGTGGGAATAGCATTTGAAATGTTTTCAGAGACCTAAAATGGAAAAGAGAAATGGCTAGCAAGGAAAGAATAAAACAAAACACCAAACCAAAAAAACCCCACACAGTAGCAAAGCCTGTTCATGCATTAACTTAAATTTACCTTTCAAGATTAAAAAAAACCCAACAACAATAGCAGTAAAAAAAAGACCTTACAGCCAATTTCAGGCTTGTCAGGCATAAGTTCTGTTAGAATAGTCTTTTGGAAAAATCTTTGCATCTCTATGCTTGTGGAATAAGGCAATTCTTACAAGATGTCTAGAAAATTAAACAATGTTTTCTGAAATGTGTGGAGATTTCCAGATCAAATTATAAAGCATCAGATTTTGTACCATTCTGAACGCATTCAAAAGGTGATTTTTAGGCTCTGAAGGAAGTTATGGGTTTATTAAAGTACCTTATCCTGCCCCTACTTGTTGTGTCTTGGTACAGGCTTGAAAACCCTTAACACCTCTCCTCAAGATTGCAAACTCTTTTATTGTATACACGTGGCTGGCACAATTAGTCTGTATTTTGGCAAGGATCTCTTGGTCTATTATAATATAAATAATTTGTCTAATTGTTGATTCCCTGATCCTCTTATTTTTTTCTCTAAGAGGGTCTTAATACCCAAACATTTACCACTGTAGTCTAAATATTCCTCATCTGAACTGCAACAGGATTAGGAAGACAACTGCCACTATGGGGAAAATGGCAATGATTCCATTGTCCCTCTGGGAGCCAGACTGGGCACTGTAAATCGCATACCCTTCAGAAGAAAAAGATCTCACATCCTTCTCTCAGCAATTCTGATTTTGATGTTTGTAAGCTGAAACCTTTAGCAATCACTTCTTAGCTCAAACTCTAGCAAGGAGAATTTTAATTTAGATATTGAAATACAGAAAGTATTACAATCAAAAGCAGAATGTTGCCACTTCTCTTTCAGATTCATTGCTATGAATAAAAGCAGATTATCCACTCTTCATTGTGTCAGCTGAACAGGAAGGACCATCCAGCTCTTTTGTAGGAGATGCAACTGATTGGTGTCCATCACTTTTCATAGCTTGTGGCTTAACTTGTCTTCTTGTTATTCCAAGAAAAAAAGGTATATATTCTTGAAAGCACTTAAAGAAAGCATTTGCATATCATTTTTATTCAAATGACACTGTGCAGAATAACAAGCAAGGGAAACTTTTACCTGGCCCGTATCTCAGAACGAGTTTGTCATTTCCTCATCAGGCTGGTACTGCTTTAGGATCTGAGCCACATGCACTTGTTTGGAAAGCTAAGAGGAAGCTCATCTATTTTATACTAATTCTTTCATAGTGGAGTCAAAGGGAAAATGGGATTGATGCTGACGTTCAAACAACACAGCATGATTTCTAAGACGTGGGGACTGGAAGGAGATGGAAACGCCTGGTGGGGAATACAACATAACGATTGTTTCTAGAAGATTTTTTTGCACTTGCAAAGGACATTATCCTGCTATAGTCACTGTGGATCTGCAGCAGCCTTTTGTTCAGCTGTTTTGTAGGTGCAAATTTATTCTCACCAGATGATAAACTACAGAAGCAAACCTGTGTACATATATATCTTCTTATCTGTAGGCATCGGTAGACAAGGTGATGAGCTCTCTGATTTGTTTTCTTACCAGAGGACATGCACAAGGTTTAGGCCCCACATTTCATACCCATAAACAAGAGCTCCATGATCTCCTTGCAGTCTTGGACCTGCATCTGAGGGGAGGAACTGCTTCCTTCAGCGTGGGTTCTGAGGCATACTGCTATCAGTAGATCAGTATTTAACACTGCACAGCAAATCACACAGCAACTTAGAACAGAAAATAGAGAAGAAAAACCCCAACTGATCCAGCAGGAGGAGTTTGCAAAGATAACCTAGTAATCACGTTCTCTGACATGTTATTTTATTCTGTTGTATAACTGGAGGTTTTGGATAAGCAGGCTTTCATTAGATAATCCCAATTTGTATGAATCAAAACCAACTTGAGCAAAACTCATGCAGAGGTCTGGATAAAACCCCTCCTAGTTTCCTGCCACCAAAAAAACACTGCTTGGTAGGATAATCAGGAGCTTGGTCTTCCCTGACTTGTGAATTCAAGACAGATCTATCGTGCAGATAGATCTGGATTTCTAGACTCTATATTGTTTTTCCCAGAGCCTAAGATTTCTTCACCCTGGCACTGAGAAAGAAGCCTGGACACTTGGTGACCTCCATCATCACCTGTGGAACCCAAATTTTAGACTTTCAGCTCTGCCCTGGAAGACACCATGGGGTTTTTCTGACTACTAGAAACCCTGTAGACTTCTCCAATACCATCAAAAGGCCCCAGATTCACCAACAGGTGAGAATTAACCACAGAATTCCCAGAACTCCAACTAAAATGATTATGTATTTCCAAATCCATTTCCCATTTTTTTTCTGTAGGAAATATAGAAATGTTGAGTTTTTGTTCAAACCAAGGGATGGTTTTGTTTTGACACCAGTGTTTCCAAAACTGACCCTATACTTGTTGACTTCAGGCTGTGCCACCTTAATGAACCCCAAACAGATGTCCTTGAAAGGCTACCTTCACTCTCCAATTCATTCTTATTGCTGTAGCCTGTCTCTTAGGTTGAGCAGAATAACAAGAACCTTTTGCTTCAGACATTTACATGGGTGCCAGTTTGCTTCCAGGTACTTATTATCTCTGGGTCCCTAGGCATGCTTGTCTGTCCTAGAGTTGAATTTGCAGAGGTGAACAAGGACAGTCATAGTCCCTGATGCTTAGCGAGGAACTCATTATCACGAGCTCTCTGGCAGAATCTTAATCTCACTTTGAGGAGGTCAAATCGCATTAAACATCTGACTTACTCTGCCTTTTCCACAACAGGAGGTATTGGCATCGCCACTAGAAATAAAAGTCTTGGCCAGTAGTCTAATGGCTGCTGTGAAAGTCATAATTGCGAAGGAAAACAGCAAAACAGTCAGCTGGAAAATTTCAAAGTAATAAAAAAAAATTATTTTTTCCCCCAAAAAAATCTTCGGTACTTTCCTCATTTCTGTGGACACATCTACAGCAACTTTAATCTCGACCTGTGCCACACCTAAATACCATCAGCATTCACAACATGGACTTTCCTCTTGTATGAGACATCCCAAGCCTGACTCAGTAAGCATTCCCACAGCTGCCCTGGTAGCCCGAATCCTGCAGAAGAGAGCCAGTGGCTGTGGGGGTAAAGCTAGATTTTACCCATAGGGGAAAGGTGTATTCATGTATTGCCTTTCATAGCTTCCAGATCAGAGGGCAATATAGAACTGATCTTCAGTCTGAAACTGTCGCCTTTGAAACTGTCCCTCTTTGTGTAGAAGCATAATATTTATTGGGCTGAAGAGCCAAGAATGACTGTAGAATTACTAAGGAGAGCATTCAGCTGAAAACAGGGAGCCTTCAATCCAAGGTAACAGCTCGGTTCTCAAAATTCACATTAAACTTCTCCTTTTGTCAGATATCACTTCCTTTGGCTAGTTCAGGCACTTTTTTGCTTACAGTAGAGGCTTTTGAGGGATATAGCAAAGTAACTGTTGCTATTTTGAAGTGGTAGTCCCAACATAAAACTAAGAATCTGTGTCTTGATGGGCATCACTGCTCGACAACGCTACCTTCTATGTTCTTTGTGGGTCCAGTGCTGAATTGCCTGCTTAAATTGCAGTAGAAGCTTTGGGGTCACACTCAGAACTGACTTCAGTTCTCCAAAGCCCAAAAGAAGCAATTCACAATGCAGCCTATCTATCTTTTCCTCCCCTTTCTAGGAAGAAGAGAAGAGACTAGATTCCCTTACATGATTGAAAACAATAGCAAGAAAAAAATCTGCATAGGAATTTAAACTAAATGGTTTAAAATAAACCCCCAAACTTAAGGCATTCTGTGATGGTGAAAGAACAAATATTGCAGTTCAGCAAAGACCTCATAATTTTAGAAAACAAATCTGAAAACAGAGCAGTCTCTGCACCCTCCCAGCCTGGCTCAGGGTTTAGACTGCCAGCCTCTCAGATGGTCTAGGTTAAGATTCACGATTACGCAATGAAGAATGCTTGTCAGGCTGAATGGAAAGCGATATTTGGGTACCTTATTTTATAACGCTTCATAAACTCTGTCTAAACAGTATAAACAGCAGACAAAGGAAACTAGATTTTGCAATAAAAGCTATTTTTATGAAAGTAAAAGTCACATGACCTCTTACCCAGCTTTTAAGAAAGCAATAGAACTCGCTTTGCCTGCCAGCCCTGAAAAAAGACTGAATTTAATGTCAAAGACAGAGGTCTTGTTAGGCAACAGTGCTACATTCCAAATCTTACATGTTTATAGCTCCCCCACTTGCCTTAACCCCACCTTCTTGATGAGAAAAAAAAATGCAGTTGGCCTTAACCCTTCATAGCCTTTGGTTTTTACAGCAGCTGAGACCACTTTGATCTTTCACCAGGTCAATTTTTCAAAGCAAAGTATATTGACGGGTAGCTTGCATCCATGGGATCCAGGAAACTATAGACCTGTCAGTCTGACCTCAATACCAGGGAAGGTCATGGAACAGGTGATCTTGAGAGCCATCACAAGCCATATAATGGACAACCAGGGGATGAGGCCTAGTCAGCATGGGTTTATGAAAGGCAGGTCATGCCTGATGAACCTGATCTCCTTCTATAACAAGATGGCCCGATTATTGTATGAGGGAAAGGCTGTGGATATTGTATACCTGGACTTTTGAAAAGCATTCAGTACTGTCCCCCATAGAATTCTTGTGGAGAAAATGGCTGCACACGGCCTGGATGAGCATATAATGCACTGGGTCAAGCACTGGCTGGCTGGAAGGTCCCAAAGAGTGGTGCTCAATGGATTTAAATCCAGCTGGCGGCCAGTCACAAGTGGTATGCCTCAGGGCTCAGTGTTGGGACCATTTCTGTTTAACATCTCTGTTGATGAACTAGATAAGGACACAGGGTGTATCATCAGCAAGTTCACAGATGACACCAAGTTAAGCAGGAATGCTGATTCACTTGAGGATAGGGAAGCTCTACAGAGAGACTTTGATAAATTGGATCATTCAGCCAACATTAATGGTATGAGCTTCAACAAGGCCAAGTGCCAGGTCCTGCTCTTGGGCCACAATAACCCCATGCACCACTACAGGCTTGGGGAAGTGTGGCTGGAAAGCTGCCTGGCAGAAAAAGACCTGGGGGTTCTAATTGGTAGATGTAATGTCAACTGAATAAATCTGTTGACTCTAGGGACAGTACTGCCTTGCCACTCAATACAGATGCCTGCACATGGCCACCTAGTTTCACCTGAGACACAGCGGGGTATCACCTTTACGGAGCTGGCAGGTATATCATTATGTAGAGTAGACTCAGCCTTTAGCTGCTATTCCAGTAAATCAGAAAAGGGGTGTCTGGGGCAATCTGAAAGGCACCTTGGGCATCTGAAATGCCTCTCTATGCAATTAAATTGAGATCTTGATCTCCCCTGATGATAATGGAAGCTTAGCCAACCTGTAAATGTCTACAAGTAGAAACCTAATATTAAGTCTCTGAAGCTGAAACACACCCCCAGGTCCCATCTCTCACCTTTAGATCTAGTGCCATTTGAAATGCACACCTGATCTCCAGCCACTGGTCTGGGAGAACATAGGTCTCCTCTAGGACTCGTGTCATATCTGACAGCCCCATGAAGATGTTCCAGTCCCTTGAGGGATCTTAAGTGGTAGCAGACACCAAGTTCAAGCAACTAGCATCTAGAACTTCAGTCACTCCCACAAATACCCCTATCACTGTCCAGAGAAAACCAGCACGTCCTGTAGCCTGGTGCTGCTGTACTCATGCACATAGACGGGAGAGGAACTGTTACACTTTAAAGGAATTTGTTTTCAACACAGAGATGTGAGCATCAAAAATCAGTCATGACAAAAGCATGTCTATAGGGAAAATTTAGTTCTTAAGATGCTTGTAAAAGCTGTGCCGAGTAACTAACAGAACAGCTTGTGGTATGGCTATACAATTGTTTACCAATGATAAGGAAAAAAATCCAATTAGTCAGAATCAATAAAAGGAATTTAAAATAGTATTGCTGAAGAATTTGCATGCTTAAATCCAAGATTACTTCAATATTTCATATTAGCCAGGCAGTCAGTGGATAAAAATAATAAACAGTCTTAGGCACTTGAACAGGCTGCTGTGTTGCCCCCTCCCTCCTAAAGGCCCTAACCAAGAAGTTGTATAGACAAATTCATGGGTTTGTTCTCCAACTACTGTAGTAAAATGTTATTTTCTACATAGGGAAACAGTTTCTGAGATGCAATTACTCAGATACCTTGTAAGCTTTTGTATGTAACCTGTGTATGAAAACTGTGTATGTGAGCTGTGTGGTTTGGGCTTGTGCTCAAGGGGGCACAAGGGGGCACAAGAAGGAAGGGGGCAATAGCGCTGAACTCTCAAAACATAAGGTGGATTTGAAACTGGGCATCTTGGTTGCTACTTGTGTATATGAACAACTCGTGTGTTGCTTGAAAAGAGGAACAGCAGCTCCGGAACCTTTCTCTCTTCTGCTGGGGTTAAAAGAAACAGCAACCCGTATCTGATTTAGAGACAGGGTGTTTAAAGGAGAGCTTTAAAGGCAGTGAATCTCCAGGGTAGTACATACATTGTAACAGAGAGATGAGACTTAAGTGCACAAATCCTCTTTGTTTCCTTCTTAGATAGGCCTGGATGGTGTCACACTGGGCCTCACTAATTCTTACTGTCCATCTCCAATATCTCATGGGTTTCTTTTGAGGACCAAAGAAAATTAGGCATTGCAATGCTGGGTGTATTGATGCTTAAACTCACTTTTGGTACTTAGCCTCACATATTTTCTTTACTACTTATTTCAAAATACTTTTTTATTATGTAAATTGTAAATTATCTATTTTGGCATTGCTTTTTGAATTAAGCCGCATAATAGGTGCATAATAGGTGCACGTATCAAGCAATGTATCACACACCCTTTGGAAGGAAAGGTCATTAATGGAACAGTCACTCAGACATATTGAGTTAATTAAACTGAAACAGGCAACATGGACAAACCTAGCATAAACGTAACCCTGTTTCTACCAGATACGGTGTGTCTGGCAGCAGCAGGAGGGGGCTGCTCCCCTGGACAGGGTGAGCAGGGAGACGAAAGTGACAGTGAGGCCAGTAGAGCTGTGTCCTCCCTGACATGGTCGCGTCCCACAGCACCCCAACCACAACAGCACAACAGGTCTGGTGACAGTGACCACATTCAACCACCAGTCCGGATCACCAGACCAGTCCGCAGTGACAATAAGACAAGACGAGTCTGAGGTTGGCTCAGGATTGGTGGGGTCCTGGCCAGGCACAGGCATGCTGTCCATACATCTCCAGCAAGAAGAGAAGCAGGGACAACAGTTGGGGTTGAAACACAGTTGCCAAGCCAAGAGGATGAGGCTCCCATTGAAGCACCTCACAGCTCTGTCCCACCCAGATCTTCTCACAAACACCTAACGATCTTTATGCTTATAAATACTTAAAGGATGGGTGTCAAGAGGATGGGGGCAGTCTTCTTTCAGTGGTGCTCAGAGATAGGACAAGAGGAAATGGGCACAAAATTGAATATAAGAAGTTCCACCTAAACATGAGGAGGAACTTCTTTACTTTGAGGGTGGCAGAGCACTGGAACAGGCTGCCCAGAGAGGTGGTGAAGTCTCCTTCTCTGGAGACATTCAAAACCCACCTGGACAAGTTCCTGTGCAACCTGCTCTAGGTGGACCTGCTTTGGCAGGGGGGGTGGACTAGATGGTCCCTTCCAACCTCATGTGATTCAGTGACCCAAGGCTATCGCAGAGCTGGCCTTGACTGCAGGCAGCCATATCGCTGGGAAAAAGCTGTGGCTGAGTCTCTGCAGGGCCCTGACACTGTAACCCAGAAATCAGCTTGCTAGGACAGTGGAAGGTTAACCCAGGGGACAGGAAATCAGCCCTAGCAGTTGAGGCACTTTAGATGTAAAAGCTGTGAGCTTCCTCATGCTGAAAGAGGTAACATCCAGATTTCCCTCTTCCTGGGTGAGGGCTCCAAGTGTGTGGTATAAAGGTGGCCACCATGAGCCCTTTGGTTGTGTTTTTAAAGAAAACCTCTGGCAGTTCTCTGCAAGCAGAGGTGTGGTGCTTGCCTTCCCCTGAGGATCCAGAACCTGGCTCCAGAGTGGACAGGGACTTCTGCCTTGCAGCCTTGGCTTACACTGCAGGGGGAAAGGAGGATGGGGGGGGGGTGGGAATTGAGATATACCACGATCTTTCTTATATGTAGTATTTAAAGGTGGCTACAAAGAAGATGGAGATCCCCTTTTTATAAGGAGTCACATGGAAAAGACAAGGGGGAAAGAGTACAGGTGACTCCTGGGGAGATCCTGATTGGACATAAGAGGAAAATTTTTCACAATTAGAACTATTAGCCACTGGAATAATCTCCCCAGGGAAGTGGTGGATTCCTGATCACCGGACACTTTTAAGATTTGGCTGGACAGGTTGATATGCCACCTTGTCTAGATTGTGCTTTTACCAAGAAAGATTAGATCCTTGAGGTCTGTTCCAACCTGTTACTCTATGATTCTGTGATAACTTGTAGGTATTTTAATTGGCTTCCATGGTATTCAGCTTCTGTGTTTCTTACAGACTTCAGCTTTTGACTTTTATCAGTCCAAGTTTATACCAGTTCAAGTACTGGTTGCTGATACCCCATAAATCTTTAGCAGGATCTGGGCCTGACCACAGCACACAGAGGTTTTATTCTGGGGCGTTCCAGATCTCATTACAGACAAGATGTAGCATCTGGACCTTAATTTACTCTCTATCATCAGACTTCTCCTACAGTACTTCAACACTGGAGAGACTAATTTATTTCACAGAGGTATAATCATCCCTTTCCTCCTCTGTTTGGCTAATTCATGCAACTTAACTATCCCTACACGATGCTGAAGACTTCTGCAGGCGGGAGGGAGGAGCTGCTGTTCAGGTTCTTCTCCACCTTCCCGACCAGAACAGGCTGCTGCTCTGTCACCAGCCGACCTTTGCCTTAAAGACTGATGCACTTTGCAAAGGTGCAACAGGGCTGGTCCTCTGTAATTTGACTTGTGTTTGCCATGGAAAGGCTGGTTTGTTTGCCTTGCACTTAAGGACCACAGTTTATTCAGGACTGTAAAACTCTTCAAAATCACATATAAGTAAATACGTGAAAAACAAACAAGGCTGAAAATTAGTCTGCTCAAAAGTCTGCTTAGTAATATATAAGACTTCATTCTGCAGCACAAAAATATATTTTCCACCCTCCAAATATCTTCTATGGGACCATGAAATCATTAACTTTTAAAAAAACAAGTTAAGTGTTTGTGTTTAAAAGAGTACTGTGCCTGACTTTCTACTTCAGGCTGTTGTGAATGACATCAGAGGATAATTAAAGTCCCAGCGTTTAAACTGAAAGTCCCAGTTTAACTTTTATTATTGTAAAATGCTTAAAACTGGAAATGTTGAATTATAAAACTATGATAGGCAGATGGCACAACATTAAAGAAACTAATTCCATAGTTTAGAGCTTCCTGTACTGATTCTCCTGAGCCGGTCCTGAAGTCCTTACTCATTTCCTTACTCCTGATTCATCAAAGCATTTAAACGTTCTAGATTTCAATGGGATTTAAGCATATGCTGCTTGATCCAACACTTTAATCAGAGAAAATCCCCACTGAAGTCGGTAGGAATTTTTGCCATAAAAAAGCTGAAGTTTTGCTCATTTTTTTTTCTTTTCTTTAGTCCTGTATTTGAGTCTACACAACTTGAAATTGAGAATTTATGTGTTTGTTAGTTGTTGCTACGCATCACTCCCTGCCCAAACCAGTTCTTTCACTTTGGCTATTTAATCTCTGGCTAGTAATATTAGTGGCGAGAGGAATTTAACAGATGGAGTAGTGCTGGAGTAGGTGGAGATGTGTTGAGAATAAGGTTATAATAATTTCTTTCAGGTGCCTCTCCTTTAGATCATATTTAAATACTAAGAAGAAAGGCATAGTTATTCTATATCCCCTCTTGAACTGCCTCTACCATTTAAACATCTTGAAGTATAGTGTACCTTTATTTTATTATTGTTGTTTAGGTGTAAGTAATTTTTTCACAAAAAAAACATGGAAGTGTGTAGGAAAACACTTGGAGAAAACAAGATGGAGAAGAGACAGAGGAATGGCTCCTTAAATGTCACATAGCTGCTACACTGTATCTTGATCTGCTGAACTTCGGCCAAACTTTGGCATAAGGACTTTTACAAAATTTAGTAAGTACGTAGTAAGCAATGAATCCTACACAAGCTGTGTTAAAAGGGGGTTTTTAATGGGCTTATGGTATCTCTTTCTTCTGCATTTCTTTGATACAAGCCTGTTAGAGTAACATGTCTTAGTTAAATGTGCAGGACATCTTTTAGAGGCTGATGAGACAAGGGAGAGCATCTTTGCTCTTGGCACTTTCAGCTCTGCTCCCCACTGCATCTTTCTACTCTGATTTCTAATCAAATTGAATGTCATTCAGCCTAGTGTGTTTTTTGTTGTTTGGGGCTTTTTTAATTAGAAACAAACAAAAAAACCCCAACCCACTGCCTAACTTTTGCTTAGCCTGGTGCTTGGCCCAAGCAGCAGATTAATGGGAAAAGGACATTTTTGGAGATTTGCAGCAAAGCTTTGGCAGGAGAGTGGATTGATAAAGGATACAGTGTGAGATGTGTAGCAGCTTTAAACTCTCCCTGCTTTCCTTGCAAAGGGCAGGAAATTCCCCAAGTTTTGCAAGGTGTCTCTTGTTTTACCAGTCTAGAAATAACTTCCTTTACTAATGATGTATTTTCCTTCAATTTTCCTCTGGGAAGAGCTTAAAAGTGCGGCCTCGCTACTCCCAAATGGCTCAACACCCTGGGAAGCAAGGAGCAGCCCTTGTTCATTAGAGCTTCATAATTTGTAACTTTAGGCTTTTCGTAATTCGGTTGATGTTGCTATATTGGGGGTGGTGTTGACTGAGCCCACAGCGGTAGGCCCTGCCTTTGCGTGCGGCCTGCTAGGCCTGCCTTTCGCAAGCCGGAAAGTTTTCCCCCTGCATAGACAGGAGCAGAGAGGCGCAGGGAGTCGACTGGTGTTCAATTTGGAGATTTTGTGGGTAAAACCTAGAGAAATCCTGTCAGAACCGGGACCGCCAGAGCGGCGGAACGATCGTGAGCGTGACCGGCCCCGGCGGCGGGAGCGCGTCGGCCGCGCACCGCCGTTTCCACGGCAACCGCCGAGCCGCCGCCGGTGCTGGAAGATGTCCGCCGGCGACCGGCGCTGCCCAGCGGGCTTCGCTTTCCGCTGCCTGCCCCAGAAAGCTTTCTCCTGTCTGGAGGACAGGGACATCGGGGAACGGCTCCTCAAATGGTGGGAGGGGGAGAGGCCGCTGCGAGAGGCGGCTCGCTGGGGAGCGCCGGGCGGGAGGGGAAGGGGCGGGGGGTGCTGGGGACCGGGGCCGCCACCGCACCCGCGGGGCTCCCGCTCTGAAGTGACGGCGGGTCACGGTCTCTCTTTTCTCCTCCCCTCCCCCGTCACTGGAACTCTCCTCAGTGTTTTTCCGGCCCGAGAAAGGCTTGTTCTGAGGGGCACGGAGTTTATCTTTGCCTTCCAGAGTTAGCCGAGAGCTCCATTTCAGCTTCGCAGCGCTGCTCTGATGCTGCTTCGGGAGCCGTCGTGTTTCCCCCACCCCTCCAAGGAGGTGGTTATAAGTGAGAATGAAAAAGAGAAAAAAGAAAAAAAGTATAGTTATGGTTAGAATAGGACTTTCTGTTATGTACCTAGGCACATTTGCGGAGTGAATAAGTACCCAGTAAGCCAACAGAATATTTCACCTCATTTTTCATTTCAGGTCCATGCAAGGCAGGATCACAGCACAAGCGTTCAGTTTTGACCAGCAGTTTAAGCCCTATCAAAAGGATGAATTTGTCATGGTAGCTCTAAGTCTTTTATATTTTAGTTGATTTTTTTTTCCAGGGAATTATAGCTTTTGGAAAGCTGCATAATGGCAAACACTTTAGCAGAGTTAACATGCTATTTGCCTTCTCACTGTCTTCTTGAAAGTAGGTAATTTAGGTGTGGTGCTCAAGTCTTACTTTGTGGGTTAACTGTATTGTCCAGTAAAAATATTTTAGTCTGTACTAATGTTACTCTGTCTTAAGAGGGAACAATTTAGTCATTCATGATTCCCGAGAACGGGAATCTGAACTGGATGCTGATTTTGGCCATCCTGTTTAATGTTGGGAAGTCAACCCAGGCAGAGACTTTAAACAGTGTACCTGCAGTCAGTACACTTGCTCACAGCTATTACTGCTTTGTCACAGTAAATACACCCTGCAATTAGATGTGCATATGCACCATATATCTGAAAACACAAGATTTGAAAATGTATTGGATACCGTTGCTGGGATTTTGGGCTCTCAACTTTTTGAGATTCAAGTCTTTTGCTGATTTTGTGTCCTCCACTTTTGTTGTCTGCAGTGTCAAATCTCTTCATCTGTTTGCAGACAGAAAAAAATAATCATCGGTGGTTTTTACATCTGTTGTTTTAAAAACAACTCTTTCATTTGTTGTCTGTCAACTTTATATCGTTATTCTGGATGAAGAGTTCAGCCTCATTGTATTTTAAAGCAATTCACTCAGAAATACAGCAATATTTCATCTCCCACCAATAAACATGTCAAATATTTGAAGTTTACAAAATACACATTTACCTTCTCAATGCTTGTCTCCTTTGAATTAAAAATGTAAAAATATCACTATGAAATGATGAACTCCTAGTAGCTGTGACTTGTTGGAGAACAAAGGGACCGTTACATTATATAGTCTGATCTCTCTGTATCCCAGAGAGGTGGTTAAAGAGATGCAGATAGTGAAAAATCCATCATTTTCTTAGCAGCTTCTTCAATGATTATTCACTCTGCTTATATGCGTATACATAAGTGTGGGGTTTTTAATTGTCTTATCTATCACTTAAACTTGTCAACTACCAACATCTCCTTTTTTTAACCGTAAATCAATAATATTGAATATTTCAGATCTTACTGTAGAATATCTTCTCCATCCCTTCAATAACTTATGGATGTCTTCTGTATCTGTTTAATAATTCTTGTGTGCCTCTACACTTTTCCAAGCTTCGGATTTATTTACAAAATGTAAATTTCACAATCATACTTAGCATTTCATTTTTTACTTCAACAACATTGTATGCAGAGATAGAATTGTTACCTTTCTTTTTTGTTCTCATACTAAAAGTGCATTACTGTAAAACCTTAATACTGCATATATTAATATGTACATGAAGATATCTCAAATACATAAAAGACCGTAGCTACACAAAGTTACAAAAATGTGTATTTGTTGGTATGATATTTAGTATCCAAACTGAAATATCATGCAGAATCTACTTACTAATTGGATGCTTATAATTTACTTTGAAAGTACCCAAGGCACTATAAATGATGATCTGTGTTTCATTTCATTAATTTATATTCTCTTATTTTAATATTATAGGCATTTTTTAATGATCAAAATGTGAGCTCCAGTTTAAAGTTGCTCTCTACTTCAGGACAATGGACTACATTGGGTAAATTTAGAATAAGTTAATTTTAAATATTAAAAAATTACTGTAACTATTTTCCTCTAATTTACCATTTGGTAATAATGACAGTTGATATATGTGTATCTTCACCTGGTTGAAATGTGTAATACTTTTTTTTTCCTTGACCCCTGCATCACAGTGGGGTCATATATCACCCCTACAATCAATAAACCAAGCTACTAGAAGTGGTTTTAAGTGATCTGTAACATCCAGTTGACCTGATCATGTATCCAGACACAATCAACTGCACTAATTGGGGAATTATAGTTCTGCCTTATTCAGATAATATTTGGAGAAAGACACTCATCTGTAGATGCAACCACCTTACTTGGGACAGGTCTGAGATTGTTGCTCTGTTACAAATGAAAGTTGAGGGAGCAGAAGATTAGATAGAGCAATTCCCCCAGCTTGTGTGAATGTGTGATCTGCAGGGCAAAAGTGATCTAGGAAAAAGAGCTGTGTGATAGGTGACTCTAATTGCAGGCATGGCATAAGGTTGACTTCTAGTGTGTTGCCATATCATTAACCGCTGATAACACTTGATTATGTGTGTAGATGGAGATGAGACACTAAAGAAGAAAGACCAAAGGGAAATAGCACATCATTTTATGTCACCATTTCTAATTTGTATTTTGGGTTATATAAAAGACACACAAAATTTCCTGGAAATTACATGTGATAATGGAATGGGATTTTATGCATAATGTGAACTCTGAGACAGCCAAAGTGATTTTCCTTAATAGGAATATTTTAAAAGAGGGTAGTGGGGAGTCATCAGATCTTTTGGTTTGTCTGCAAATACTTTGCTGTGTGTAAATATTTAATGGAGCTTTGGGAATTTTCTAACTTTTCCATTTCAGCTCTCTGGAATTGGCATAGGTTTTCCCCACTATATACAATGACACTAGACTTTGCCACCTTTTTGTCAGCAAAATCCCTTTTCCAAACACAGTATCCGGCTGTTAAAACAATTGAAATATATAATATGCAAAAAAAATTTTCAGGTTCCCCTTCAGGTACCTCTTTTCACTCTGGCAAGCACAAAGAAAATAAATATATTTCAAATTGTGGGTAAACCTTTTCCTGCTTTAGGCAAGCATTTTTTCAGGCTATCTGTCTAGCCTGTGACTTGCCAGTCCCTGCAGTGAAGGTCAGTAGGTTACATACCTCGTGTTTAAGAGCCGAGGGTCACTTGCCAAGTATCTGAGCTTAACTCCTGATTCTGCTCACTCTTCCTCAGCACAGAAGTAATGCATTTTCTTCTGAGGACTGGAAGGGTTCCCTTTCTAAATCCTGAACAGCTGGTATACCCCATTTGCTTTTAAAATTTCATCTTCCCATTCTTTGCCTATTTTTGGTGAGGAATGTTGGCACATTTTTCTATCCTTAGTCTTCTTGAGCATTTTTTGAAAATATAGTAAGAATTAGCTTTGAGTGGGAGGAAGTAAAAATCATCTTCTAGTATTTTCTTCTTCAGATATGCCAATATATTAAACCAGATATATCATTTACTGTGGAGTAATTCTTTTAAAAACAAGTTCCTGTAATGAAAGAAAATACTGGAAATGGGCTTATTTTGCTTTTTAGAAAATAGGAAGAAAATTACATAATCTAGATTGACTCAAAAATTGTGTTTATTCTCTTGCAAACTAAAATGTTAGGGAGTAGATACTTTGGATGCATAACATAAGTGGGGTTTAGACAAGTTCTTAAAAACCTCCCTTCTCCTCCCTGCTGTGAGCTGGGGCAGGAAGTATTTACAGACCCACAGAAAGTTGTCAGCATTATATGAAACATCGATATAATATTATTTTATGACAGTGTTGTTTTCTTAATCCTTTTGTCTTTTTTCAGGCTGTGGTCCCCTTTTACCTTCCCACTAAGATTGTTTTTTATTTTTTAATTCAGTGAGCGTGGTTTCACTTTCATATTTATCTCTGCCTCTTCTCCGTTACTTGTCTATCTCCTTTTCCTAAAATCTGTTTCTAAAAGTTCTTTATTACTTTTTTTTTTCTGTGTCTAATCTCTTTTTTTTCTTCTCTTGACTTCTTTTCTTCCTCACCTTAATATTATCAGACCATAACATCCTTGGTCTCCATCTGTTAGATCAAAAGGTGGCATAAAACTTGGGGTCCCCAAGGAATGCGACATGTAACTCTCTCCCCTGCTCCCCAACGTGTTGTGATTCCCAGTAGAATTCCTCAAGTAGTACATTGTCTCAAAGACTTCAGCTTTAACATTACTTGAGATACAACATTTTAGGTAAACAATACACATATTCTCTAGTCTGCTTCATCTGATCAAACATATACTTACCTATTCTCACACCACGCTCTTTTGCCTGTAGTAGGGATATTTTTCCCCACTTTTTGGCTGCATGACAGAGTACCTGATGGCTCTGTTGTGTGCTTTAAGCCCCTCCTTCACCTGTTACTCTCATATTTCTAAAATAGAGGCAGTGAAAGGAATAAATTTGATGCATACCAAGTAATGTCTTGAATTGTGTATTTTTAAATAGCTGCAATGAAAACTAAATAGTCGTTTTGCCTTGAACACATTACTGGCCTTGCACCTGTCAGCAGTCTTGGGGAGGCAGGACTGTATCTGCTTAAGCTCAATTAACACTTGAAGAGTTATCTTCAAAGGGATAGGGTTACTGTCTTTTTGTGTAAATAAAAATTAAGTATTTGCCTAAGAAAGATTCTTGAGTGACTTATGTACTTGAAACTCTAACGATTGCTGTCTTTGGAATGGGGTTTTAAAGTCTGGAAGCAATTTTTTAGGCTACGGTTAGAGGTTATCATTTGAAAAAAAAATTAGATGTCATTTGAACCTATAAATCATCAAACTGCATCTTTTACTTTTGAAATACCATCTTTTTAGTACAGGGCACTGAACTTGCATTATGTATGTTCTGTATAAACTGTTCTGTAAATAGTAAGTTGCAAGATGTTTCCCTGAGGTAAAAATCTTCCTTAAACTTTGGAGGAACTCTAAATATACCTAATCTGGGGTTTATCTGCCCCATAATAGATATGCAACGTGTTCATTCAAAACAATATGGGAAGCACTTTATAGATATTCCAGAGGTAGCTGTTATAAGAAGCTTAATCTACTTCAGTACCTCTCAGCTCTTTGTTTTCCACTTGTAGGGTTGTTAAGGCATTTCTTCTTCCTATTTTATTGCTCACTTTTACAGTGTTATTAAAACTGGTCACTCTTTTCCAGGAAATTCTGAATCTCCAATTTCAAATCTCACCTCTCAAATGAGGAATAGGAGCTTCCAGTATATTTAAACTTTTCCATTTATAATTTGGTTTTCTGAAATACTGAATAGATTAGAAAGCTCTTGATTTTTTTTTCCTTGATGAGATTTTTCGTAAAATCTTGTCTCAGAGCAGAAATGCGTCTCCTTTCCTTCCTCTCCCCCAATAAAATCCTAACAATTTGAAGGCCTATACATAGTTCAATTTCTTATACTTTGAGCTCAATAACTGGGAAAATGTAAGATGTCTCTTTTTTTCTCAAGTCATTTAACATCTGAGTTTTATTCAGTTTTAATTCATAGGACTTTACAAAATAATTAATATGTTAGAGGTAAATTTAGCTCTTATTAAATCTCTTAGAAAATAAAAAATCTATCCCTTCTAAAGGAAGTAGGAGAATTAGAGGAGTTTGGAGGTGAGAGGGTGGGATGAAGCATAAATAAATAAATAAAAATATGTGGGTTTGTTTTTTTTTTTAAGTTGTGAGGCTGTAAGTCATGGTTTTTCTGACTTGTGATTTTGGTTACATAATTTGATTACTTTTTGATCATCACTACGTGGATAGTAGGAGAATGGCCTAAAACGTTTTTCTTTAATAAAGAAATTCATATGGTTTTTAAAGTCATATCTGTGGATATGAAGCCAAGCAATTAAAATGCCAAGCTTTTCTCTGTAGCTGATTTTCTTCACATCACGCTTACCCAATAAAATAATCATAAAATTTCATGCCAGTATTTTTAGCTTAAGTAGGTGCATTTTTGAGCTATCAACTTGTAACTTCTCTTTATTTTTTTTTTTCTTATTGTTGATCAGGTAGGTGGTACAATTTACCTGGGTTTAGATACCAAAATGCCAGTCCTACTTAACCTCCTTGTAATAATGTAAGGAAGAAATCCCAAGGACTTTTTGGAATTACTTGTTTTGACTGATGGTATTACCAACAGGGGGAGCAGACACATGAGCCTTAATGGAGGGTAGCATTCAGATGAATTGAATGTTTGCTTTAGGCTTGTTTCTTTGTTAGCTTGTTTTATTGAGACACTGTGATTGAGTCATACTTATGTGATCTGCACTTTTTAAAAAGAATATGCCACACACAACATTTAGAGAAGTTGATTATTTCCACACCGTATCAAATTACAAATTAGTACATGGAAATTTTCCTATTTTATTTATTGCAAGAGACTTGGAGTGAAGCCTTCTTATGTATTTCAGGTTCCAAAGTGACAAAAGTTGAAGCTACACTGGTGCCCTGTACACAGATTTCCATGTCATTTTTTGATCGGCTATACTCTGAAGGAGTTGTTAGAGAAACTGGACATATTGTGAAATGTTATGATGACTATTATGATGATATTCTCATCTCTGATGAATTAAGGAAGGTCAGTATAGCAATGAATAATTTCTTATAATTTTTCATACTCTATTAGGTGTGGTAAGGACAATTTTTTCAGTATCTTTTTTTTCTGACAGTACATACTTTCCATGGTAAAAATGGGGATGGATAGCCACCTGACAGAATCAATTGAGGCACTGCCATGTCTGAATGTGTGAAAACAATTGCTCTTTTCCAGGTGGGCCCTCTTTTCTTTTTAGAGAAAGAAGTACAACCTTCTTCTGCCCACCCTTATCTCAAGTAGTCAGTGCTGGGAAATGCAGTTACTCTCTTGACTAGAAGGAGAAAACAAATGGTGCCAATAGAAAGGTCCCATGATACCCAGAGCTGTGGGTTCACCCAACTTTACAGGTAGTTGATGAAACTGAATGTTCTCAATAGCTACATTCTGGAGCATCCTGGACAGGAATCCTGATCATAGGATATGTAAAGGCATTTAAGAAAAGGCATCTTCATATGTTTTCACTGAAAGAAAGGAGAGGAAACTGTGGAAAGGGAAATTATTTCTCAGTGTAACACTGGAAAAGGACTAAATATAACTCCTGAACAGGCCTGCAAGGTAAAACCTGTTTATTCCAGTGGAGGTGTTAGAGAGCAGATTATTCTGAAAAAGGATCTCTCTGACAGTGCCACCTTCTTAATCAACATATGTCTTCACTGCAAGTGTTTTGACTTCATAAGCTAAAACTTTTTTTTTACTTATGTTTGTTTAGCATTAGCAAAGCATAGTGTGGGAGAACTGGATTTTGCACTTCCTTGTATATATAATCATCATAAGTACTTAATAATTATAGAGTTGCACTCATTTGCACTTGGCAAATCCTTTGAAGGCAATGTATTTGAACCAGTGACACTGGTTACAGGATGTGGCCTGAAATACTGGTCTGTCTTGTAAAGTTCTGGGAAAAGGAGAGAACTCCAGCTCAGGTTTGAATTTCAGATGTGGTTTGTAGCCTAGCAGTTCAAAATATTATGCATTTATTTATGTCGGGTATGTATTAAATATTTTTTGAAAATTAAGTATATTGGATGTAGGAAAGTTAGAGGCAACATTTAAAATAAGAAATTACCAGGGTTTCAGTTTCTTTCCATTTTTCTTCCCTTGGAATGGATATGTGTGTCTGTAAGTTGCCAGTTGAAGGATTCACATTTGTTTGGAATTAATGTGATTCCTACTCACAAGACCTAAAATGGCAGAAAGAATTATGAGTCCAAATCTTCCAGGACCAATGTCAAAGCTTCAGATGAAAATAGTCTGTGCCCCAGGATGATAGGCTGTAGAGGGCAGCAAACTGTCTGTCTGCAGGTGCCAGAGGGTGGCCTTCATCTGCAAAAGTCCATGTTTCTTTCCTACCTGTCACATCTTCTTTTGCTTCAACCAAGAAGGGGTTGGGATACATATGAGGTGACCATCAACAACAGTTGCTGCCCTGACCCATTTTGACTCAGGTTGTGTAGTGATGTTTTAAAGAGGGACAAAGACCAGTAAGCTCATGTCTACCTTTGACCAGTTTGCCTGGATTGGCACCTTCAGTTTGGCTGGTGTGACTAAACATCTTGTAGCCATACATGTAGCCGTACATTCCTGTCCATCCTTACAGTGGGCAGAGTTAGGGCTAATCTAGCAAGTCCTCTGGGTTCACATACTATTGCAGAGAAAGGCAGGTGAGAGACATGGAGGCAGCTGGAGAGCACATCTGGTTTATCAAGGCCACAGATAAGGGGCCCACTAGAGTGTGCAGTAAGGAATGATGTGAGTTTCAGTGATGTCCTCTGGGACACCCTTAGGTTTCCTTTAGAAATGTGAGATACGTGTGTAAACTTACAGTAAAGAAGTAAATGTAGGCAAAGTTACCAAAGACAAACTAACTGGCAGTGATCAATATACCAAATATAGCTGGATTATTTTCAGGTTATTAATTGTTTCATTACCATGACAAGCCATTAGCCAGTAAATAACAAGGATCTTGAAATATCTTCCGTTATCCCTTGTGGCCACAAATCTGACAGTGCTTCTATTTGATATCGTATCTATAACTTTTGAACATAATTGTGTCACTGGAGGAAGGTTTTAGAGGCAAGTACTTATTTTTTTTCCATTCCTAGATCATATATTTTATATGGACATAAACTCGGTGTGACATACAGCAAAGCAGTTGCATTGTTTATAAACTTTTTCTCAAATGAGAAATTTTCATCTGTTTGACTTCTTTGTTATTTTCTTGTTCCACAAGGTCTTGCTTCTGGAAGATTCAGACCATTATGACTTATTCAGTCAATTGGATCGCAAGGAATTTCTGTTCTGTCTTTTTAAGCATCTTTGCATTGGAGGAACTCTTTGCCAATTTGAAGATGTAGTTGGCCCATACTTAGAAACTACAAAAGCTTTATATAAAGACTTGGTGAGGTAAGTGTTTTCTGTTTTGTACAATTTTATATGTATGTGCTGCGCATAGATACTTTGTGTCAATTTCTGTACATTTATTGTTCATTACTGCTTCAAAAAGCCCCTAAATAACAGGGGCTGTTATTTAATCCATCTGCAAGCTTATTTGTCTTCAACTATCGAAATACCATGTAACAGTGGTAGTCATTCAATGGCAAAATATAAGCAATTTTAATGGCATCTGTCCCACGTAAAAACTTTTTTGGTATTGCATATATAGACATGGATGTTTTATAATCCATTCCCATTGTAAAGATTTTTGTGTCTGTAATTTTCTACTGAAAACATGGTGTGGCACTGGAACCAGATTATGTTCCCACTGTCATTGATAAAATGTCAAAAATTAAGTCTTGGATATATATAGTCTAGGGCTACTTTCAAGCTACTTTGGCTTAGGATTTAAAAATCTAAATACTTCAGTTGAAATTTTTAGTTCTATATATATTTTATTCCAAGTTTTTTTTTTTTTTTAAATACAGTTGGATTTTAGCATTCTTAATTCCTCG
The DNA here is from genome assembly GCA_004320125.1 of Scolopax mira. Lineage (NCBI taxonomy): Eukaryota > Metazoa > Chordata > Aves > Charadriiformes > Scolopacidae > Scolopax > Scolopax mira. The sequence continues at coordinate 82,658 of BJBW01002075.1, forward strand.
CAGTGTACAGCTAGGGGTGATAGAACCTGGCTGTTAACATGACACAGTGGACTAACACACATTTTTGCCAGGTGTGGTGTGTGGAATTGTTTGGAATTTTTTTTTTTCCATTGAGATTGAGATTTTTTTCCCTAGAGATTCCCTTGAGAAGTTCAAATTCAGAAAAAAAATGGGAATTTTAAAATATATGCTGACTTCTCCGATTGACAAAATTTCTTACTTCCTGATTAGTGGGAAATGGAATATAGTTATTGGTTATGCAGAGACTCACTCCTAGCTAAGCTAATGGGAATATGAACATCATTAGTGATATTACCAAAATACATACTTTGCCATTCATACTAAGTATATGTGGGGCAGTATAAAGAAAAATATCAACCTGAACCAACCTGAATCAATTGCAGACCTCTGTAATGAGAGACAGTAGAAGAACTCTGACAATGTGGATACTAAGCAATGCAACTACAATGTACACTACGGAGGCTTCAAATGGCTTAAAGTAGGAATCTCAGCTCTATTTGGAATGGTGTGATGACCAGTTGTTATTTCATCTCCTATTTTAAGATTATATGTCAAGGAGTCCTGGTGGCCAACAGAATGTCCATGAGCCAGCAATGTGCCCGTGTGGTCATTGGCATCCTGGGGTATCACAAGAAGAGTGTGGCCAGCAGATTGAGGGAGCTTATCCTGCTCCTCTACTCTGCCCTGGTGAGGCTCTACCTGGAGTGCTGTGTGCAGTTCTGGGCTCCCCGGTTCAAGAAAGACAAGGAACTGCTGAAGAGGGTACTGCAGATGGCTACAAAGATGATTAGGGGCCTGGATCATCTCTTTTATGAGGAAAGGCTGAGGGACTTGGGTCTTTTTAGTCTAGAGAAGAGAAGGCTGAGGGGGAATCTAATCAATCCTTACAAATACTTAAAGGGTGGGTGTCTAGAGGATGGGGCCAATCTTTTTTTCAGTGGTGCTCAGGGATGGACAAGAGGTAACAGGCATAAAATTGAACATAGATAGTTCCATCTAAACATGAGGAGGTACTTCGTCACTTTGAGGGTGGCAGAGCACTGAAACAGGCTGCCCAGAGAGGTGGTGGAGTCTCCTTCTCTGGAGACATTCAAAACCTCCCTGGACAAGTTCCTGTGCAACCTGCTCTAGGTGGACCAGCTTTGGCAGGAGGGTTGGACTAGATGACCTCCAGAGGTCCTTTCCAACCCTATATCATTCTGTGATTCTGTGAAAAAAATTGTGTAAGGTGTATTCATCATTAAGTCTATTCTTAAAATGCCTTTGGATAAACTTAAGAGTAAAATATGTGTGTCTGAACAAAGATACAGTGAAAGGATTAGACTCAGTGATTCATAATCACCTGAATATTTCTCTACTTCTGTAGCACTTTGTGTATAGATTGCTGTATTCAAACAAAATACTTAAAACAAAATATTTGTTGTTTTTTGGAATTTTTGTAGTACTTAACCAAAGAAGATTAGTAATCTTTAATAACTTCTAAGCAGCTTTCAGATTTTCTAAGGGTCAGTACTTTTCAGAGTGGAAGTTGATTTCATTACATGCTGTTTCTCAGGGTCATCTGAAATAAATTATTAAAGCAGCAATAGAATACTTCATGCTTGTATGGAAACCACCGAATCAGAGAAGTCAAGTGTTATCAATATTCCAAGATTTTTTAGAAAAAAATAACTTAGATTACTGCATGTATTAATTATTAGATCAGTAATTATTAGATTACTGCTCTTGTGTTGCTGAATTGACCTAGGACAAAGCAGAAATCCAATCAGTTCTTTCACTTTCTTTCTTCCCTTTGGTGTTGAGTTGTTTGCTCCTGTGCATGTTCAAGTTTTGTTCAAAGCCACTCCTTTTCTTTACCTTCATATTTTCTTAAACATTTTCCCCTTCTTTTTCCTTTTCCTGTTGTAAAACTCAGTAATGCTGTCAAGTACATCTTGTTACTTAAAAAAAACAAGTGCCTGACAAAATCTTCCTCACAATTTCATCCAGCGTTCAAGGTTTGCTTTTCCTATGCCCTCAACCTGTTCACTATTGGGCCCTTCATATTTCTGTGATTTTTCTCTTGGGTACTATTTCTGTCCTTTATACAGTATCAGGAGAAAACTTTTCAAGGTCCAATCTTTTTTGGTGTTTTGGTGTTTGGTTTGGGTTTGTTTTTATTTTGTTGTTGTTGTTTGTTTTCCCAGTTGGCAGCTTGCTTTCTGTCCTCCAAAGTTTTGAAGTTCATCTACACAGTTCATGTGATATAACTGATCTTCAATATTTACCATGTGTTTCTATTTCTGTGCCTATAAATGTCTGCTGGTTGCTCACTGCCATTGGAGCACATTAACACTGACTAACAGTTGAAAAAGAAATTCACAATCTAACTAAATGTTTTATTTTGCTCCTTTGGTATGAAGTTCTCTGTCAGTCCCATGAGAAAAACTTTTGACCTTGACATTTCAGACTTCCCCTCCCCCTTCACAATCATGGTTGTCCCTGCTTTGGCTCATTTCCCCCTTTCCTCAGTTTATCCAAAATGATGTTGCTGTTTTGTTACCACCTTCTTAAGAGAAAAGCCAGTGAAAGGAAAAGAAATGCAGCTCTGCGGAGGGATGTTCATGCCACAGTTTTGACTTGATTTTTAATTTCTAGTCCATGCTGTGCACTCTGTTACTTACTTTATATTTGCACAAATTACACCAGAAAATAAAACAATGAAAATTACTTTCTTATGGCCTCTTATTTTCAGTAAACAATTGCTAATGAGAGTAGTGGTCTCTTAAATTCTGTTTACCAAACAGTTCACCTTCAAATTCCTGCTGAAACTAACTATTCTTTAAATTCTTCTTTTCTTCACTGCTATCCTCCATCTGGTTTCTTTTCATCCTGGGCTGTAGTTGGCCTGGATATTTCTTTGGAAAGTGATATAAAAACTTTTTATGCTATTAAAAATTTCTGTAAACTGTACTCTTCTTAAGCTTTAATTGTTATGTGTTAAGGGTTCAGAAGACTTGGTGAAAAACAAATGGAGTACAATAATTACTGGCTGTTAGCTGATGTGCATTGAAAGATTGACCCCCCCCATATGAACTTCATCTAATCATGATATACTTCCAGAGGCATAAACCACCACTGATTGGCTCTGGAACAGTTTTTCTCATGGAATAGAACCTTGGCATGAAGGGTTCCACAAGTGTCTCTAGTGCTGGGAGTGGCAGACCTTTTATGAACTTTTTTCCACTTCTTTTTCTTACAGCCTCTCTTCTGGCCTTTCCTGAGTTCTAACTCCATTGGTCATTGGTCTTTTTAAATTAGCCACTCTATTTTACAAGCACAGCTAGGGACTTCCATATAGAACTACTAAATGGCAGACATTTTCTCCTTTGTAAAAAGAGTAATAATTACTTCCTAATTCATTAATGCACAACTTGTTGTCTGTTACTAATTCAGCAGTAATTAGTCTGTGACCAATTGAATCCATCAGAATTTTAGCATTGTGTCATATCCTGTTCAATGTAAGTATTTTCAAAATCCTTGTTGTAGTATTTTTGGGTTAGTTAAATAATACATTTACATGACAAAAGCTTGTTAATTAAAATATAATCTATGAATCTTTGCTGATAAATCTTGTCTTCTGTACTTAACCCCTATTTATCTGGCAGTCTCTCCAGGGTGACAGCTGCTGTAGTATCTTGTGGTCATTGGGCTCTTCTTCCTTCTGTTCCAGGTCTATGCCCTTTACCCCCTAACAAATGAATTTAGGTGAAGGCATTGAGTTGCTCATTTAATGTTTGGAAAGCCTAATAAAATATTGTCAGTAAGGTTAGGATATAAATAGAACCCAAAGTGAATAGAGAGATGATAAGAAAGCTTGTTTTTCATAAAAAGAGAATAGATGCACATTAAAGTGATGAAGGAATGACCATATTCAATGAATAGTTTAGAAGTTACCAATTTGAAAGAACAAAAGGGGATATTAAGACTGTTTTCAAGGAAATACTATCCTATTAAAGAAAACAAGATATTTTTTTCTAAAACACTTTTAGGGAAAAAAAAAAGAAAAAGAAATAGAGCAAACGAGGTTGTGGAAAGGCAACCTTCTGTGTTGTTTTTTTTTTCAAGTAAGCAAGGGAAGAATCTAATCTGATTTTGGCAGATGATACATTATTTTACCTTAAAAATTACCTTAAAAATTAACCAAACTTTTATCAATAAACAATCAGTCTGAAAAATGATTTAACCAAAGTTTTAGAAATAACAATCAGGCTGAAAAATGACTTACAGGAAGCTAATCACAAGGGGAAAATTTCTCAGGACAGTAGAATAAATAGGAAGACTTATTCTCTGTCACCCCTTACTTTCATACCCTAGATATATATATCTAACATAAAAAAATTAAGAAACCAAAATTGAAAGTATTGTTTTCAGACACAAGAATATGAAGCCAGAGTAACTAAAATACAACTCTAGCTTTTGGGGGTGGTGATATATGGTAGAAAGCACCAACCCCATTAAGCTTCTACACCTTCTTCTGAAAGTTGTCCCTCTTTCAGCAGAGATGGTCGAACAGCTTCTGCAGTGCTGCAGTTTACAGCCCAATACGTTAGCATAAACTGGCATCCATGTCAGTTTATCTTAATATGCTGGTCTGTAAACTGCAGTGGTTCAGAAGCTGAGTCATGAACCAGTTGAGCTGTCCCTGCTGGGAAGGCAGTAATCTCTAGAGGGATGGTAAAGCAGACAACCTGGGGCCAGTACCAGTTTCGGCAATGCTGTTTTAATCCACTGTTGAGTATATCAACATGGCAGTTGCAACAAAAAATTCTGAGAAAGCCTCCTTACTGACTCACCACGGGAAAGATCAACTTCACAGTATTGGCTTAATTCGTACATGACTGTGTCATTACAGATGAAGTCAGTTAATCGGAGAGTCAATTTCTTTAATTAGTTGGAGAGATTGAATCAACAAAGATGATGCTGGTTGCTTTGGGGTTTGTTTGTTCTTATAAAAAGAACCTTTGTGAAAGCAGTGGTAATAGGGGGCTGCCGTGACAGACGCCTTGAAGTGGTGCTGTGTACAACTGGTCTGTGTTTAGCACACATCCTGTAGCAGCTTGGCAATATTGGGACCTTTCCCGGGAGCTGAACTTGCTTGGGACAAGGCAGGTTTTGAGCTGTGCATTTCTTGGAACTGTGTACATATGGAATTTATAAGACTCAACTGCCCCACAGGGAGTTAATGTATATAGGAATCTGTGAAATTAGATAAATAGACGTTACATGATCTAATTAATGAAGAACTATAAGCATCACTTAAAGCAGATCTGCAGAAAAATGACACATTTAAAAATATTTAAGTTTAAAATATGTTGAGATGCTTTGCAATAATATCTCAGTGTTATTAGTAAGTGTGATGAAAGAAATGGCATCGTTCACAGTCTAGAAATATAAAAATTCAGAACCAATACCATCCTAAGTTGCATAGCTGTCTATATATACAACATTCCAAGAGATGAAAAGTGAAGCTAAACTATAATCATATATGAATTAAAAATGAGCTAAAGCCTACATTTTGTCACCAGTACTGCTGCTACTTCTTGTAGTCTGCATTAAGATGCAGGGTTTTTTTCTTAAAAGAATATGTGAAAAGATTTTTAGAAAATGTTTAGCTGAAAAACTTTTCATAGCTATCAAAATGCAAACTTTATATTGGAGTCATCTAGACCTGGGTAGTATAACTGTGATTTAGTAGCTGAAAATGGTGAAACTGACTAGATGGCTAAATACATTCAGTAGCTTTCATTAAAATGTCATAATATCTGAGTTCTCTAACGGTGGTCAACATAGCTTTGCGTGGTCAATGTGACATGAGTTGAATTTTAACTATTAATTTGAACTTGATTAGAGTGAGAACACAGTGCATATGTTAAAAATGTATTTATTAAATGAAGGATTCTAATAATCAATGTATATTAAGTAGGTATAATTCTCCTGTATTTCAGTGTTCAAAAGGATCCTGAAACAAAAGAAATACGTATTATTTCTACAGTCTTCAGAGTGTCCGCATATGTAAGTATTAGTAATTTTAGTACAGGATTTTACTGGATGTCACATGCATAACATGAAAATAATGAATTGACATTTACACAAAGAAAACATAATATTCCATTTTAAAGGGTTATTTTTCCATAGTTGTTGTCATTCATGATCTTTCCCTCATCTCATTCTGCTTTCTTGTCCTCTTTACTAATTCTTTATAAATAATCACCAACTAAAGTTTTATTTGGTAGCTCACTAAAAATAGGTTTACTGGATTACACTTGAAGTCATAATGGTCACCCAGAAACTAGTTTATGAAAAAAACCCTTGTCTTTAGGTCTGAGTAACTCTAGTTTTAGATGTACTTGAGATACTTAAGAATCCACTATTGACTTTGTATAGTTCTGTTTTTATAAAGTTTCTGGTTTTTTTATAAATGTTGCAAGAGCTTTCTGAATAGCTTGTATTGCATCTGTTTCTGTAAAGACTGAAAGAAGTTTAGTACACAGAAAGGCTGGGGTGGTGAGATGAGCACTAACCTCTTTTCCCCTCCCTCGTCAAGTCTCATTCCTATCTGTTTCTCTTGCAAAATCCTACATTTACCATCAAGATAAGTTTGAGAACTGGCTGCATGTTTCCTAAATTCAGCATATCTGTCATTTAATTGTTAGTCGGATGAACTACTCCAAATTCTTCTTGAGTAACCAGAATATGTAATAATTAAATGTCAGATAATGTACCCACTTTCAAAAGAACTAGCTGATGTCATTTCTGACTGCACAAACTTCCCTGCAAGTTGCCAATAGCCCAGCTGTTCCTCTGGGTCATCATCTTGTAAGTACTATGTGTGATTCACAAAAGACTTTTGAAAGGCTTTTCAAAATAAGGACTTTATGGGTGTATCAAAATGTAGCTTTCTATTAGGCTGCAGACTGTAATAAAAATAAAATAAAAAAACAAACCCATGATAATTTGACGTTCTTCTGTTATTAATGTCTCTGAATTACGTGTTTTGATGTGAACTTGGCAGATTTCTGAGTGTAGATAGATGCAGGATATTTAAGAGCTCCCCTAACTGTCTTTGCCATACAGTGAATGTCATCAGTATTAAAAAAAAAAAAAAAAGAAAAAAAAAGGGAAAAAAAAGAAAAAAAAAGGAAAAAAAAAAAGAAAAAAGAAAAAAGAAAAAAGGGGAAAAGGAAAGAAAATGAAAAAGACAAACTTTGACACGTTTTTGTAAACAAAAAAGTGGACAGATGAGAGAAAATCCAGTGTAAATACAGAGCAGGCTCTCCTCTCTGTAGCTCTGTAGCTTTACTGCCCATTCTGAAATTGGTGGGGTAGGGAATTCTGAAATTCTGGTTTCCATTAAAGAACATCCTGACGAATTTTCTCTCAGAATAGAGAAAGGCTTAAAGGAGCCTGCTTAGATTGTCTGATAGCTGTGTGCATCAAAACTCTTTGAGGTCTACTTGGAAATTACAGGAGGGGCTCCTACTGGAACCCAAATGTCTAGTGCTTGTGATGAAAAGTTTCTCTTGAGGAGGTAACTATATTTCTGCAATAGATTTAGTTTCTGGGTTCATTTGGTAAACAACTGTAGAGTATGTTAGTATAATCTTAATGTTGAGCTGACAAGTTTTAAGCCATGTTTTATTGGTTTTATCTGAAAGAAATGGATATCCCCTCTTAGCCTGATATAAATAATAATAAAAGAAAAAGCTGTTCTGGTAAAAGTGACTTGAAGAGCATCTGAGAAGTTAGAACAACACACATTTCTACAAGCTGGATTAATAAATGGACAAATAAATACACTTGTATATTTGCACAAATACAAATAGAATCAGGAATTAGGAACTTCATGTAACACCATACTGACACCATCCCTTCCGTTTTATTTGGTTTTAAGCTGTGGCTGAGAAACCTTTGTTTTGGAAATAATGTCTAATAAAGCACACTACTAGAGATGTAAATATTTCAAGACATTAAGGTGTAAGTTTGTTTAGCAGCAAATCTCGATAGACATGGTCCTCACAAATACCCTTGAGAGCTTTGGGGCTTGCTCATAATGAAACGTTGTTACAGCAGAAGTACTTGGATGCCAGCTGGTATTTTAGAACTTCCTCTACCTGAACACAAACTGTGGAGTGTTAGAAGTCAGTGTAATGCAATTTATTTAAAAAGTAATTAAAAAAAATGCTGATTAAATGATGCAGTTTTGAGAGATGTTCAGCGGTATCTTTATTTCTGTATTATGTTATGCATTATGCTATGCATATGTGCTCTTAAATCATCAGTTGATTATCTGTGTTCCTTCAAAGAAAAAACAAAATGATGCTACTCTGACATCAGTAATTCCATCATTACACCCCCTGTGTGGACCCAAAGCCCACACTGCAGATGGAACTGGTATGATTCTTAATTCACGTACATGAACCCTCTTGCTCTTAAAACCAGAGTAAGGCTGTGTAAATTCCAGAGGCTTTATGCTCAAGTACCTCTTTTACTAATTAAAATAAAGAACCCTTTTAATTTAATTAGATTTTATTTATCATTTTTCTGGTACTGGGTTTGGTATATTCTGGAGTTTCTTGAAATGCCTTGTTCTTGAAACACCAAAACTCAACTCAGCTTTGCTCTTGAGTTGTTGAACAATTTTGAGTGTGCCAACACTGCCTTTAAACAGTCCAAACCTCAGCTGACATGGGTTGGTTCCGAAAGGACTGTAGGAGTGGGATCTTCAGTAGCAATGGCAAAAAAGTTCAACTAGCAATCACATCTTCATGTTGGTCTTCTCTTGCTTTTCTTTGGTTTCATGCATGAGCTTAGGGTATTTTTGGATCAAACTCCAAAGGCTTTGTGATGCTGAGTATTGTAAAATCTTAAAGCTTGCTTTCCTTACAGCAATTGAGAATATTTGATACAGGATCCCTAAAAACCACCTGGAGAGAGCTAGGCATCTTAAAATTGGAGCTACAGAGCTTGTGTGCTGCCTTGCTTAAAAATAGAATGCTATTTTTAGCTTGCGGCATTTGACTACCATTGGAAAATGCCGTGAATAAACATTATCAAATCTCTACCTGTGTTAAGCAGTGCTTATCTTAATTTAAGATTTATGGTCTGGAATAGTCCCCCAAAGGAAGACACCAAAACTTGTAGTGGGGGAGGTTCATCCTCTTTGAAATAACAAGAGAGAAAATGGTGTGCTACTGGATAAAATTCACAAACAGTCCTCGGAGCAGAAATTGGAATCCAAACCTTTTCCTTCTAAGCTGATTGCCCTAATCCCTGAGGTTACAGTTTTCATGTTTCTTTGGTCAGAAAAAAAAATAAATATGGAATACATTATGCAAAGGAAGACAGCTTCAACAGAAGAATGTGAGAGATGTGCCTCTAATCTGGAATAGTCTGTAGTTTGGAAGTTGACATTTTTCTTGGAGAAAATGTTCAATAAATGCAATATAGCAATTTTCCTCATAAAAAAAGTGGAGCAGAATCCGCATCTCTTCAACTCTTGTATAAGGGTGTTGGGAAGCAGGAAAGAACTGTTAACGTGATTTAAGGAAAGGAAAGGAGGTGTCACCTCCATATCTGTTGATCTTTTAGGTGTTCAATTGTCAGACTGAATGAATAAATCAACCCTCCAAAAATCCCCCCACCTGGTTTCTGGATCCCCACTGGATTTAAAGCACGTGTCAGGCGGTGCTGCCCCGTCAGCGCTGAAGCTCTTACTGAGGCAGAGAGAGGGTGTCAAATGGAAGGGACCAGTTCTCGAGCTGGTTGTCAGATGAATGGGCGCTTCCAGAATGAGGATTTTGGAGCTTGGTGCCTTCCTTCCCTTCAAACCCCTTCTGAGGACTGGCACACACAATGTTTTCAGTAACAGTTCAAAGTTGTTAATAAGAGCTGTAAGGAGGGTTTTGCTTAAATGCAAATATTTGAATCTGAACAGATGCATTAGCAAATGTTAAGTGAAAAAGAATTAGGGATAGAACAGCTTTATGCATTACTGCAGAGTCCCTACGCTTTTTCTCTTTCAAACGAAACATGATTGGACCGTTGTATATTTAATAATCTGTATTTTAGGCTCTAGTTGTGTAAACACACACTTACATGTTTAATTTTACATTAAATATTAATATTACATTTACCTCAAGGAACTATTCCGTGTTTTGTGCACTGCAGCGTGTTTTGTGGTGTGCGGGTCCTCATGGAGATGTAACGCTGCTTAAATAAACTATGGTGTATTTATTCCATTTTTTTGCCATGAACTAAACTGTTGCGACTGGAAGAAAATTAATACACTTCATTGAGACTTTATGAATTGTCTCAGGGGTGTCCATCTTGTCGCTAATACTGGCGGTTGTTCTGTTTGGGTTTTTATTTATTTATTTATTTATTTATTTTTTATTATTTCTTCTCAGGATGCTCATGGCCTGTGCTACCCTTCAAGCCAAAGCCACCAGCAGACTTTTGCCTACTTGATTGTGGATCCCTGCCGGCGACACGTCCACGTCCTGTACCACTGTTTCGGTGCGGGCTCCTTCAGCAGCTGATGCAGCACCCGGCCGTGCTGCGGGGCGGCCTCCGCACCGCGCCCCTGCGGGCGGGAGCTGCCGAGATTTCTGAGGAGGAAGGAGGCGCCTCCGCGACGGGCTCCGCACGGCCCCGGGCTCACCTCGATGTTACTCTGTGGCTTTTTCTAAATTTCTTTCTGTATTTAATAGGCACACCTCATGAAGCTGTTCTCTTGGCAGTTTTGCCCCCCATTCGCTCACCCGTTTAATCTAATAAAAGGTATTTCTCTACATGTCTCGTTATGAACCAGCTTTTCACACCCACGACGCGTAAATGCCGGGGGAGGCTCCGGGCTCAGGGAAATCTCTGCCTGAGGCGGCCCGGCCCGGCCCGCACCGACCGAGCTCCATCCCTCCGCTCCATCGCCGCTCGCCCCCGGCGCCGCCACCCCCAGGTGAGGCGAGGGCAGAAGGGCCGGCGGGCCGAGCCCGGCCTCCTCCTCGCACCGGGAAGGGCCGGGCCCCACCGCCGCCCTGTCCGCGGGAGGGGGCCGCGGGGGTGTCCCGGCCGAGAGGCCCCTCAGGCCCCGCGGCCGCCTGGAAGTCGGGATACAAGTTCGGGGAGGGAAAAATAAAAGTTCTGTTTGGCGGCGCCGCTCCGTAGCGGGCGAAGGCGGGCGGGCGGGAGTCAAGAGAGGTGGGAGCGGGCGCGCAAAGGAGGGTCGAGGGGGAAGGCGAGCCGAGGCGTGAGGCGACTGCGGGCCGCGTGCGGTGGGGGGGCCGGTGGGGGGTCGGGTGCCCCCCAGCGCCGGGCGCCCCTGGAGAGGGGGGCGGTGCGGGCGGGCGCAGACAGGAGAGCTGCGCGGCTCAGGCTGCCTGCTTCGGATACGGTGCGGGCGGGCTCAGAAGGGGCGGGGCCGGCGGCGGAGAGTGATTCGGGCGGGCGTAACTCCGAACTTTTGTTTGGAGTGTTGTGTGAGTTAGTTTCCGCCGCCGGGACAGAGGCGCCGGCCGGGCTGGGCCGGGCTCGGGGAAGCGCCGCACGGTCAGAGTTGTTTTGCCAGTTGCTGCGGCCGGGTCGGTTTCCCTGCTGAGGGGCGAGAAGCACCGGCGACAGCAGGACGAGCCGCGGCCCGGGGAGCGGGGCATGCGGGGCTGGGAATCCGGGCTCTGAGCCGCCGAGCCCCACCAGGGAAGCGCCGGTGGGGGGGGTGGGGGTTGTCCCGACGGAGCCATGGATCCCGGGCAGCCTCAACCGCAGCAGCCGCCGCAGGCGTCGCAGCCCCCGGCCTCGCAGCAGCCGCCGTCGCAGCAGCCCCCGGGTGCGGTGTCGGGGGCCCCGGCCGGCGCGGCGCAGCCCCCCGGCACGGGGCCCCCTCCGGCGGGGCACCAGATCGTCCATGTGCGGGGCGACTCGGAGACCGACTTGGAGGCGCTGTTCAACGCCGTGATGAACCCCAAGGGCGCCAACGTGCCCCACACGCTGCCCATGCGGCTTCGGAAGCTGCCCGACTCCTTCTTCAAGCCGCCCGAGCCCAAGGCCCACTCCCGCCAGGTGAGGGGGGAGAGGGCGGCCGCGCCGCGGGCGGGCGGGAGGGAGGCGGGGGGCGGCCCGGCCCGGCGCTCCCCCTTCCTCCCTCCCCGCCGCCGCCGTCGAGCTCCTCCTGGGGGAGGCGTGTGGGGGAAGGGGCCGGGGCGGGAATCCGCCCTCCGCGGGGCTGAGCGGGGCGGGGGGCGCCCGGCGGGGGCTGCCGGGGTGCTCGCTCGCCTTCCTCCTCCTCCGCCCCTCTTCTTCCCCCTTGGGGGGGAGGGAGAGAGGGGGGGGAGCTGAGGGGAGCCGGCGCCGCGGCGGCCGTTGGCCCCGGCCCGGTCCCCGGTGGGGCCTCGGTCTCCACATCCGCTCCGCGGCGGGACCCGCGGCCGCTCGCTCGGCCTCGCCGGGGAGGCGGAGGGGGGGGGGCACGGACGGACTTTTAAAAACTTTTAAATGAAAACGGGAGGGATTTCGCTGTGGGGTCTGTTAAGGGGGGTAATGAGGGTGTGACAGACTCCCCCCCCCCCGCGTATCAAACAACATGGATGTAGCTCTTCCACCATTTCATCGCTGGGTTGAGTGGGATGAACCCCAGCACCCCCCGCACTCTTCACAAGTTCATTCCCCAGCCGCCCGCCGGGCAGCGGGGGTAGGGCCGGTGTGAGGTGGGACCTCCCGGGGCCTGGGGGCGGGATGCGGGGCAGGGCCGGCTCGGGGGAGGGGGGGGGGGATATGCTGAGCCGGCCCGGGGTGTGTGCGGGGGGATGCGGGGCAGGACCGTCCCGTCCCTCGGCCTCCGGCAGCGTTTGGTCGCAGAGCAGGGTGACTTCTGCGCCAAGACCGAAACCTTGGTGCGAATACGACGGAAAGTTAATGTTTAGGCTGCTGCTCCCAACTTTTTGGAAGGAGGCTGTGCCGACTCGAGTGTTTTATTAAGTAATGAACTTTGTTGCTAAGCTGTAAAAGAGGTTTTATTATTGGCGATTGTCACTTTATCTGTGCAGGCAGTAGGAGTGAGACTCGCTCTGTGTACTGTGCCTGCTACTCTTGTTGTTAAGGGTCTGTCAACATTTCCATTATTAAACTTCTGGTTTGAAGGATTTATAACTTGGCCTCAGAAGTTTACTCCAGGCTGAACCTTGGCACGTACTCTCTCAGCCTAGGAGTTAATTCATTTTCCAAATACTCAAAATCAGTCTGGCCTTCATTTTGCAAGACTGAAAAGAAAATAGAAAGGGGTGGGGCTGAGCTGCTTCTGTAGTTTTGCTGGCTTCTGTCTTGCAGACCTTTAATAACATGCTGAAATCCAGCGAGGAATAAGGTTATTAGGTGTAGTTGTGCAAATCTTATCACAGTTCTGTTGTGCACCAGTGTGAACTGGGATACATCCAGCTGAGACTTGGTGCCGTGTCCTGTTAAATGCAGTATCTGTGGTTAAATAGCTATCACCTTTGAAAATGCACTTAATGTGTGTGACATTCCTGCAACTTGTACTTTTAAACTTAATGTTATCTTGCTTGAGTGTGTTACTCTTCATCTGTAATTCATATTCAGTTGGATCACCATTCCTTGTGCCAGTCGGTGGTTCCTAAAACATAACCTTGAAATCCAAGTAAAGTCAGAGAATCAGTTGCTTCTTGTGGACTGTCTTTTAAAATAAGACAGTTTTCATTTTCGTTTCTGTTTACTTGTTCCACAAAAATATTGTGTTTAACAAAAAAGGCCTTCTGTAATTCTCCCTGCTTCTCAAGAATTAAAAATGCCTCAAATTCAGTTGATTTGCAGCTTCCCTGTTTTGTTTAAATGTAAGCTAGTTCAATAGATGAAACTTTCCATGTGCTTGCACACAGATGTAGTGAAACAGAATTGTCAGTCTCCATAAGAGTATACATATGGGAGGCCCCACGTATGGCGCAATACGTTGCGTAGGGAGGTGTGGCAAGGGCTTATACGTGCACCTTATTACAGGTGCCCATGTTGTTCTGGTGTAGCTACAAAATCAATTAAGTGGTAAATCTATAAACAAAGGTCAATTTTACTTTAATCCAGTTTTCAGAGCTGCTTTTTCTGTTTCACGGTGGACATGTATTTACTCGTGACCAAGAAGCTCTGTGTACTTCTGACTGGTAGCTCTGGTGAATGGCTTCATGAGTCATTTCTGATTGACTGGTTCAACAGTTTGCTGAAGCTTTGCTTTGGATAAATCACTGGCAAGACTCTTCATAAGCTTCTGATCCCCTTAAAGTGTGGTTTGTGTGGGGGTTAGGAAATTCTGTGTTCAGTCTTGTTGTATAGGGTTTTTATTATGGTTGGTTAAAAGGACTCTTCCTGCGTTGGAGCTCACTGCTGTCAGTTGGCATTTCTTTGTTGCGTTTCTCCTTGTGTAATCCTTTAAACCCCTACAGAGGGTGTTTGTGTGGGTGTCCTTGCACCCCCACATCCCCATTTCAAAAGGAGAATGGGAAATTAACTCCTCCAGCAGAAAGTGGGTGCGATGGGAAAGGGTGGATGCAGTCCAGTAATGAACCATGCAATGCTTTCTATGAGGTCTGCTAACAGCAGTCTGTCTTTTTCTTTTCCCTGCACAAAGGAGTAAAACTTTAGGTTTAAAAACAAAACTAAAGCCACTTAGTACATACTTATAGTTAATATTTCTTGATTTACACAAAGGCTTTTGTGATGCTAATTAACCAACCTACTTGGAGGCTCTCTTGCAGAGTAGCAACTGGAAAATAAGAACTTTAGAATGACTAACTTTAGAATTTCTTCTGAAAGATTAATTCAAAGCAAAATATCTTCTAACAGCTGCATTTCTGCTGAAATATAAGAATCTTAATGGGAATAATTTCACTCCTGGCAGGCCAGCACTGATGCAGGGACAGCAGGCGCCCTGACGCCCCAGCATGTCCGAGCTCATTCCTCTCCAGCATCGCTGCAGCTGGGAGCCGTTTCTCCAGGGACACTTACACCCTCTGGAGTAGTGACTGGACCTGGGGCTCCATCTTCTCAACATCTCCGCCAGTCTTCATTTGAGATCCCTGATGACGTGCCTTTGCCACCAGGTTGGGAGATGGCTAAGACACCATCTGGACAGAGATACTTTCTTAAGTAAGTAAAACTTCTTTTCAGTTACCTGTATCTCTGGTGGGGTTTTTGTTTGGTTTTGTGTGGTGTTGTTTGTTTTTTTACAGTTTTTGAATTTTAGTAAATTTCATTGTGTTAAAAAGACATATTTTTAAGATATGCTCCTGATTTTAAGTAGGAGATCCTGCCACTCCAGTATTTCTCCCATATCCACTCTGCTGTTTCTGAAAACTGTATAATACTCTGAATGTTTATCCTGTCTTAATCTTAGCTGAAGAATGTTATCCGTTATGTTGTATACTAAAAATCAGCAAAATGCACATAATGGTTTTTAAACAACATGACTTTTGGATTTGCTGAATCTTGCCAGAGTTTGCATGCAGGTCAAAATACATTTTAACCTCATTTTTATGATACAGATCTAAAAATACAGAGTAACTTTAGAAACTGTTGTAGTGAGAATATTTCAGGACTTCTTAGTATTTTTTAATAAATGTAAGTGTGTAAGTGTGCAATTAAAAGATTTTTGTCTGCTCTCTACTCGTGAGGAAATTAATCTGTGTGTTTGATTGCAGTATTTGGGTCTGTAACTCTTAACTCATGTACATTCCCTGCAGTGAAAGGGAAATTGCAGAACGTGTAACATTGTTTCTTGTTCCTACAACTTTTTCACAGGGTGAAATTGGTGTTGCCTTTTCTGTAACTGAAGGGAGGTTACACACGGCAGCCATCCACACCTAATCCATCAGGGAGCGCTTGCTTTTATGCTGCCTAGTTTTCTAAAACAGCAGGAGCTTATCCTTCTTTCTGAAAGTGTGCCCACCAAGACACATAATTGGCCCTCAAATATTTTGACTGTATTTTGAACATTTTATTTAACTGCAAGTTTCTAAATAACCCATTATATGTTATTTTCAGGGCTGGGAGAGAGAAGGGGCAGCACAGTTTGTTGTTTACGCAAAACTTGTTTCAGCCAAGAAAAACATCTTTATCCCTACCTTTCTTGCTAAAAAATTGTCATTAACATGTGCATTTGATTGAAGTAGTTGATTATGTAGCTTCAGGAACAAATCTGCATTGTCTGCAATGAAAATAAAACTTGCAGAACTTCTTAAAACTGTTCCTTGTCCCTATAGCAATGATGTTTCCAGAGAAATTAGGCAAAAAGAGGTTACAGGGGTTACCTGACATTATTTGAACCTGAAAGTTACAGAACAATTGTTTTTAAAAAAGTATTAGGACTGCAAAAATGAGCATTAGCTACAGATCTTGAAGATGTGGTATTTTCATTGAAGTTTTAACAAATTGGTGTATTCTAGAATGTGAGCTTTTCAGTGGGAACAAATAGAAGTTTTTTGGAAGTGTGCAAGTTCATGCTATTTGAGAACTGTAGCTCATTGGACCTTGAGGAAAGCACAGGCTGAGTTTTGAAATGAAAAGCAAACTTTGTTTTGACTGTATTAGTGAGAGCTCTTAAAGAACAGCTTATGAAATGTGAAAAATAGATATTTGATTTTTAAGTTTTACTGTTGGAAGTGTTTGGTTTTGATAACACTGTACAGTTTACAGAAAATAAAACTGCTTAAGTGATGCAAAATGTCTTCACACTCTTATAATAGATTTTTTTTTTTAATTATGCTCATTCAGGTGAAATCAGACTGGAAGATTTGTTCTTGGAAAGTTTTTCTGCAGTTTCATTATTACCACAAAAAATCTTTTCCTTTTTTTTTTTTTTCCTGCAAGCTTTTTTTGTCCTTTCTTGGTGTCCTGGTATCCATTTCAAAGGGTCAGGTTTCAGCAAGAACAATAAAGAGCCTGAGACTGGAAAGTACACACAAGTCTGGCAAACTCATCTGCATGAGCAAGATCATTTGTTCTCAAGCAGACATCCAAAGTAAATGATTGAAAGAGTTGCTAGCTGTGAAGGATGTGTCTTGAAGGGGAAAGGAGTGGAAACAAACCAGGTTGTTAGGAAGAAAAATAAAGGCTGTACTTTTTGAACCTCTCCCTGCTGGGTCACATGCTGACCTTGGGAGATTTTAAACAGCTTAATGGGCTGTTTTCTTTTGGCTTTCCTTGGGTGATGGTGTGGTATGGGAGAGTCTAATGAGGACAGCTATGAAGGCTCTGTTCACACTTGAAGAACATTTGTTATTCCTGAAAGGTTGTTTTAATACTATCTACAGGTGAGGTCCACCAACTTCATTGGAGTTCATGAAGGTTTATGAAAAAAACATTTCAAGTAATGGCAAAATGTTTGCATTGTAAGTTAGGAAATCTAAAGAAATGTTAGAATTATTTTTGAGTAGCAACTTCGTATTTCAGAAGCTTTTTTCGGTGTTGAGTGATAAGTTCTATCTCATACTTACAAGCCCATTAAAGCTCACACATCTTGTCTATATCTTAAATATTTGTTGGAAGCATGAATACTAAGATTCCTGATGCTAAATACATTTAATGTGATTCCTTCTACCATATGCAGATTTTTGGTGTCTATTCAAAGTATTCAGCTTTTTTTTTTTTTGGATTGGCTGCATTGCTCTTTGTTTCCATTTGCTCTGTTCTGTAGCCACTCCATGAACAGTCTGGTAATCAGGCTCTAGAAAGATCTTTGCAGAATAGGTAACGCTATTAGATTTTTTCCAGATGTCAGTAAGCCTTATGGTTATAGTTATCATAATATACTACAGTGCAAACAGAATAATATAAAATTGAGTACTGTACTTAATACAGTCCGGAACGTAGTCACTTTCACTAATCAATGAGCCAAGTGCTGCAAAGGTAACAGTTTGTGCAAAGAAATGAAAATAGTGTGTATGGGAGAGAAAATACCTGTCTGTATATATAGATAGATGCACAGAGTTATTTAGTCAAGTGTTTTATATACACACCACACGTGTATCCATATGTATTAAAGAAAGGTGAGAGTGGCAGTGTAGGGTCTGAACCAGAACTACTCCTGTGAGTTTGTCTGTCATCTTGATAAATGGACCCCTTCATGTGTGAATGCCCAACATGTGATTTGTCAGAGTTCCACCCCGAAGCGTTCATCTCGCTGTTATGAGAAGGACTCCCGAGTATAATTTTCCGTTAGAGAAAATGCAGATAATTTTGGGCCTGTTTGTTCAGACACACTTGCTATACAGCTGGTAAAACTAATAGTGCTTTTTACTAAAACAGCTGCTTAAATAGAACTCAGAAGTTAAGCCTCGCCTGGTTAGTAAGTGGTCACGTCTGAGTCATCTATCTCAGCGTTGCTTTGGCCCATTCTGAAACAGGCAGTAGGGAGGACTGGCGTGGTTTGTGTGGCGATGTCAACTGCAGTGATTTTTAACCACTTCCTGTGAGCCAGCTGCTGGTTGACATTTCAGTGAACTACAGAGAAAGATAGGGGATCGCTCTCTAGGCAAAAGATAATACACCGTGGGAGCAGCAGACAACAACTTGCAGAAAGAAAAAATGAAGTTTCTCTCATTCTTAGAATTCCTCTTGTATCGTTTTAACTTGGTGTTATGCTTTTACTTCTTACAAAACTTGTGTGATACCACTTCTCGTTTCATAGTGTGAGGAAAAGTTAACCGATTGTCCATCAAATAAGTCTTGTAATTATTTTTTCCTACAGGAAGTAGTTCTTGCAAGCAGTTTATCAACAACTTCCTATTTTTTTTCTGTGAAGTGTTGAATGACTTCCTGAAGGAGGCCAAGGTGGTTTTCATTAGTATCTGTGGGTGTGTTTGAGGTGCTTACCCATCTGGCAGAAACCTTAAAAATGAATGGCTGATACACATTTCCTATGTGCTCGATGCGGATATATGGCTTTGGATGTTATGAAACCAAACTGTTTTAAGATAACAGGGAACTTTGTTGCTATGCTTTTTTTTTTTTTCCCCCCCTCATGTCACATGTGAAAGTATTCAGCAACGCTGTTAGATTTCTCTTGCATCCCATTTTTGTCCCTGACTGAGGAACCACCCACTACACCAGAATCGTTGGCTTTCCTCTTCTCCTCCTCACCCCGCCAAATTAATCTTAGTCTTCCAGGACAGAAGGTGTTTATTGGAAAAACTGCTGCCATAATTTCATATTTCATTGAATACCTTAATTTACTGGAGAAATACACATTCAGAATAATCAGTTAATGTGAGCCCTTGTGTTTATAGTTCTATAGGTCAGGTTAGTTTGTCATTAAATGAGCTGTATTGTCGGAAACTAAAACTGCAAGTACTGCTTTTGATGTGTTTTTCCACTTCATGCTTTTTATACTAAAAAGCAGTTGAAGATGTTTCTGCTTGCTAAATTATATTTGAAATATGTCGAATTAATATCATTATTATAGTGATGATTTCTGAGCATTTATGAAAATATACATAAGATCAATGATCTAAGAAAAAAAGCAAGGACATTTTTGCAGGGGAAATGGGTACTCTCAGAACAGAGCTGGAGGAAACACTTATGAAGTAAAGCATGCTGTGTTTTTGTGACTTATAATTTTTTTTTAATTTTTTTTTGTTTTGGAAGACAGTCATAGTACTACTAAGTGTGTATCTTCCCTTCTACTCCTTACTTGAAGAGTCCTGTGAAAGAATGATGATACAAACTATTTTGAATTTATAGTTGTACTAAATATTTCTGTGTCTTTAAAAGGGCAGAGGAAGAATAAGGGCAAAGCTGCCTTATTTGTGTTTGCTCTGAGGCTTAGCTGGGAGGAGGATGAAAGTACATCTTCAGCCCTCTGAACTGGGAGAACTTGCAGCCAGCTTAGTGGGTGGGCATCAGTGAAAGCAATGGCAAATGGTGCTTGGCTTGTGTTTAGTTTTGTTTTGCGTAAGAAAAATTGCGAACGATGATATCCATGCCTTCAGTACCCTGCCATACAAGGTGATTTTACAAGATTATTCCAAAACCGGTTTAATAGATGTGATTTCAGGTAAACCAAAACCATACCTTGTATTTTTTCTAATTTATTTCCCTTTTGTTTATAAGCATATTGTCACATTTATATTCAGAAGAAAATAGCACTGGGGAAAAAAGTAGCATCTGTGGCAGTTAGTTGTAAGTTAATATTCAAATTATGTCTGAGGATTTTATTCCTTACCCCATTTTTTTAAAATCAGTTATTGATCTATGCCTTTCTTCTTTCCACAGGTTTTGCCTTTCAGTATATTTCTCATAAAAATTATCTTTGTGCTTTGTAGTGTCTGACTTAGTACCTGTTGAAATCTTTCCATAAACTCCAAAAAGGGCTGTATTAAACCTCTGCTGAGATCTCCAAATACTGCAGGGAAGAATAGGTCGGCTGTAGAAAGTACAATGTGAATAAAATTCTTATGAATCTAAATAGGAACTGAATATCCGTGCAGTGGAGAGGGAAAGCAGTGGTGTACTTGCAAAAATAAGGTTGTATTAACACAATGTTCATTAAGGAGGAAACATACAGTTATTTCAAGTGGCAAACATAAAACTAAAATCTTTCAACTTCTTTTATGGAATTGGTCAAAATTATTTCTAGTTTACCTGTTGAGATCACTGGTATAGTTTTGGTTTATGTGCTTTAAATGCCTAATACTGTTTTATAGCAATGCTTTAGATCAATTTTATCTTACTGTGGTCTGAAAACTTCATATTATATTGAAAGTTATAACTGTAACTGGGATCTTTGTTAACGAACCTTTTATAATGAGAAATTGGGGTCTCTACAAGGAGTAATAAGAAGAGGCTTCTGATGCAGGCTTACAGAATTTCATGTTTAAAAAAGATGCTTCTGTGATTCTGCTTTTTAAAGATTTTGTCATGTTATATTTGGTTAAAAGTAGTAGCGTCAAGCTCTGTGGGAGCAATTATATCACTATGGAACCACTTCTGTTTTCTCAGGTCCTGACCTTTTCTAAAGACAAACAGGAATTTGGTATAAATCAAGAGGAGTGTCTTCTGGACTCTCTTATCCTTTTGCATTTCTTCTGTGGATCGAAGATGGCAAAGAATTATAGTTGTGGTTTTTTTAGTACTCATCTGGTTTGTAGCATAGAGTAATCTGTAACCCATCAGTCACATCATGGAAATTTCTCCTTGATAGAAAGCAGTAAAAAATAAGAGCATATTAATTTGAAAGTTGCCATGAAAGTAAGGCAGGCACTACTCTGCCAGTTTTTTCAAAAAATACTTCTAATGCGTAAAATTCAATTGAACTAATTAGTGGCCTATGTGGGTAAAATCATACCTACTTTTACGAGGTCAGTCCTCTTACAAACGTTCCTCTTCTGGAAATAAAAAACCAAAACAAAACACCACAGTAACTTTAAAATTCCAAATATAAAACTTCCATTTATAGTTTGCTCAGTTTCCCTCTGCAATTGTGATACAACAGCTGCAAATTTTTAAAAGCTGACACAGAACAAGTAAAGTAGATTTTTCACTTAGTTTATGCATTTTTACAGTAGACTTACAGAGAAAGTAACTTATTAGCACTGTGAATGCTGAAATATTTAATTGTGGTACTTAAGTTGGGTCACATGTGAAATTAAATCAAAGTTTCTAGTTTGCTCCTGAGGAAACATTTTCCTGTATCAGACATAAGCAGTTACTGGGAGAGCAAGATACTCAGGGTTGAGATACAAGATTAACTGTTAAAACTAGTGTGATACTGACTACAAGCAATTTCTTTCAGGTTCTTGATTAAGACTAAACACCTCCCCAACTATCCAACCAAAGAAAAAAAAAATCAAAAATGAGGTAAACAGCTATAGAGAGCTCTCAGCCAAAACTAGAGATGTTTCTCTTCTTTTTATATATGGCCAGACCACTGCATGTGTTTATCTTTGTAGCTGGGAACAAATTCAGATGATGTAATTAGATTTAGTTTAACCTTTTGAAACTGATAGCTGCTGAGTTCTCTTATTAATTTTGTGTCCTTGTATTTTTATATATTCCAACATATTTGCATTTAGTGTTTATACAGTCCAAGCATGCATGCAGTCCATGCAGTAGAACTCATTAACACTGGAACTCACCATCTTTCACTATTTGTGTAGTGTTCCCTTTTTTAAATTGTGTTTTCTTCTTTCTTTTTTTTTTTTCTTTCTTCCCACCCCCAAAACAAGCTGTGCATGATTATGTAGACCCTAATATTTAAATGACTCAGTTTCTCTCGGAAATTCTAAAGAAAATGTCACTTGGCAGAATGCAGGAAATTTACCGGAGATTTCTGTGAGCAGCCAGTGCCTCTAGGACATGGTCAGGATACCATGTAGTTGACCCAAGAGAAAGGCAGAATTTTCTGTAGGGGAAATCTGACAGCCTGGGGGTTAGCATAATGTGAAACAAAATTCTTGGGAGGAGGCTGTGTATTGGAATGTTAACAGATGCCATGTAATGGCAGGAATTACTCTCAAAAACAGCTCTGTAAACCTGTATTGGGAAATTTACCAGCTAAATTTTTTTTGTTTGTTTGTTTGTTAAGCATTTAAATAGCAATCTAGAGCATAGGGAAAATTTGTCTTTATTTTGAAAATGGTATCTAGTAGTTATTTTTTGGTAAATAAACCTGGAGTTTTATCTGGAGAGCAGGAGTTTTTGAGAGGCGTGACTAAGCTGCGTCGCTGTTTCATGGCCTCCTGAAGTGCTTCTTAGAGTCTGTTTTCTGGGATTCACTCTGCGGGTGTTTTATTTGGCTTTTAACTAAGTTACTTCAGGCTGTGTTTCAGGCAAGTATTGCTAGGCTTTCTAAATTGCTGGTTAAGTCAAGCTAATAATATAAAGCTGCCTTGTAAAGTAAGACTTTTACCAGTATACTGCCCGTCCATCACACTGGTTGCTAAGGAAACAAAGCTGTCTTGAAAACAGTCTTGGACTTTGCTTTAATTTCACTAATGAGACTTCTCTGTGTCATAGTGAAAGACCAGATCCCTTTTGTTGAGTCGCTGACATGCTGTTTGGTAACTTAGATCAGTGTTAGTGGTTAAGTTTAGTTATTGATTATTACATTGAGGTTGTGAAGCAGGTTTTTTTTTCTGCTGAACTGTTTTTTTATAGGAAAGTCAAGTAAAGGTCATTTGCTTGCAGGTTTATCTTCAGTGGGTTCTGATTTATGGAGAACTTTGTTAGAAGTCTGTCTGCACTACACAAGTTATTTCAATAGCGTTACTGCTTTAAGGATGTTCCTCCCTTTCTGATGACCTGTTGTAACTGAAATGCTAAGTAAACTTCTTGCCTTTTCCAGATATGTTGTAAAACCAGACATTTGTGATGTAATGAAACATCTGAAAGCAAACAAGCATAGGTTGTATGGACAAAATAGATTCCTTTGGGTAAAGGGGAAAAAACAAACTCAGGTATGGTTTCTTCTGGGATCTCACTTTTTTTTTAATTTTTTGTTCTCATTTGAAAAGCTTTATTGACAAGTCCTCTGCAGTGAATTTCATTCCAACATTTATACAGTCTCTTTGGAATGGTGAGAGATAAAGTAAAAGACAAATTTATTTCCGTGCTTACTATCCATGCTGATGGTATAGTTAATATAGTTGGTAGATATAAATATCCAATCCACATGTAATTCACTGGTGATTTTTATTATTTTATTTAGAAAACCTTTGTCATTGTCAGAGTAACCAGCTTCGCATCAGTTAAGGATATGAAATGAGATACGTCAGACTACACCTTCTTAAGTGTATGAAAAAGGCTATTACAAAGAAAAGATGAAAAGACTTGGAAGGATATTCTGTGCCCAACTTTATAAGCCTTTTTTGTATATACGTGAAAAAATGTGTTTGTAGAAAAAAAGGTATTACTGTGCTTTAATTGGAGTTTAGGTGTCCATTGACTTCTGTGTTGATCTTTGGGTCAGGATGAATTATACTTGTTGAACAATAAAAAGTTTTAAATACTTCTAGTCTTCATGAAAACAGTGAATAGCACATTCCGTGGTTACAGGGCTTTGTATGCATGAGCCTGACTGAGCTAAAGCTGCCTGCATTCTAGTTTGTATATGGATAGAGTTTTGAGAACTTTTTGTTACGCTGCTGTTAATATAGTTATACAAGTTACCCTCGGTGTAGAGGTGCATTTCATTTTCCTGCCTTTTGTTCCTAAATGCACATATGTTTAGTTTCCATCTGTGTATGTCACTTATTTAACACTTGAGCTGAAGTAAGCATTCCCTTTCGTAACTGGTCTGTAAGGTTTTAACTTTTTATGGGAATCTTATTCTGAAACTATTCTAAAGCAGACCTAAGACATTGGGCCCAAATAATTATTATGTAACAAAGGACAGGAACTTTTCAGATATGTAGTATTAGGAGAACTGTTATAATCTGTATACTTGGGCAGGGGCAGGGGAGTGAGGTTGTCTTTTTTTTTTTTTCTTACTGAAATGACTAATAACTGGAAAAAATCTATTGGATATTTCACAATATGCTGATAATTTAGTCCCTGGCTAGGCATAAGGAAGAGAAAATGTGAAACAGACCTTACCATAAACAGTTAGTTAAGAATTAGCATTTTAGCATCCCTATTAACAAGGTTAAAGGAAGTCTTAATTACATTCTTTTAAAAAACAGTTTGCAATTCAAATTCATGCCCATTTTTTTATTATGCTGTTAGATGGGTCTTGACATGATCAGCTTTGTATTATAGAGGTTTGTTGAGGAACTTGGATAGTTCATTGTTTTCTTAATGAATTAAATGTCAGTTCTACATGGTAATGGCTCCAGAAAAAAATCAATCTTAATTCGGTTTCATATTTGTGGTGCCCATTTTCCAACTTCTGGTTTTAAGGTTGCACTGGAATAGTGAGGGGGGGGAAGCAGCAGGGGAATTTTTTTTTTTTGTTCTTCTAGTGCAACTATTTGTGTGGGTTTTGCTCAGGGCTACAATTTGAATCCTGTTTATGCTGTGATGGTGAGCAACTCGGAGATTGCGTGTGAACCTTAATTGATTCCTCCCCTCTGCAGTCCTGTTGGAATAGGAGTATAGACCCTGATCTGTGCCAAGTCTTGCCCTTTTAAAATAGTCTCTGTTGAACCAAAAGGAGAGGATTTAAAGGATTTCTTAAGGATTTTCTAAGCCAAGGTAGCAGCTAACTTACCAAATTGTTGAGGGAGTTGCAATAAAGTGAAATTGAAGGGATAAATTTTATGTAAATAAATGTATGGGAAGGATTCTTTTATACTCGCAAGAAGCCGCTGAGCTCTTGTTTTGTGCAAGCAGAACCAGTTTGTTTGTATGGGATTTCTTTGCAATACAGGAGGTTATGGTGCTGATTCTTCTTGCTTTGCCACAATCTGCACAATTTGACTATAACTTTGCAAATTCTTTTATATGAAAGATACAAGCAAACTTAAAATTTGGCTAATGCAGGTTATTTTTACTGCATAACTAAGTGAAACGATTAGATTCTCTCCAGTTTCTACAGATCATCATTTGATTTGATATTTGATTGTTATTGCCCTTACCTGCAGTTGTGATATGAAGTTACGAGAGCTTAGAATAATAACCATTCAGTTATATACCCACCCTTGATTGAAATATTCCAGCCCCACCTACCATATGTAGGTAGATATGCATATTCTTTTTCTCTCTTCATTAAGTCAAACTGCCAGATAGACCTTCTGTAGAAGAAGTAGATGCACGTACTCTTTTCTTGCATAGAATGCTGTTCAGTTGTTGACTTCCAGCTTGAAAATCTTTTGTCTGTTTTGTGAAATGCAGAAAAACAAGAAGCAAATTCTTGTAAGCAATTACTTTATCAAACTCATGAGTCCAAAAAGAAGGTGGTGTTATTAAGCAAAGATCCACAGGCTGCAGTTCAGCTGCAACTGGTGCTGGCACGTTGTGCTTCATCAGTCTTTTCATTTGCACGTCATTAGGACTAGTAGCTTTTCATTTATATATCACTTGCATACTGTTGGAGGCAGCATTTCTGCTAAAGAAAGAATATTTACTTGTCAAAGCTATTAGGTTGCTTAGCCCAGTGTTTTAGATCAGCTGAGAATTTCCTAGCTGTTATCCCTCTAGTGGATCTTATCAAGCCAATATGTGGCTTTTGGATGAACTGCAGAATTGGATAATTAATACTGTGTTGCTTCATATAGGAACAGGGAAAGCATATGTGCTATTTTCTCTGAGAAGTCTCCCAGCTCCCAACCATCCTTGGAGACCATAGAAACTTTCAGCATCTGCTGCATCCTTTGGCGGGGAGTCTCACTGGTGGTCTGTCCACTGCGTGAGGAAGCGCTTTGTTCTGTTTTAAGCTTGGCTCCCGTCAGCTTTGTTCAGTGGTGCCCAGTTCTTATTTTGGAAGTGACAATGAACAGTTGATGCCTATTGGTTCTGCTCAAGATTGGTATCTTTTCCTCTGGAAATGATCTCTTTTGAAACTTGAGGAGTATCAACCTTCTGGGCCTTACTGTGATAGAAGCTTTTTCTGCCACCTTTCTGTCAGCCTTTTCCAATTTTTGTTATTTTTCAGATGTAAGATTGTTTTACGGTATTCACCAATCTTCACTATATTTTATTTTAATAAAAATAGGTAAATAAATTTAATTTATTCCTTCTGCTGTTTGTACTTTCATTCTGTATATTTTTCTTTTTTTTTCTTTTTTTATTTTACTCAGTTATTTGCAGTTAGCAGTTGACCAAGAGTAATTTGCATCAGTGGGAGACTTTGTAATGCTGCTGCTCTTTTTCTTGCAGAGATCTAGTCTATAGACCTCTGTGGAAGTT
>BJBW01002075.1:109629-150087 GCA_004320125.1 Scolopax mira
TTCTTCTTAATTTCTTACCAGTAACTGTTCATGTCATATAAGGACCTGCATGTTTTTGTTTTTTTATACACTTGTTATTCCTAATCAGATCTTCCTTATTGGTTTCTGGAACTTAATGCCTGCTATGATTGAAGTTGAATCTTCTGCATGAACTTTGGGATGCAGATATTTCTGTTAATGCATTCACCTTGAAAGGGAAAGGTCTTCTGCACTTGCTTCTGGCTTCTGTCTGGGAGCTGCTCCAACAAAGCGGAAGTATGCTAGTGATAGAATGATGTTGTGTATGTCATTAAAAAAACATCCAAGTGAGATATATTTTTAGAATAAAATATCTTATCTACTGGGTGATACTACACATGTATGTAGGTTTTTACTTGAATGAGTATGTCATTAGAGAAGTAAGCAGAGCCAGGGTATTCAGAAGACAGGTTATGTTTCTTCATATGCCCGGTTCCAGCACTGCTGAAAGAATGTCAATCTCACCCTTGTTTTGGAACTGTCATTTCATGTTCTACTTTGAAGTTTAGTACAAAATAGCTTTTTTCAATACCATGCCTTACTACCTAGCATCTCAGTACCATATGCTTACACTGTATTTTTCTGTGTCATGTCTACATATCAGTTCAGTAACCAAAAGAAAAGTATTGTCTCTCCAAATTTTTTATTTTCAGACTGTCAGCCAGGTGTAACTGGTGATTTTATGATACTGAATATGTTGTTTCAAATGTGGCATTCGGTAAATAATCAGGTAATAAGGGACAATTGTCTTGAGTCCTAAAAAACCTTGAGTGGTTCTGATGGAAGCTTTCTTCTCCCAGCAGTGAAGGTTGTTAAATCTGCATAGGAGCTTCAGGATTGTTAGGATCTCAAATTGACTGGAAAAGTTGAAGAGCCATGAATTTACCAGGTGATCTAGACATGGTTGGTTTTTGTTGGGTTTTTGGTTTGGTTTGGTCCCCCTCCACCTAAGGTTCACAAACACAGCCATTAGTGTCCTTATTATTATCTAGCCAACCTAGTATTTAGTGAAGTTTGGTCATCCATCCAGCCTTCTGTTGCCAATGCTAAATCTGGTCAGAAAGGACTGTTCATCCAAGTCTGGAAAACCTCAAAGGATGGAGATCCTACGGCCTCCATTCTTTTTCTTAATGTGCTCCTTCAGAAATTGGTTTTCTGCAGCAGAGCAAAACATCTAGTGCAGCTCTCAATGGACAGTTTACACCTAATGACTTTTTAAATGGGTTGTAGTTTCTCTACTAGCCAAGAAAATGAAATGTCATGCTTTTGATCGTATCTTCTTAGGAGTAAGTAAAAAAAAAAAAAAAAGCAATTAAGAAGCACTCAGTCTGTTTTGTATACATAAGATAGTCATGTGTGGTGTCACCCCATGTCCCATCTTATATCGAATAAATTGTCCAAATGTACTCTATGGTCTTGTATGTGTTCAGTAACTTATATGGGGACTTGCCTTCCTGGAATGCCTGGTTGTATATGCCTTGATGTATATCTGTTTTTCTAGGTTGTTCCTTACTGTTATGATCATATTTATTAAATTTATTTCAACTTGCTTGAAGCTCTGACAGGTTACTGGATGTGTGATACAATCACATTTCATCTAGCTCATGGCATGGCTTCTTTAATGATCTATATGCTGTGTGTTAAGTCATGATGGCAGAGAATCTTATTCAAAATAGAAGAAATTGCTGCTTGTCATGAAATCATCCTCCATACTTGTACTTTTGGTGTTCTTTAATTATATAGTTCTGTAATTATGTAATTCTCTGCAATGCAAACCATATTGTTGCTGTTTTGTGTTGAGAAATAGGTGGATTCTATGTTACTTTATCCTGGGCAGCTTCAGACAGGATTTGATCCATTTTGTATTGTCTGCAATAAATAGATTTAATTCTAGTCCCTCTTTACTCTTTCTTACCCTGTGACTTAAATAATATTTTGATCAATCTTATAATGGCTGAGTTGAATGTTAAAACTGCATTTACAGG
The DNA here is from genome assembly GCA_004320125.1 of Scolopax mira. NCBI lineage: Eukaryota > Metazoa > Chordata > Aves > Charadriiformes > Scolopacidae > Scolopax > Scolopax mira. The sequence goes on from BJBW01002075.1 coordinate 111,633, forward strand.
AGAGATGATATAAATATTTTTCACAATCGGTATTGAAATGTTACTTTTTAATTCTTGAATCAACTTTTTAAGCAGTATTGTTCTGTTCCTAGTTGCAGACAATTTAATTGTGAATATTAAACAGAGTCATTCCAAGAGTAAGCCAGTGATAAGGCATAACATCTATTTTTTCTTCCTTGAATCCAGATTCTGTTAGGAACCTCTGGAAAACGGTTTGGGTTTTCAGTTAATCTCTACCCACATCCTAGCAGCTATGGTGGTGCTCAACAAAACTAGCTGTTCTTAATCTAAAATTCAGAGAGCTGATTGACTGCAGTCCTCAAGATAATTAGCTTTAAAAGTCTACAAAAATTTCACTCTTAAAACTGTATTTTGAGATATTTTATTAAAAACCAACCAAACAAAAAACAAACCAAAACAACAAAACCCAACCCAAACCAAAAAAAAAAAAACAACCCAGAAAGCTTGTGCTTGAGTTCCTGTAGATAACATGAACAGCGTTTTCTTCTGTTGTTGAATTTGTATTCCCATGTTGTTTACTCCATTCAATGAAATCTCTGCTTCTGTAATCTGAAACATGGTCTAAGATGGTCTGTTTTATTGTCTTTAACAGAAAATGTTACTCTTCTGCTAGGAAGATGTTGTACCTCAGTGGGGACAGGAAGTGGTACAGATAAGTAGGTGTAACAGATCATTGGTTTAGAGTGTTTTGGGGTTTTTTTTGGTTGGGGTGGTGTTTGCTAGGGTTTTTGGTTTTTAGTAAATAAAACCATGCATTAATATATAGCTTAATATGGACTTAAAAAAAAATTAAATATAGTAATGGGGAAAAGCAGTTCTTAATGAACCATATGGAGCAGAAAAAAAGTTAAAAATCATTGATGTTTGTCTGGCTTGTAAACTGCAATTGAAGAAGTTTTATTGCAGACATCTGTGTAGAGTTACCACCTTCCTGTTGCACAGAAACTGAACTAGGGTGTCACAGTGGTTGTTCTTCCAACCCACCAACATACATCTTAGTTACTTTGGGCTGGCAATTAAAAGAAAAAAAAAACAAAACAAACAAACAAACAAAAATAAAACAAAAACAAAACCAACTTTAATACTGGATAAGTAGAATACTTGGCTGTAGTCCAGTATGTTTTTGTGGCTGGTACTCCGAACCCTGAGCTTGGCTTTAAACAGTTGTAACCAAATGTGTAAACTTGGCTTTGCTGCAGTTACAAATGTGATGCATGAATTAAGTTCAGCTGAAATCAGCAAGGTGTGTGTGCGCGTGTGGTGGTTTTGTGGTTGGTTTATTTGGATGGTTTGTATTTTTTTTGTTGTTTGTTTTGGGTTTGGGGTTTTTTGGTTGGTTGGTTTGTTAGTTTTTTTAATTAAAAAAAAAAATATCTTGAAAATTGAATTGAGCTGTTAGCCACTATGATGTGTTATCATATTGTGGATAAAATGCTAACAAACTGTTTTAAAACCAAATTTTGTTGTCTTTGTGTAGAACCTTTTTTTTCATTGTGATTTATCATAATGAAAAAACTAGCTAAACTGGAAGATCTGAAATACTGTCAGTTTTGGGAAGAGTGTTGTGAGGAAGACAGCTTGGATTTTTGTCACTGCATATAAGTGTTTAATTTTTAAGCTTACGAGCTCTCAACAGTTTCTGCCTGTTCAAGCCTTTAACAGGGTTTAAAATCTGCACAAAATCAATCTTAGTGTGGACAACTTTTAATGAGGGATCAGAATATTAATTTTAGTTTCCTATCAATGCAGATTTTGTACAGCTGGTATTCAAAAGTTACTACAAGAAAAACATGTTGAGCTCAACTGATGACTGACCTATGAGTGATTTTTTTAATATTCCCATAATGGTCTTCTCAGTAATAATTTGATCAAAGCATGCTAAGAATAAAATGGAGAAATAAAACACTTTTACAAGAGCAGAGTGGCTTAGATCTAAAGTGAGGTATTAATATTTGAAGTAGTTCTATTGCTAAGTGGGATATTTCATACTGAAACTAGTGTACTTGGGCAGCACATCTCTGAAGTATGGGGCTGTTGTGGTTGTGTTACTGGTCCAGGTGAAATCAGAATATGTACTTGTCTGTCCTCAAAAGTTTTGTAATTACACCTGTGCAAGTGAAAATCTCAGATGTTCTGATATTCTACATTAGTAGAATAAATGATAAGAATTGAAAGCTTTATTAAAAAAAGGGTAATCACATAATTTTTTTTGTAATTGTATCCACAGTGAATTTTTGGGTTTGGTGATTTCTTTTTGGTTCTGGTTTGGGTTTTGGTGGTTATTTTGGTGGTGGTGGTGTTTTTTGTGTGTGTGTGGTGTTTGGGGTTTTTTGTGTGGTTTTTTTTTTTTTTTTTGTTGAACAGCTTGCAAGCAAATTTTTGAAGAACAGCTACCAGCAAAATTGTAGAGCAAGGTACAAACTCACACAGCAAGTCATGTGAGGGAGGGCATGTAAGGAAAGTGATACAGAACTGAAAAGTAATGCTGATCTGGCATTTCTTCATTTCTCCTTTGGGTTGAAGCAAAGTTGTTCCACAAAAGCAATAGAACAGGTAATGATTTAGCTTAGCTCTAAGTAGTAATGACACTTTGAAATGATAATTGCATGCCTATAAAGTACGGTGTGTTATGCTTTTCAGTGACAAAACCAGCAGATACTGCTTTATTTCCTGTAGTCAAGTTAGGCTTGATACAGAATCCTAAGAAGAGGAATAGGCTTGTTTTGTGCTGTGTTTTTTGCTCAGGAAATACAGGTGGCTATTTTGTTTGCCAGAGGCAAAGCAGGATGATGAAGAATCCTGAATGTCTGACCAACAGGAGTTGATGTGGGGAAACAAGAAAACAAGAAACATGTAGGTGCAGGTCTGCTAGTAAAGGAATTTGTCAGGGTTTATTCTTGGAGGGACTGATACTAACAAAGAATTCAAGTCTGTACCATTGTTCCAGATGTTCTACCAGACATTTAAAAGTGTGAATAAACTGTAGTATCTTACAAACTTTCTAAAGTTCAATGCTTTTTAAAAAAATTATTCTTCTCTGTTCCTTATGTAAACAGTTACTGTAGTTGGGGTTCATCTCAAACACCAGCAAAAAAAATAATAAAGCTGTTCCCTGCTACATACAGCTTCTTTTTGATTTATGACTTGTTCTTCCAGTTGACCAGCTTGGTTTAAGTGCTGTGCCGTGTAAAACTAAAGTAAACTTTGAATGCTTTAATTAACTTTCCTACTATATGATGATAGAGCAAATAGTTTTGGTGTATGTGTTCATTACAGAAAGATGTGTTCAGCTTGTCTGTGAACCTTTTATTTGCCCATATCAGATACATAAATCAAAAGGTATACAGTTTTATTTTAACCAGAAGTCAAAATTACAACACACATCACATTTTTAGAAATAAATGCCATTAAAATTCTCAGTGTTCAGTAGAGAATTTTAATGACTGACACATCTGTGGAATGAAAAGGTATAACATATTAGATACTTTGTGTGAATCCAGTCAAGGACTTTGTATAGCATGAAATTTCTGTTCTTTCAAAGTAGAAATTTTTGGTTGTGCCTGAGATCTAAAGGTTATAGTTGTGGTTCTGTATTTTTTTTAAATATTTGAATTAATTTAATGTGTTTTTAACAGTCTTTACAAAGTTTGACAAAAGTCATATAGAGAAGTAAGAAATACTATTTGTGAGTTATGTGAGTTTTTTATACTCTCAGCTGTGACCTCTTTTTTTCATTCTAGTAGCACAAGATGTGCCATTGGTGGTAATGTCATCCACTAACAACAGGAGAGAGACAGTAAAAATTAATGACTTTAATTTCCTTTTTCAGTACTGCTCTATATCAGTATGCAAGCTCTTTGATTATACAGTTAATTGAAGCCAATTTACAGGTTTTAGAGACTGAATACTTCCTTCTTTAGTGAATGATTTGGTATTAAATTAAGATTCATTACCAGAAGTCTAGTGTTTTAACTCTTTATTCAATCTGCATATGCTTGGTGAATCAATTTTCATTCCAAGATTGTTTTGCTTCATTCCGAGAAACATACTGGGAACTGAGTAGCAGAATCATGTTTCCCTTTAAAGAAAAGGGGAAGGATCAAGAGGATAATTTCTTTAATCAGTACTTATAGCGTGCTGTTCAGAGGCAACCAGTGGATTTCTATTGATTGTGACAATTCAACAACTTCTTAGAAGGAAAGCCTGTGTTCTTAACATCTTTATTTTTGGTTTGGCTTTGATGTCTCTGATTAGGTCCATTAGTAGTTATTTGCTGGGAAAATATGTCAGTGGTGTAGAAGAAACTACTAGTTAAGATTGCAAAGCTCAAAGTTGTGATGGATTTGATTCTAAAAATAATTACATAATACGCAATTCCATTGTTTGTGTGTGTGTGCACGGTCTTATGTCTGTTAAGCTGTTTACATAGAATTCATACTAAACTTCATGTTCTGTGATGTTGCGAGCTTTAGAACTCTTCCACTGGTTTTGCAAATCAAAATCACACAACTTGGAGTTCAACCTGCTGTTGTTTTTACTAGTTCATCAGATTTTAGTTTGCACAGACAAGTCCAATCCGGCTAAAAAATCCAAGTGGTGCCCTTTTATTTAAAGAGATGTACCTTCCAGCAACAGCAAGAAAATTTGGAAACAGTGGAGATGGCTGTCACCTAATGTTACCTTCTTGATAAAGGCCAGATAATTTAATCCGTAAATTTCATTGTTGATGATAAGTATATTTATTCTTACCCAATTCTGTTCTACTTAAATATTTACTTTCAGTGAAGTCATGCAAAGACCATGCAGGAGAAACCAAAGATTACTTTTGCATAAAAAGGGATAGGATTCAGAAATTAATTTCTCTTGTGAGAGATCAGGCAGAATATTTGATTTGTTTTATTAGAGAAATTTTCCATAATTATTAGTAATGGAAAATAGATAGAAATAATGTTTAGCGATAACTCCACTCTGTTGAAGGTATAAACTTGCTTTTAGTGCTAGAATGCTTTGGAGAACTGAGTCTACTAAAATATAGACACTATTTATTTAAAAAAGCTTGAATGCTCCTATGGAAGTGAGATTTAAAATTCCATTTCTTGAATATGATCAGAGAACATGTGGCAGATACAAATGAGTCCCTGCAGTCTGTAAGGACAGCAGCTTGTGTATTGACTTAACTTTTCAAAGGAGTCTATCCAGACACTTTGTAAAGCCAATTTTGATTGACATATAAGAATTGAAACTTCCCACCTTCTTGGGAAGTTAATTAGACGGTCGTGTTTTATTAATTATTAACATTTAAACCAAATTTTAGTTAGCTCACATCTGTTTGTGGTAGAGAGAGGCAGTGGACTAAATTTAAGGCCTGGTTTTCTTGACAGGGATTTCATAACATTTCCCACACAGTACTTTACTTGTCTCAGCCTTCGGATAAATATGTGTCTAGATTTCTGCAGCTTCAGTAATTGCCTGCTTCTTTGCTGAAGTTCTGCTTGTAACTCCCCTTAGTGAAACCTTTTGAATTTGAGAGGTGGGGTTTCCAGTGGATTTTAAGAATAAAAGCTGCACTTGTATTTTTGGTGGTGGTGGTGGTTTTTTGTTTTATCTAGGTTTGGTGATCAGTAAATGTAACTGAAGATCAGCACCTTATGACACTTTGGCAATGGTTATAACTATTTAAAAGATAATACACTAAAAGCATGTATCGGCTCTTTGAAAAGAGGACAGACGTGTGCCGATTCTTGAAAGTGAAGCTGGGACTGATGTTTAAAAGGAAATTTGGTTCTCTTGTGGTTGTGCCAGCCTGATAGGCACGTAATGTTCCTTTCTTCTCGAGGGAAACAGAGGAAAACAATCATCTGAAGACATGTTTTAACAGTGTCTTTCTCAGCACAACAGTGTTTAGCCGCGTTTTGAAGCATTCTGGGAAGTAAGCACTTGGGCATTATCTATGAGGCTGAATGATGAGAAACTTTGAATAAATGGTGTGGGGAAATACGTGCTACATACTGAAATTATTGTAAAACTTATTACTGCCCGAGGGTACAATTCACAACAAAAGCATTAATTAAAAGCAGTATTATCCTGGCAAGACGTGGAGAACAAGATCTGTTCTTGTAACAGAAGCATAATTGCAGTCTTGTCAAAATATCATTAGACCCTGTGGCAACTGAAAGAACATCTTTCCAACACGGCTTGGCTTTTTGGAGTCCGTTTTTTGTGTTTTAAGTAATGTAGTAGTTTTCTATCTATAACTTTTTATTTTAAATTTTGCAGTAAGGTTGAATAAATGGTGTTTTTTGTGAAGATGAGAAAAAAGTTAAACCAATGGGACCAGATGCCCTTCAGCATGTTATTAAAGGAAGTAATGAATTGGTTTTGCAAAGCTGTTTTATCCTCCTACAGTATAAACCTGACGGCTGCTTGGTATGGAAAATTAGGAGACACATTATAGAGGAAAGGCATGATAGTTGTTAATTTAACCTTCCTTTGTTTTAGAAGGCTGTTTTCAACTTGAGTTAATGAAGCACGAGATAGGGCAGACTATCTGAAAAATGTTTTATCAGCGGTGTGCTGGATGCAACATGCTCAGCAGTGTCATTCATGACTCTTGTATTCAACAAATGTTGCAGATATTTGAATACATCCTTTTGAAGACTTTCTTTGCAGGGAGACATTGCCATTCAAAGGGGGAAGATGTTTTTTGTTGCTCAGTGCTAGCCTTTTAAAATACTAGCAACAAAAAGTGACTTCAAATACAATCTCTATTATTTTAACTATAAAAATTTGAAATGTAAACTCATCAGGCAACCAGGGTGTACAGAAAAAGATATGTACATCCATACCTGTGTGTCTTTAATCTTTAGCTTGACTTTTAGTCTCTGTATTTTTGGTAACTGCTGGGTGATTGTAGTTTTGTGGTTTATAAACATTTAGACCAGCTGATCGGAATTGACTTTAAGCTTCTTAAAGAACTCAAGTGTCCTTATCAGAGTTCCTTGGTGGTATTATGAAGACTTCAGTTCTACTAGTCACTTACATCTGGCAATAGTTTGAGATGGAACAGCTTGATTATTTTTTTTTCTTTATTTGTTACCGTTTCCTAAAGTGTTTTAGAGATTTAATAGTGTTGTATTCTAAGGTGTTTCTTTTCATCAAATTTGGAGGAGGCAGGAGGCATATTAAAAAACAAAATTGCGTAGTTGGTTCTAAGATCTTGAACTTCAGCTTTCTGGAGCCAGTTATAGAAGAGATTGAGCCAGTTTGCTGTTTTAAATAAATAGTAATTGAAACACTTCAATTCCTAGAACACAACAGTTATTTTGATAGTTGGTACGCAAATGATGAAAACCTTGAGTTCTGTTTCACTGTTGAGGTACTTCATGAAACTTGTTTACTGTGCAAAACTTTGTGTCTTCTGATATCTTTTTTTTTTTTTTTTCCCTTAAATATGCTCTTTTTGCCTGAAACAATTTTTAATCAATATAAATAAAAAGTAGTCTGCAGGAATTGGTCATTCAGTCTGCCTGCAGCATTCACGGTAATCTTTGTTTAAATTAGTTCTTAATTGACAACTTCTCAGACTTTAACCTAATTAGAAGTAGATTTCTTTCTTCCCAAAACCTTACTCTTGGGAAGTAACTTGAAACAAATACCTTATAAGGTGGCTTAGTCAAAATCTAGTACAATGTGCCAGCTGCTGCTCCATGCATCACGTAGTGTATATTGGTGAATCTGTTTTCAGGCTTTTTCTTCCGTAGTCCCTTCTGTCTTAAATGTCTTAAATAAGAATTTTAAAATTATCTGGTTCCCATGTTCTTTAAAATGCTTGGACTTTCTGATGACTTGGTTTGTGTATGGATACATGAATTTTAAGTGGTAGTCAATAGAGTAGCTACCCAAATACATACTCTGTGTGTGTGTGTGGGTTTGTGTATTTTGAAGTTCTCTGGTTTTGGAACGACTAAGAAAATTAAAATGCATAAAAGCTTTCATGGTGTAGAAACTGTAGCCTGTAGGAAAAGATTAGTCTTGACAATGCAGCTTTGTCTATTGAGTCAATTAAGCATGTAGGTTTAGCAAGCTTGGGAACAAGTTCCAGCATGTGACATTATAAATAGCACTCTCACATAACAAATGTAGGCTTAGTAAGTGGGCCATAATTTCCCCTGCTGCTTTACCAGGTTGTTTTGAGTCAACTGTACTGATGCAGAATTTGAGTCTATCTGATGCCTGTCTTGGGGTACTACAGCTATGTGCTCAGAGGGTGTTGGGTCAAAATAAGGCTAAGTTGGTCAAAGTGTTGGCTCTCGTCTTAGTTTTTTGGGCATATGTGGTTTGTTTTTTCCTGTTTATCCATATGTAGAAATGGAACCTTGTGGCCCAATGACTGAAAAATTCTTGAGTAGCGGTGAATCTCTAATCCATCCCAGTTCTCATTACCTTGAATACATTCTGAACACCTAATCCTTTTCTGGCAAAAAGTAATAGTATTTAGAAGAAATAAATGCTGGTATATGTTGTCATGGCTGTTTCGTTAATACATCACCCTTCACACTAAAGTCAGCATTCTCTGAGGTAGTGGTTCTCAAAAGGTAGTGAGTAGCACTTGCCCTTTAGATGTGAGTTTAACGTTGTGGCAAACTAAAGGATTCCTTCTCTGCAGCAAGCAGCAAATGGGGGAAACCTTGTATCTGTAGTAGCTTTTGCCTTTTGTACCAGACCTGGCTTCATTGCTGGCCAGCAGATTTTGTTTTGTCGTCTGGATTTGGACTTGGCTTTTTACTACAACAACCTTCTTCCCTTCCTTTTACCCCCTCTGCTGATCATGTTGTATTTGGTGGAGGATTATTAGGACTGGGTTTCCTTCAGCATGAACTCCAGGTCAGATTTCTTTTTGCATTTATGGAGATAGAAAGGCAACACAAATTCCAGAAGCTTTCAGTGCAAGACTCCTAATTTCAGGTAGTGTTTTTAATGTGCTTAAATAGATTTCCCAGTTGGAAAGATGAAACTATGTAATTTCTTGTAAAATAGTATTTTGCAGTGTTAAGTGCTGCCAACTTTGCCTTGTCTCCTCCCTACGCCGCTAGAAGAAGTCTCAGCAGCTTTTGGTGGTCCATAACAATTATTATCCCTGTTAAAAATGAAAGTCTTGTTATAAAGAAAATATGTATGCTTTTAGCCTTGATTGAAAAATCATAGCTCTCATCAGCTTTTCCAATAGTTGTACAACAAACATACAAGAGCAGTGTGGTCAACCGGGATAATTTACTTTAAAAATAATTAAATGATATTTTTGGCAACTTTAGCAAAATCATATTCCAAGTTCTGAAACTGAGCACGTTTCAGAAGGACGAAATTCACTTTTTAGATGGTCTAAGTGGTTTCCACTGTTGGGTGCATGCCTCCCAAATGGTGTGCAGGACAATGAAGTGAGGGAAGAAAATCGTTTTTGTACTGCTAATAAATAAAAGTAATAAAATACAATAGTGTTCATCACCTTTAATTTCATTTATAATGTACTTAATATATTATGTAGTACATGTATATAATTTATAAATATACATACATTGGGGCTACATAATCAAAAGTGTTTTATGGATAGGCTTCGTGGCCAAAAAAGTTTGAAAACTACCGGTCTAAGCTACCTCATAAGAATTACTTTGGCATTTGTGTTTTTGTTGGGCTCTTTGTCCTGCTTCCCTTTCCTATTGGAAAACCTCTGTATATATTTAAAACATTGGGAGCAAAGCACTTTGCACTTTTAGTTCAGGTTTGCCTGTTTGGTTGTACGTGAGGTTTTCTGTTGTGAACAATTAAATTGTGACAAGATTGCTTTGATTCAATTGTTCTGGTGTCAAAAATTTTCAGAGTTGCATTTTTATATGAGGTCAGAATTGAAATTTGCAAGAAATACTGACTTTTAAACGTTGCAGTGTTAGATTTACTGGTGTTTACAGGCTGAATGCCAAAAATAAAGCCTGACATAGTTTAGGCTAAAAATCTAACTTCGGAAGTCAGAAGTGATATTTGATGGGTTGAGCTATCTGGATTGCTGAAACAGAAACTATTAAACTACCTGGTTTTGACTTGCATTCTTGGTTTTGTCCTTATTTTTCTCCTTTCATGTTCTGTGTGATCAATTAATGTAATTTTTTGTTAAATTGTGAGCTTATTGACCTGTTGGTTACATAGTAAGTCATAAGACTAAAAGAAATTGAGGTACTTTATGAAATGTCTAAGCTTTTTGCCATACACAAAACTCTTTTCAATGCAAATTTTGAGAAAGATGGGCCTTCGGGCTGGTTTTAGTAATTTTCCAGTAATTTTCCTTGCTCAAAAAAAGGCAGTAGCTCTGGGCATCTTTCTTCTGTGCAGTTTCAGGATTGATATCGGGCGTTTGGTTCTTGATGAATCCTTGTATTGCTTGGTCTTGTATCAGGAAATTACTTGGTGTTTTCTTAAAAATGTCTTTTTGAAGGGGGTGCTCTCCCAAGCTGTCTTGGAAGTTCCTTCTGCATTACATACAGCAGAAAGTAGGGGCTGGTTACAGTGTGTGTGTTCCTTGGCCCAGTTGTGTCATCACTGAAGAATTACAGCAATCTGAACCTTTAACATAAAAACTTACAAAACCATAGTCCTTAAACTTTAGCCTTCTCCCATGTTCCAGGTTTGGGTGCGGTCTGGCTCATGGAGGGGATTTTGTTCATTTGTTAGTGTCTTCTATTGGTTTTGATACTTTCAGTTATTTTAAGCATTTTTTTGTTTTGATATTTTCCTTCCTCTTAGCTGTAGTGTCCGTAAGAACATGTGTCAAGGTGATGTCACTCTACCTTTTCCAGATGCTGAATTTAATTCCTTAGATAGGTGTTGGGTTAGTGTATTCATGAAATACATACATCTCAGAAAGTGCGATTACATCAGCAGAGCCCCCTAGTGTGGATTCAGTAGATGATGGTGAAAAGAAGTATTTGTATCATCTGAATAGCAAAGGCAAGGCCAGAATTGCCTTAATCTTGACTCAGAAGGAGACTTTTTGCCTGCATAGCAACATCAGCCAGAAGGGTAAGAATTTTTGTTCTGTACCAAGGTGGTCCGTAACCACCTTGTCAAAGGTGTGCCTTCTAGCAAAATAGCATGTGTTACTGGCTCAGTTCTTTCCCCTCTTGGGTTTTATTGTCACAGCAAGTTTGAAAGATAAGTGATCTGTTGGCACTGTAAATGTTTCAGGTAACTTTGTGATGGTGTCTTCTGCTGGCCAGCACGTTGTGCACCCGGTGCTTCTGTGGGAGCTGAGGAGGGTTGGGTTTGGCAGCAGTTTGTGTGCTGGCCTTTGCAGCCACCCCCAAAAAGATTTGAGAAGTTTGGTAAGGTTTTCAGATAGAAATGCTATCTCTGATTACAGCAGTAAAAAAATCCAAAACTAAACAGTTAAGTGTTGGTCATAAAAACTCTCCTGCAAAGGAGGCATTTGTTACTGTTTTTGTGCCTTTTTGAAAAAGTTCATGTGCAGTTCTTTCCTGTATATACCTTTTTGCTTTTTGTTACAGAGTGATTATTGCACAAATTTCTCCCTTCTCTCCTGATGCTTCTGCATTTGTAGGTGGGACGCTTCTGAAGACCCCTTGAGGTGTCTGTACCTTTTGCTATAAATTTTGACAGGTGAATAGATCAAAGTAGCTAGGTCAAAATCCCATTTACACTTCTATGCTTTTATATGAAGTATGGTATTCCCTCTTCCTTAATGATGTATTTGATTGTTTTGAGCTTGGTTTCCTTAAGATTCTGGCATTGACAGTCATTTATTGCTGTCTCCCAGTAGAGAGGGTTTGTTTTCCTAGATATTTTGGGAACAAAGGTGACTGGGTAGGAAGAGGAAGCCGGTTGATTCCTCCTGTGAAGAAAAAGTTGTAGCATGAGGCTCTCTGTTACTAGATATTGTTAAGTCTTGAGGGTACTTAAACAGATTGAAATACCTAGTTAGTGGGGCTGTACAATTTGACTACTTCTGGAAGTACTTTTGACTCCTGGTAACATAATGAACTCAAAACAGCTGCAGAGGTGGGTTCAGCATCAAACACAGTGATGGCTGGGTTTTAATTGGCTTCACCTGTCCAAACATATGGGTGCACTAGAGGCAGAACTTGACACCTACAGTTATATAGAGAGGAAAGAACCTGGTTTGACTTTCAGGGTGGTAAGAAAGCTTTTTGTGCAATGCTGAGTTTTATTTGCGAAGTAATATGAAATTGTGCTCCTAAAATAGGAAGCTTCAAAAAGCTACTTCTTCAATATAAAAAACTTATGCTACTTTCCCCTGCTTGGCCCAACAATGAATCTGTTTTCTAGGAGTAGATGCTTTGATTTGGCTAGAGCTTTCAATGTACACACTACAGGTCAAATTTTTATGTTTAAGAAAAACCTAAATAGTTGTGGATTGGTGGGTTTGAATCTATAGAAGATGGGGAGTGTATTTAAGCAACCATCTGAAATACGATTTTTTTTTTTTTCTGGATATTCCAAGATATTTTCATGACCTAACTTTAGGATCTACAAGTAATTGGATCTCATGCCTATAAATAAGCTTTTGTACATTCCCTAAGATTTTAAATATGTCTCTTGTGTGATACTGCTCAGGAACTGGAAGATGCTACAAATCTGAATCCTGATTAGTTGGCTTCATTTCAGTCTTCATTAAGAGGGTGTGACCTCTGGGTTCCAGTTGATTAAATCCAGGGGTGGGGCAAGTAAACATCTTAGTAAATAACTTTTTCCAGACCAAGACAGACCAGTATGCCTTTGTTTGTATTCCTTTTTTCCCCTTGAATTTTTTTTAAGGGGGGGACTGTATGCCGAGATTTTTGTTTTGAGTTTTCCAGAGAGAAATCAAATGTTTTAGAATGCTAGATTTTTCAGGCTGCTCAAACAAATAGAACTTCTGAGTGTTTTTTGACTGTGTCTCCATAGAAATTCTTTCCTCCCCCGCCACGTTCTTTCATATTTAGTTTCCATAACCAGCGCACTATTGTGAAGGAGGGGAAATGCAGGGTAACTGCAGGGAAGCCAGCCAATCACTCCAGCATCAGAGCAGACTCCAGGGCTTGTGGAGCTAACCTTTGTGACCTTCACAAGGGGCCTCTCCGAGGAGAGCCATTTTTCCTGCCTTGTAATGGTAAAGAAAAAACTTGGCAACTCCTTTGATCAGCAAAGCAAAAACAAGGAGAGCAAGGAGCAAATGGGCAGCTTTGTGCACAAAACTGCCAAGTCAGTGCTGGCTTTCTCTGGGCTGAGAGCAGAATTTACCACCTTACATAGAATACACACAGGTTTCCCAGGGCCCTGGGATAGTTGTTGTGTAGTTTTAGAAAATCCATCTTTTCAAAACTAAGCAAAAACGTTGGTTGTTACAAGTTACGGTGAAGTGAAAGTCTTTCATCTAATAATTCACAATGGGAGACTGAGGGAACTTTTCTTATTTTTGTAGGCAAGATTTTCAAAAGAGCAAATTGCACAAGACTTTTAAAAGTAATTCTAGGATCGATAAGGGGATGTTTCTTGTATGCAGCTGACATATATTTTTGCTGTAAAACTTCTGCTTTGCAGCTTTTGATGATGTTTTTTCTGCTTCTCAGTCGATGCCTACAATGTTTCAGATGCTTAATAGAAGGAACATTGGTTGGTTGGTTTTTTTCTGGACTTCTACAGATTTAAAACAAAATCTGTTCTTATATTGGGAAAAAAATTATGTCAGCTTTTAGCTTTTCCTTCATTATGTTCTTATTGTTCTTCAGCTGTTGATCTTCAAATGCAGCTGTCTCCTTTTGTTACAGTACCTAGTCTCTCTGATAATTTGTGTTTCCCCTCTGTTATAGTTTTCTGCTCAGCAAATTGAGTTAATTCTTCCATCTGAGCTCAGGTGCTCTGTATTCTTCTCTGCCTGAGAGCAGGAGACAGTTCATAGTGTTTTTATTCAGTACTTTCCATTGCAATGAGAGTCTGCCTCCCAGTATAATCTCCCAGACCAATATATTTCTGTCCAGTGAACTCAACAATTCGTTCATTCTCAGTAAGAATTCTTCCTGTGGTTTGTAAACTTGCAGATTTCAACCTCCTTCCTTGGCTACTTCAGCTTCTCCTCATGAAGCTTGGCTCCCTAGGAGATGTTGATATTACCAGATTGCCAGATTCCTCTGCAAGTCATGTTTCTTCTTTTAGACTTCCACTATTCACTTTCTTTTGATGTTTCATCCTTTCCTCTGCCACTCCCTAATTAATCACTCCTGGTACTGTGCTGAAGTGGTTCACTGTTTTTCTTCTTTCTTACATGACTGAAAATAAATAATCAGCTCCACAGTTATACACCCAGATTAATCATATTTTCAGATTTGCGTTGTTTTGGAGTGTAGTGCCTTTCAGTTTTATGGAAGTGCAGAAACTTAAACGAGTTTCGTGGCCTCACAAAATAGCTACAGGTTTTCAGTAATTAAACAGTTTATTAGATCCCTGCTCGGTACCGGATAGGATACAAATCAATTTCCCATGGGGATGATTTATTTTTATGCAAACTGTTCTTCAGCAGCTTTCACCTGCAGGACATCCATTACTCCAACATATATATCACTCCAACAGTGATTTTTTTTCAGATTTTTGGCATCTGATGAAGATATCCAGGAAGTCGATTTGCTTGAAGTCCCTCATCACCAGTGAATTTCTAAGTAGGTTGTAGCAGAGTGACCCCATCCACAGAGTCACTTGTCTTGTTGTGTACTGAGAGCAGTTACTGCATTTAAGGCTGAAATCCAACACCTGCCTACTACCTCCCTTGTTGATCGCATTGACAAAATCAGCGGGGAGCAGCTCCTGGCCTGTTCTGCGAGCAGGAGGTGTGTGCCTCCAGGCCCTCCTCCTCCTCTCTCATGTTGAAGCAGCATTGGCAGCAGCAGCTCCCAGCTGCCTCTGTGCCTGCTCCAGCGCAGAAGGTGGTCTTTGGCTGCTGGGCTGGTGCTCGGTGTCCAAGCAGCTGGTCCCTCCAGTCGGGTAGGCGAGTTACCAGACAGACTGCTAGATCACAGGATCCGTTTAGTGAGTTGAGTAAGACTGCAGTCCTGAAGAGCTCAGGATATTAAGTAATCAAGTCAGAAATGAGAAATCGAACACAAAGCCTTGGGGGCTCTGAAAGAGAACAACACAACTTCAGGGCCTTGTCCGCTTTCTCAGTTTCATACTCGTTATTTTGTCCATCTCCTGCAACGTATTCTTTGCCCTTGTTATTATGCTATTTCATTTTGTAGTTCTTGATATACATTAAAATGCAACTAGATTTCACATAGATAAGAACACGATATTGTCAGATCTGTAATGGTCCTTTCAGTTCTCATTTGAACAAAACCTATTTTGTAACAATTTTTTGAAGAAAAAGACTTTTGAGAATATAGTTAAAGGATAACAAGGTATCAGAGAAGAGTGACTAGAAGGTATAATGTGCTAATTTATAGAACTAGAGTCATGGTATCTAGAAATAGATTTATTTATTTTTAATGTACAGTTTAGTTTTAAAAGGTTTTGAGATAAAGTTTAAAACTATGACCTTTGTAGTGATATAAAGTGATTGCAGAATAAATTTTAAAGATAATATTAAGCAGTGCATGTTTGCTACTGAACTTTGAGTGATAAATTCTGGACAGAAGTTGCTGGGCAAGTACCTGGAATTACAAAGTGTTAAACCACAGCTCAAAAAGCATTAGCCAAGTGAATGTTTATTTTTTTGGTTTATTCAAGCCTCTCAGTTCAAAACTAAGAAGCTGAGAACTGAAGAGCAGGGTGGTTTTGTTTCCTTCTTCCATAATTCTGAATCAAAAATCAATGTGAAAAAATGACATCACTTTTAAAGGGCTTTCAAATACGGTGACTGGAAGCATTTGATTCAGATCACTAAATGCAGATTAGACATTTTATAAAATTTTGAGAATTACTGGAGCAGGGCAGACCAAAGGGATTATATTAGCGCAGTGTTAGGTTTTATCAGGCTAATTCCAGATGAATATGAAGGAATATTAATTAAAAAAAAAGAAAGGTTTCATTCTCTTCTTGGTATATCCTCCTTTTATTGCCTGTTCATACTGGTTTATATCTTCTGATTGCAATCTAGAGTACTGAGTGGAAAGGGGAAGAGTGGCTTGGCTAAATTCTGAAGTGTGCAGTGACAGCGAGTCCCTGGGATGGAGCCCTGTTGTGACCGTGTGTTCATCTGCAGCGCCCACAGCTTGTCCCCTAGGTGTACGGCCCGTGGCCTGCAGAAGGGTTTGCGTTGTGAGAAGCCGAAATGGAATCGGGATGAATATTGTTTCATTAACTCTGTGCTCTTATTTACTACCTACACTTCAGAAGAGTTGTGTCCTGTTACTCAGCTGTGTACATCCTGGCACTTCTGAGGATCAGTGGCAGTATATCTTCCAAACACGGGTTATGAAACAAATACCTTTTGTCTCCAAAATTGTATATACTATATATATATGTACTACCTAATGAATGAGCCAAACCCAAGGAAAGAGGAAAAACCTAAAAACCTTCAGAGCTTGCGCGTACAATTGTGTTTGAATTGAAGTGTTTAAAACAATTTTGGCTGCCTGGTTGATGGGCAAAAGTAGCCCTGTAGAATGGTGATAAGAAGACTTCTGCCTATAGAAAACCTGTTTTGTAGAAGAGATTAAAGGAGCTCAGTTGTTCCAGGAGTTCAAAGTTACTTGATATTGATTAAAAAAGCTTCTTCACTGTCAAGAGAATTTACAAAACAGTCTGTCAATTTTGCAGGCAAAAAAGGAAAAGCTGGAAGTTGATAATGGCAGCCTTTGGAGCTGAAAGGGAGTGGAGGAAAGGGATGGGTCATAGGGAAGTGCTGACTAATGGTCAGCAAACACTGTAAGGGAGTTCTTGTGTTACAAACTGGCCTCGTTTCCTAAAAGGAAAATAAACCCCATACTGTTCAAACACAAAACTCGGGTTGTAGAAGTCTCTAAGATGCACTGTTGGAAAGTGGGGAGGGACTTTGCTGGAAGAAGAGCTTGATTATAGCGATATTCCTGGCCATTAGAAAAGACACACCACTAACTGCAGGTGTGACCTGTGGTCTGATCTCTTATCTGGGTAGGATGTATTCACATCTTTATTGTATTAGGGAGGCCTGTCACTAGTAAACATTATTTTTAAATGCTAGACATATATTTTATGGGTACATGTGTTTTAAAAATATATGCCAATAAATAAATATGTTTTTCCTCCTCTTCCCCCTGCAGCAACACCGATTTCCCACCCCTTGCCCCTCCCCAATGGCTGAATCCTGATTTTGAGAAGCAGTAGATAAAGACTGCAGGGGTTCTAAATTTGGTATTAACTTGTACTAAGTTAAGGTGATAATAATTTTAACTTATTTAGGATTTATTGGCACTTCAGCTCTTATTATGAATCTCCCGCTAAAATTTAGTGAAAGTTGGAGAACTGTGATTTTTTTTTTTCTTGGTTTTTTTTTGTGATCTGTTTTGCATCTAAGAGTAGGGTTGAACAATTTCTACATAAATACTATATTGATAAAACATGGTAGCTGTTAATTTTGGCAAAGACTAAGCAGTTACACATTTTTAAATGAAATTTGTGCTTTAGGAATGGTTAGTAATTTAAATGATGTACTTTTAAACAAAATCCCATTCTTAACACATTTCATAATCGCTATTTTTAATTCCCTCTATGCCAAAAGATATTTGGAAGGCAAATCAAATTACTGCAAATCAAATGCATAAAAGCTGAGGCATTGGTATTTATTATGTTGATTTAATGGAATAAATTGAAACTTAACACCTCTTTTAAATAATACATGGGTCTTTTTTTTCCTTTGTAGAAAGAAACTCACATTTGTTTTACTGCTGGTGATTTCACTATTAAACTTTAAGTTTCTCTGTTACTTCTCCAAATTATTGACAATAAAACAAGATAGAAATGAAAACATCCATTTGATAACTTCTGAAACTTGCAGTGAAATTTGAATTCAAAATTAGTTTTACTTTGCATTATTTATTTAACAATGGACTACTGAAACAATTTTTAAACTGTGACAGATGAAGGAGCATGTACAACCTTGAAAATGCTCAGGCTGAAAGCATGTTTTTAGGTCACTTTTAATAATAAAATAATTAATAG
Source organism: Scolopax mira (assembly GCA_004320125.1). Classification (NCBI taxonomy): domain Eukaryota; kingdom Metazoa; phylum Chordata; class Aves; order Charadriiformes; family Scolopacidae; genus Scolopax; species Scolopax mira. The sequence continues at coordinate 129,846 of BJBW01002075.1, forward strand.
CTATCATCTTTAAGTATAATATGCATTTAATTATTATAGCTGTCATTTTAAATGAGGTAATCTAAGTAGCTTAATCTCTTCTCATGCTTTTGCTCTGTATTGTCTTTGCCACCTTAGGTTCAATGTGTAAATAAAAATAACTTTTCAAAGCATAGCCTTTAGACAATATGTTGTACCTGGGTGCTGAGAAATCTGGTGCTTCTGGTGCATTGCAGCTTGGGAATTTCTTCTGTGGGGAGCTGAGGTGTGGAGGATGAAAAAGATTAATTTGCTGGCGAAAAATAGAATATGCAAGACTTCCTAGAGTTGGCTGCTCACAGTTTAGTAGCTCAAGTACTGACTCAGGCAGCAACATGCTGTTGGAAGATTTTTGGTTTTGTTTTCCGTGGCAATCTGCAAAGTCTTTGGGGATGTGTATAATTGCCTCTAACCTCAGCAGCAGTGTTTGTCTGAACTGTAAAAGTTAAAAGCTCTCACTGAGAAATGGTCGTAAGGAGGAGTGAAAAAGGGATGAAAAATACTGTAATACAGGAAGTGGAAGTGAAAAAGGAAAACAAAGAAGAAGAAAACATAAAAACATGTAAGTATAGAGAACGGAAACAGAAGTAGCTTTTTTCTTCTTTTTTTTTTTTTTCCTCTAAGCTGCAATCTCAAATAAGGGAAAAGATTGTCTGTAAAACTATTTGTATAACTAAACTGAGAACATGTAAACAGCTGATGTGATTGAAGGTGTGAAGTGAAGCATACATTTAAAATAGTTGTCAATACTAATGATCTTGATGGCAAGAAAAACAGATTCACTTATTCTTTGTACCAGAAAGCTCTGCATTCATTTCCAGTAGGTCCTTAGAGTCAGCTCATCCCATCAAGGCCATCGGGGAGTGATCATTGTCTTCTGAACACTCAAGCAACCAGTTGGAACTGCCCTCTGAGACTTCCTACTTAGAGCAATAAGGAAACAACCTAAACAATCTTTTTATCTTAATATTTTGTTTTCCTTGGTGGTGGTTAGCCTCGGGGTTATTCAACAAGATTGCTAGGAACCCCCTTTAGATACTAATGCAGCTGCCTATAGCAGCTTTTATTGCAGCATGCTTAGGCAGGCCTCTCTGACTTGAAAACCTTCAGGCAACCAAAACTAAGGTATATAGAAAGGGGTGTAAAATTGCCTGGCTCCTGTTCATGCAAAGAGGCATTTGATTTCCCTTGTGCTTTCTTTGTCTCCTTTCAAGAGCTAACTAGGGAGAGAAGTGAGATGGAATCTCAGAGATAAAAATGGTAATGTATTCTATGGCCCATCACGTCTGAAAATCATCTGCCCTTCTCTTAATAATGTGAAAGTTAGTGTTTGAGTAATCTTGGCTTTAGTGTTACAGAAGACAAAATGGTTGCATCTTGAGGTCTTCTGTTTACGAAGCAGGGGTGTAGGAGAATAACTGTAAAGGTACATAAATCCGGTAATTTCACTTCAAATAGCAGTGGAGACTGTTCTTCCTTTATATTTGCTGTCCTTGGTGGTATATATCATTATTTCATTTAAAATTGAGGAGAGAAAGGAAGATGAATTCTGAGTATACTGAGTGGTGTTGCCACGGGAAGCAAAATTCTTACCATTGGGGGCAGGGTGGAGAGAAGGGGGAGGTTTTCCTTGAATATAGCAGCTTTGTCTGATGTGGAACCAAGAGGCAAATTTAAAATTAAATAAATCTGGTGATACAGAATGTGATCACAGCATTTATTCCTTTATGGAGTTTGGGGAAAAATTGAACTGGTACAAGGACTGAAAGAGCAAGGACTTTTTTTCTTTGTCTCTGTAATACTGCTGTTTCTTACAGTTTTTGAAGTAATGGAAAGAGCTTTGGAAATGAAAATGTCCTCATACTCTGTTTTTTTTTTTTTTTTTTCTCTTCAACTCAGAATATAATCTGAGTTTGGGAAATCCACCGAGGAATCCAAGAATCATATTTTTGAGGCTCAATTTAAAAATCTAAACATTGTGATACTAGCCCTATTTTTCTAGATGAGGTCCTAGAGTGCAGGGTAGGAAGAGGGACAGAAGGAAAAGGAATAATAAAGGAAAAAATAAGCTTGTTATTACTTCAATTTTTAAGTGGTGCTACCGTGGGAAACCTTTGAACATCATGTCATGCCTCCATCTTTTCTATTAGTGGTGCACGTATGGTTAGACTGCTTACTGGTCACCGTCCAGTTTAACATTATACACTGAAGTGGAGACTTTGCTGTGAGTGCTTTCTGAAGAAGGGCAGTGCTGTTCTGAATTCCAAAAGAGCAAGATGTTTATAATCAGTAAGCTTAGAAGTCCTTGGTGTGTATATTCTGCCCAGTCTGCATACAGGCTGCTGCTAATGGAGGCTGCCTTTGAATACCTTAATGTTGAATACTGTAATTTTGTGTAAACTCTGTTTCGTGTATCAGCATCCACAGCTTTATGGGCCATGCTTTCAGAAGTTTCTGGTAGCTCTCAGCCTCTTGCAAGATGCAACTACTTTGGAAACAAATTCCATAAGGGTTTGTAGAAGAACTTGACTGACTTCTATAGTAACTGTGTGCAAAATCTGTTTCTGCCCCAATTAGACTTTGATCAGAGACATTTAAGTTTCTCTTACCCCTTTGTTCTAGTTCAGATTCAACCCATTAATTTGCTGAATGAATTTCTGCTGCCTGAGATTGTAATTATGTAGAATAGCATATATGATTCTATTTTATACTTTGATTAAGGGACTAGAGCTCTGACAGGCTCTCTTCCCGCCTGGTCATCAGGATGCTCGTGCCCACCGTTCTCACACGTTCTGCTTGTGTTCTTTCTCAAAGTGAATGAAATCACAGCTGTGGCACAGCACATGATTGCACACTGAACAATTGTGCGTTGATTTTAAGGAACCCTTTTGCAAGCTGAAAGTAGGATAGAGATGTCTGTTACCAGTATGCTCTCTGTCCTCGTATGCCCATGGTATGGTTTGGTGAGGCCATCATCAGTAGCATAGATGAAACTATAGAACAAAACCCAAGCTTTGTTTTATTTAAGCATAAAGACCTGTCAAGCAGAAGAAAGTTTATGGAAGATTAAAAGATACAACCGTATCATGTATTGCAGCAATATTCAGAAACTTTTATCTATGTTTCTAGTTCTTTGCGGTAATTAGGCCATGGCCGGAGACATTACTGCCCTTAAGAGACAAACACTGTTAAGAATTCCAGGGCCTTTTTTTCCAGACATTTTTTGGAAACTGTCAGATTGAAAAGTTAAGAATTTTACTGCTGCATGCTTTTATATATGTTAGGCTGTGATAATCCTGAAACCCCAGGAAATACTGGAAGTTAATGTAAAGAGAAATGGAAACAACAGTGCTTTCCCAAGAAATGGGTGGAATATCACCTCTCAGCAGATGAGATTTTAATTGCTGTGTGACCAACAAGCTTTTCCTTTTGTTGGATTTGTTATTTACAAAGACAGTTGGGAAGTCCTCAAAGGATCTTGGGCCATTTTAAGAGTGTCTTCTCGTTTAATAGTGGCTTGAATGTAGGGAAGTGTTTATGGAGGACTTAACTGGGGGTAGAGATAATTGCTAACAGAGCTGTCTCATTTCCCCTTCAGGCTCTTCTCTTTACTGTTGCCGCTTGGAATTGAAATTTGTGTCATCTCAAACAATGTATTAATGCTACTTAAGGTATAAATCTAACTTTGTTACACCATTTGCAAGTCTGCAATGCCTAATTAAAAATGGCCCATATAGCTGAAGACTTAATTTCATATTTTAATCTTTTCCAGTTCTTGAAATCCCCTGAATAGGGTAGAAAAAAGGGCGCACAAAAAAAATGTCACAGCTTCTACCCTCGGGCAAAGCTGAATCTACTCCATTGTGTGTAATATCCTAAGAGCATCATCGGCCATGCCCCAGAAATCTCTGCATGCTCTGCTCCAGCTTTTGGCAGTGGTAATAGCAGCAGTTCATGCCAAGGCTGTTTCTACTCTAAACTTTTTCTTTCATCCCATGGCTCAACTGAACTGTGGAAAATTCACCTGTGGGGTCCCCAAGCCCATCTGCCGTGAAGGCGAGTTCAGCCTGATGAACTACTGATGCTCTTCTTGGGAATTTGCATTTAGCACTGTTGAATTAGTAGATACTGTTGCTTTCACAGCTGTCCTGAAGACAGCCCACCTCATGTGTGATTCTCCTGAAGCAATTAAGCCTCTGCAGAAGTAGATATTCTGGTTTCTTCTCTGCCTGCTAGAATGATATATGGGTGGGTATCTTGCATGTAGTCTACACTGCCTATGCATAGGATGATAGGATGCTTATGTAAGATTTGGCAAAGGGGTTAGTTTGAAGGGGTTTTTTGGTTTGTTTTTTTTTTTTTTGATAATCTGTGATATTTTCAAAAGAGGAAATACTCATTTTCTCCTGGCATCACCAGGAGAACCAACTTTCAGTATATACATCAGGTCTTGATGTACTAAAATGTATTAGTGATAGGTCTGCAATAATTAAACAATGGCCTTTATGAGGAGAAATTTACTCTGGTCACAATTCATCTAATCTCTAAAGTTCTTAGATAAAAAGAACTAGCAAGGGAAAACCTTTCAGAAAGCTGTGCATTGTGTGGATTGAGGAAACCACCTGATTAGGAAGACAAAGGGAAAATGAAAGAATAGAATCTGTAGCTGTCATTTAAGGTAAAACAGTCACGGGTGATACACTTGTTGATGAAGCAGTTGTGTTTGGGATGTAATGGAAAGTTGAAATTTCATACAAAGTGAAATCATTAGGCTTAGCTTCGTTTGTGCACTTGCTTGTATTACTTTCCTGTCCATTCCCAATACTTTCCTATCCATTCCCAATTCCTATACATTCCTCAATACAAAAAGTATGCAATGCCAAGTCAACAATTTTGGTAGGTCTGTCATGATGTGGTCAATGGTGTGTGTTTGTGTTTTGCTTTTAATAAAATAGGATTTCCAGTGAATTCCTAAAATAGTCCCAAAAATCTGAAAACTAAAATTCAAGTAAGTCCCCTCAATTTCACTAGAGACTTGAAATAATTTTCTCTTAAAGATGTAAAATATAAGTCTTGTTGACATTGTAAATACAAGCATTACTTTATTGAGAGACGCTTGTGTAGTTTTTTTATTGGTGATGTTTTTATACTGAAGAACAATTAATCTTTCTAAATGTTCGTGCCTATTTTTTTGAAATGTCCTTTTATGAAGAATCATGTCCAAATGCAAAGAGAAGTGACAGGTGATTTATTCTGCCTTGTTTGCATTCTTTTCTGTGTAAATCTGGGTAAGAGAAAGGAGAGACATAAAACAATGAGTTTAGAAGAAACTAAACTACTTTAATGAAATATTAATAATAAAATAAAAAGGAAATAATTAAATAGATATAACATACACAAGACTGTATCAAGTTCCCAGGTAGACATCACCAGCTGGCATTGGGGAAGACCCAGACTGGACTCAGTGACAGACAGGAACTGGATTCCATATCTGGCTTCAGGAATGCACAGATCAGGATCAAAGGCAGAAGAACAGGCAGGTTTTTCCTCAGACATTGGCCATTGAAGAAAGAGGCTGACCCTTTGATCCCTCAGCTTTTATACTGAGCATGGGGCAGGTGGAATGGAATAGCCTGTTGGTCAGTTTAGGGTCACCTGGCCTGGTATACCTCCCCACAGATGCAACCCCTTCAGAGGGTAGTGATCAGCAGCACAGAGTCTGTTTGGAGGCCTGTAGCTACTGGTGTTCCCCAGGGGTCAGTACTGGGTCCAGTCTTGTTCAACGTGTTCATCAACGACCTGAATGAGGGGACAGAGTGTACCCTCAGCAACTATGAGGACTTGCTGACACGCCAGAAGGCTATGTTGCCATTCAGTGAGACCTGGCCAGGCTGGAGAGTTGGGTGGAGAGGAACCTAAAAAGGTGTTCGACAAAGGCAACCTCCTGCACCTAGGAAGGAATAACCCCATGCACCAGGTTAGGGGCTGACCTGATGGAAGAGCTGCTGGAAAGCAGCTCTGCAGAGAAGGATCTGGGAGTCTCGGTAGACAAGCTGACCATAAGCCAGCGATGTGCGCTTGTGGCCAAGAAGGCCAATGGTCTCCCAGGGTGCATTGAAAAGAGAGTGGCCAACAGGTCAAGGGAGGTCATCCTCCCCCTCTACTCTGCCCTGGTGAGGCTGCATCTGGAGTACTTTGTCCAGTTCTGGGCTCCCCAGTTCAAGAACTACAGGGAACTGCTGCAGAGAGTCCAGCAAAGGGCTATGAAGATAATCAAGGGACAGGAACACCTTTCTTACAAGGAAAGGCTGAGAGATCTGTGTCTGTTTAGGCTGGAGAAGAGAAGACTGGGGAGGACAGAGCACTCATGAATGCTTTTAAATATCTAAAGGATGGGTGTCAAGAGATGGGGCCAGTCTTTTTTCAGTGGTGCCCAGCAACAAGACAAGGGGCAAGGGGCACAAACTGGGACAACAGGAAGTTCTCTTTGGAACATGAGGTAAAAAATTCTTTACTTTGAAGTGACAGAGCACTAGAACAGGCTGCCCAGAGAGGTTGTGGAGTCTCCTCTGGAGACATTTAAAACTCACCTGCACGTGATCCTGTGCAACTTCCTGTAGGTAAACCTGCTTTAGCAGGGGGGCTGGGCTACGTGATCTCCAGAAGTCCTTTCCAAACCCTACCATTCTGTGGGGATTTTTGTTGGGTTTGTTTTGTTTATGGATTTCCTGCTTTTTTTCTGTTGTACTTTGAAAGAACCCAAACAGTCAACCAAACTAGCCCCCACGACCACTCTCCTCACACCCCCAGCCCAACCACAAATTACTAGCTCTTTAGCCAATTTTTTAGCCAATTAGGCTAGAAACAAAATCTGACAAATATCCAGGCATGTGGTAGTGTTTAATGGCAGTAAACATGTCTTTCAATTAGAAATTCTGATTCTTAGTAACTGCAGAAATGCTTTTTGCGTGCATAAAATAAGAACATTTTTCTTTAAAGTTGTCCTTGTCAATATGCAAATAATTTGTATGTGACTGTAAAACTTGGGGATGGGTTGGGAAAGGCAGCTTGATTCTCTTCATAATGTGTAGCACATTGAAAGCGCTTTTTGGTGTGGGGTGGTGTGGCTTGGAACAGTCTCTCTTCTTGATACCAGAATTGACAAGTTTGCTAACAAACACTTAGCATGTTTGGGGTGTTTTAGCTTTGTTTTTCTAAGGCCTGTTACTGTAGACCTGGATGTATGGTACTGTCTAAGTTGATTTCCTTAGTTTGTACAATATTTGTCCATTTAACGTGGATTTACTTCAGCTAGACATAAATGAACAATAATGGACAGCGTCAGATAGCCAGCTATTGGATTTGAGAATTTCTTTGATGAAGTAAAATGTCTTATGTTCCTTGATTGTCCTAGACATGTTGATTTTTTTTTTTTTTTTTTAATTACAAAACTCTTTTCTCATTTTGTTCTGACCACACAATACAGAGCTGTGATTCTAGTTCATGAGTAGGTAATATTTAATTTTTGATTTTATAGGACTGTACTAAATACAATGGCTGATTTATGGGTTTCATTGATTTGATATTTGATATCATGTGAATTTTTTTAAGAAGTTTGAGGTTGACAGTAGTGCTTTATCAAGATGTGCCTCAGCTCATATAAAATAGAAGATCTTGAATGCAAGCATTGGGGCAGTTGTCATGTAATGCAGCTGCTATGGAAAAAAACCCATCTGTTTAGTGCAGAGAAAGATAATGTAGTGTTGGTATCAGAGTTCTCTTTATGTCCACTTAGACCTGTCCTGCGCTGCTATTCAAAACAGAGGGAAAGATCTTTACCTGTGGAGAATGTCCTGTTTCCAAACTTAAATTGATAATGAGAAATACCTAATGTTTTTAGTAAGTTTTCCTGCTGCGCAGGCTGTAGATACTGGAACAAAATGAAGACCTATAACCACTCCTGTGGTACTAGGATTTATATAAACATTTCATCCATGGAAGTGAGGGGTTGTCTGCTTATGTCATCGTAATCTGGTGAGCATGATTTAGTTGTGGAAAAGAACTGATCTGTTGTGATGTGGTTTGGGTGGTTTCTTAATATATAGTGTTCAAAAACTGGGGACGTGGAGCAGGTAAGATACATGTAAGGACTGTGGTTTGAAGGGGGTTAAAGAGAAAGGATCTGAGGGAAGGTGTGGGGGAAATGGATTTATGTAGGTCAGGAAGCACAGAGCTGAGTGGGAGGGGAAACAGTTTACCTTATTGAACCAACCTTATGATTAGCATGATTTTAATGTAATCAGCTTGTTTTGAGACTTTTCTTTGTCTCTTTGTTCTTAGAAAACTACTGATTGGAGTTTAGTTGGTAAAGTAAGGAACAAATGGTCCTCAGCTTGGGAAAAGTTGGAAGCTTTTGCTGCCTAAAATAGCTATCCATGTTAATGGCTCCATAAGAACATTACTTGTACTTCAAGTATGCTTAAGCAGTACTGAGGAAGCGATAAAGCTGTCTTTGTGCTCAGAATTGGAGGTACTTCTAAAATTGCTTCTTCTGTAGTCCATCCATCTATCCCATATTCAGATATCTTTGGAAAAGCTGATGAATATTGCTTCGGTGTGTGATTGCAGTTAACTGCAAAAATGGTTCTGTAATTCAGCGAGACAACCTTTTTCCTTCTGTTTCTTACTCTACAATCAAATAGCATATAAAACCAAAGGCTATAAAGTATGTACCTCAGGTAGACATTTTATAAGTTCATGGATTTTTGTAGGAGTTAAATAGAAATAAGTGAATGTGTAATCATGGGTGCAGCGATGTTTTCCCAGAACTGAGTTGTGCAAATAAAGCAAATCAGAAATAGAGGGGAGGAGTAGCTGGTACTATAATTTAAACACATAGTTAGTGAAACATTACTGTGTAGTGTTTTTAAATGTGTATCCTGAATATCTTGACCTGCTTTCATTGCTTTGCAAAATTGACCAGCAGAAAAGTGAAAAAAATGTTCTCCAGTATGAAGGTTTATGTATAGTCCAGTATATATGGGGCAGTCTTTACTATGTTGTGCCCTGTTTTATAAATAAATAGGCTAAAAAATAAATAAAGAAGACTGCTGCATGTGGCATGTTTCTCAGTGGAGCTGAATATTGGAAAACAAATACAACCAAAGATCTAGTGTACCTTAATAACACCTGTATTAAATGAGCTGTATCGTGAAAACTAACTTGGCAGTGACACCATTTGAATTAACACTGCAGTAACAGGGGAGTTCCTGCACACAAGGGAAGACGGGCAGTATTGTCACATACAGACAAAGTAGAGCTTTGTTTACTATTATGTTTGTATAAGCAAGATTTCTGCCTATTTTTTCACCCCACTACAGTGTGTCTATAACCCTTTGACCTGAAATTGTTTGTGTGCATGTTTAGAGAGTATAAAGTATCCGTATTGTAAAATAAAACTTTTATATAAGCTACTTCACATTATCTTCTACCTTATAGTAGAAAGTCCCTTTAAGGATTAGAATGTGATAGATAATTCTGCATAAATGGTTATCTTTGACTACTGCTCCATTTTACGATCTTCTGAATTCATATCTGTTCATTGTCACTTGTTTGAAATGATGACGTAGTTACAAAATTTAGTATTCTGGGGGCAAATACCAACCTCATGAACATCAAAAAAACATACTAAAACCATTTACCAATTCAGTGGAGCCCCTTTTTTATTAATTGGAGTTAAGGGTAATGTTAATAAGTTTCTAGGCGTAGCAATTAGTTGCTTAGGGCAGGGAGAAAATAATACTCTTTTGTTTGTCCAGTTTGACCTATGACGAGGTCTTAATTTATGAGCAGAGCTCTTGGATGTTGTGGTCATGCAAATACATAAATAAAGTTTGGGATTCATCTCTTCTAATGTCAGTGTATTTGACCTAGTTAACTTAGGTTCCCTTCTTGAAGGAAAAAATAGGCCTGATTCACCTTCAATATGTTCTTTAAATTGATCAAATGAATTGCATCCCAACACTGCTTATTTAGGTTCCTTTCTTGTTGGTGGAGATATCAGTGTCCACAAAGATGTTAATGTTGAGGTGACCAAATCTGAGTTATTTATCCCTTTAGAATGTGTAAAATAATACAGTGCCAACTCCTAGACTTGAATATGCTTTAAAATCAGAGAAACTGTGAATTAAGAACAGTTGCTGCACAATTATTATTTAATCCCAACAAAAAGATGGAAATTTACAGCCTGTTTGATAGTTCAGCATAAATATACATTGATCCACCGAGATATGTGAAAGATGCAAGGCAAGACATAGATACAAAACAGAGGTATGAGTTGAAGAACCTAGTTTTGAACTGAGATAACCAGTAGAATTTGTATTGTTGCTTTAAATACTGTGGTTTTGCTGAAGTGAGTGAAGATGGGCATTTGATGTAATCCAGGAAAAGGTAACTGTAAGGATTATTAATGTAAGGAAAGAATGGTACTGAGTTAATGAAGTATTGGATTCTAATTGACAGTAATACTATTTGAAGATGAGTTTTAATTGATACCAGCTCTAAATGAATTAGTAACAACTTTGTTGTCAAAGCTTGGTGTATTGGTTTATTTTTGGTGTATTAGTTTTATTTTTGTCCGCATGTACTTCTGGGAGCAATGCTGCTTAATGGCATCAAGATAATGTTGATGCTTTTCATGAATAGGCTGCATTTGTTATTCATTAGCAAACCATGCTAATCACATATTCGGAAGGTGAAGTAATTGTTCATTACACGTTTGTATTTTCACTGAATTGAATACTTCTGTGAAGACAGTGATGAATGTACTTTCCAGTTTTTTCAAAACAGATAAATCTAAGCTCCCAAAGTTTTGTACTGATGTTCTGCAGAGCGCTGGTTGAGTTACTGGCACTCCAAGTGTCCTCAGCTTTTCCCATGAAGATGAAAGGCAGCTGCACATCATTTTCATATTACTGCTCTAGTGTGACTGGTTACTTAAATTACCACAGAGAGACTGTTCAGTTGTCAGTGGTGAGGGAGGAGTAGTCCATCAAACAATCTGAGGATACAGTCTGTGTGCAGAAAGTTTGGGAACACTGGTGATTACTCGCTAGCCAGTTCATTGCAGCTCCCCAGGCACTGGGTATGAACTCATCATGCCAAGTTACTGGACAGTGCTTGAGATTCCAGACATAACTGGCTTGGTGTGACAGATTTTGAAGTCACACTTGAAAATGACAAGTAACTAATCAACAAGAAACCTAAGAGAATGCTTTGTTCAAGAGTATGACATCCAGTTATGGAACAGCATAGGTGATGATATTCATGTTAAGCCTTGTCTCTCTATTGCTCTAGCTCTGATCACTACAGCTGTTTGTTAGGAAGGTGCTGGTGGCCAGAGTAAGGATTTGAAAATCTGACATACCGCGATGCTTGGAAAGAATCCAGGCAGTTCTTGCTTAGTTCTATGAATGTGTGAATGTGAATGTGGCTGTTATTGGCAGGCTTAAGCTTTTGTTGTTAAACTTTCTGTGCTAGTAGGTCATTGCTATGAATGCATGACTGTCCTAACTCCCACCTTCTTTTGTCTTAGTCACATTGATCAAACAACAACATGGCAAGATCCTAGGAAGGCCATGCTTTCCCAGATGAATGTTACAGCTCCCACCAGTCCTTCTGTGCAGCAAAACATCATGAACTCAGCATCAGGTAAGCAAAATTCTTATTTATGAAAAACGCCATACAAATGAAGGTACCACTGTCAATTTCAATTGAGGGGGAGGAGTCCAAATTTCAGAAATGTCCTTCTAGTTACCCTGGTTTTAAACTTTGAGTTTGTTGATGCCTGATACATCACACAAGAGACTGATCCTGGAGGTAAGAGTATTTGTATATTTGTGATATCAACAGAAAGTATCCAGTAGTTCTTTGGCTTGTGTTTTAATTTTTTTCAAATGGATGATGCAAACATTTAAAACAGCAGAACTTTTGTCTAATTTCTTCTGACTGACAATGCTGTTAAATGGAAGAAGAACAGAATTTCCATTAAATTATTGTCAATTTACATTAAAGCTATTGGGCATCCGCAGTGTTCTTCTACCTCTGCTCGCTCACTTACTAGACTTGGTATTTTCCCATTCATTTGCATTTCCTACATTTGTTACGAATATCTTATTTTTTCTGACTTAACTGAAGGAATAAAGCAAACACCTGGAAAATCTTGTTTGAAAGCAGAGATGTTTTGGTTTTCTTATTTTTCTATCGTTTCCAAAATCTATATTGTGATGTAATCATCACAATACATCGCATCCTCTAGCTGAGGAAGACTTGATTATCTTTTCCTGTAACATAGAATTGTTTTTCAACTAGTCTGTGGAGGTTGTCACTAGACAGCAGTAAAGTGTGCTTGTTCTTACTCCAGTTACATTTTCAGAGCTCTCTTGTCCTGATGGTGCAGAGAGTGACCAGATAAATTTGGGACCATGCTAGTTTGACTGCTGTGCTCTTCCCTGCGTTTGTCACTTTCTGTCTTTTGCTGAGGTTCATGTTTTATTTATTTTCTCCCAGTCTGATTGTGTTTTGTGTATGTCTGCTGTTCCTGTATTTCACAAAGGTTATGCTCTGGTGCTGCTTTTTGTTGTCTGTTTAGACAGCTTTGCTTCCTGCTGCAATTCATACGCTGCAAACAATACGGAAAGATCAACAGCCGTGACTGACTGTGCTGTTCGTGGCTGAGTACTAGAGGGGAAGCTCATCAAACTTTTTGGCTGGTTAAGCCAGGAGGCTGGATTATCCTGAAACCAATTAGAGTTCTGTTCAAGTTCAGGAAGTCATGACTCAGAGCAATTAAGGTCTCAGGCTAGGATGTGAAAATATAATATCTGAGATGATTTTTTCTGTAAATATATTCCAGGAAACATGCAGCAATAGAGATGACGTGTTTTTGCAGGGACACTAGTAAAGAACAGGGAATAGGAGGGAGAAAGGAAACGATTCCCTTGGTCTGTCTTGTCTTCTGGCTTATCTCGTTTGTGCTAAAACTAGGTATTTGCTGTTTGAATATTGACATAAAATCTGTGTTGTAAGATAACTCCTCCAACACTCTGTACCAAGAATTAACAGGAGAAAAATATTGATAATGAAGTAGGATTCATTTTATGTTCTTAGAAATAAATGGGTTAACCGTAGTCAATAAAGATCTAAGGACAATCTACCAATCAGTACATGAGGATTATTTTTAAAAGAAAACCAAGAATTTACGTGGAATTGATGTGTGTGAGCAAGTGATCCTGTATAAATATTGTTGCTCATGCAATAAAGAAGAGTGGAGATGTTTAAGGGAGTTGTCTTGTGCCTTGAGAAAGCACTTATTTGAACACAAGTTCATTCAAAGTTTATTTATAACGTCACAGATGGTACTATATTAAATATAATTCTCCCCACACATACTGCTCTGAACTTGATAAAGTGTATGAAGAAATCAGAACTTTGTGGTGTATATTGAGTTATGTGAAATGGAAAAATCAAGTAACTATGTACCACTTCAGCACAGTGGAACTTAAATCTGAGTACTAACGTCATAAATATAAGACTACTCAATGTTTTAATTTGGATATTCATCCTCAAGAACTGGGAAATAAAGTTGAAACCTTTAAGACACAAGTTTCCTGTTATGAAATATTGCTGGCAATGAAATGTGCCCTTGTGCTTTGAGAGTCTTTAATGAAAGATACTGGGAAAACCCAAGTGTAAGTATTGTGACAGCTGGAGGTCAGTGACTTGCGAAAAAGGAGTCTGAAATGCCACAGGGGAGAATGTTTTCTTTTCTGTGTTGTTCATCCTTGTATAGTGCTGAGTAATTGTAGACCTTAATCAGAAGTTAGTGTCCAAGTTTTAGCATATTTAGTATTTAGTAGTCCTGAGTGATGTGCTCTAGGCAGTCCTGCTTCAGCAGCAGAGTTGGACTTGATGATCTCTAGAGCTCCCTTCCAACTCTTGTCAATTCCGTGATTCCATGATATTTAATTACAGACTGCCATAGGAGCCTGTGAGTAAAGCTGCTGCAGTAAAACCTAAAACAGGAGGTTTTTAGGAGCTGTCTTGAAAATCATTAGAACGTTTTGCTGTTTAGCCAGAATTGGAATTCTAGCCATTAGCTGGAATTAGGAACAGAAAGAGAGAAGAGAACTCAGAAAATTTCTGTCTGCATGTTGAAGATAAACCTGTTGTCTTTTCTGGATACATAGGATAAGTGGAGCTCAGGAAAAATGGGAAGAAAGCAAAACTGGAAGGTGTGTAAGGGTGAAGACAAGTCAAAAGAATGTTTAAATAAAAACAGGAAAGATGTAGTTAGGCATGAGGCTGAGATTTTTAGGTTGTTTTTCTTATGGCTAAGGTGGGATGAGAATCCAGGTATCCTGCTGCAAGTTATGTTTCTTTAAGAAATCTAATAAGCATCTGAGCCAGCTTCATCTGTTCCTGGCATGATTTTGTGAATGAACTATTTTGAGTGTTAGTATATCCCTTACAGGAGGGCATGTGAAAAGTTCCACCCCACTTGTTTTGATTCTTTGATATATTTTTTTTGTCAGTTTTGCTGAACTTAGCTTGCTACATACAATCAACTAAAATGGTTTGGGCCATACGTATGCAGAGAAAGACAGTGCTCTATTAGATGGCATTTGGTGGTTAATCTTCTGTGAAATAGGATTGCATCTTCACATCAAGAATGGAAAGAAAACAAATCTGTTACTTCTAAATATGTAACATGTATACAAAAATTAGTCTTGACTGTTTTGTGTGTGTTTCTAACCATTTTTTTCCTAAAGGTATTACAGGAAAAACTATGTTCTTCTGTACTGATATAAAACAAAACAAACCAGACAGTAATAATGATACATTGTTCTGAGGAGCCTGTCCTATATGTTTCTTATTGAGATAAAGTTCTAAATTTGAAAATTAAATAATGCCTGTTTCTAATACAATTACAGTTGATATAACATGATGGGATAATAATTGTATTTATACACTTCCATTCTTCAGATACTTTTACTTCCTGAATGATGCTTAACAGTGCTGCTTACTTCAGCCTTTTCTGCTTGTGCATAGGCATTAGATAATGAGCTCTGGAGCAGAATTACTTGTCTTTGGCCTCTTTCATGTTCCCTCTTCCCTTCCAGTTTTGAATTGGGCTCCCCTGTGAAAGTTTGTAGACCTGGTGTAATACTGTTGCCCCCTAGGGAAGGGCTGTAGTGCCCTGTTAAAGGCTGGTGGGAAAATGGATACTTGAATTCTTAACGGCTGAGGATTTTTTTTCCCCTCTTGTGGGCAGAAGGGAAGGGAAGAACATGCCAATAACTAAAACAAGTTCTAGCTCTTATGTTAAATTCTTGCTCACTTCAGTTGCAGATTTCTCTTCTATGTAACCAGTCACACTACAAATTCTGCTTTGTGTACGATTAACGCTAGGTATGATCTATTGGGAAACTGGAGTTTCTAAGTATCTCCACGACAGTAGTGTTTGTTTCTTTCTTCATCTCCAAAAATGCACCTTTTTTAATGGTGTTTTCTTGTAAGTTTTACTGATTCAACAGGATAAAGGTGGACTTCATGTAAATTTTGTGGACGTCGATATAATTTTAAAAAGTTTTGGAATCACAGCGACAGTGATTGGAGGGAAGAAGATAAGAAAGGTCCTTGGAGATCAGTGTTGGTATTATGTGATTCCTTTTGAACATAGGTGTTCCAGTTTCTAGGTTCGCCATGCATATTCATATAATATATACAGATGACCTCTTAATATTCATTAACCTTGTGATAATATAAGGCTTTATTTGCATTTATTTTACAATTAAATATCAGAAACTATAGGGACTTGCAAGATTTACTCTGTATCCCATCATAGCTTGAATCTATACTACTTTTTTTCTTTTGTTGCTTTCTATCTGCCAGCAGGGAGCTCTGCTTTGCAAAAATGATATCTTGAGAGACTAGAAACTCAAAAAAATTGAGACATGCACCAAAGAGAGACATGCACACAGACTTTTAAAATTACACGTATCTATGTTAAGTTATATAAATATTAGTAGCTTATATAAATATTTAGTACAGAGGTATGCCTTATCAGTAGTTCTGTAAGGATGGCTTACGTTTGGAAATTGGAATGTATTTTTTGGATAACCTTGTCTTTAAAAGTACAACAGTAAAAGATGAGTTTCCTTGAAGGGTTGTGTCTCTCTGTGCGAATAATTTCATAGAATTGTAATCTTGCGGTTGTGGTTGTGTTCAATCAGGAGGCATCAAACGGAACTAGTAGGAGACCATGCCACAGGGATTTTGTTGGTGCTGAATGTTTACAAAGGTTCAAGGGAACACCGGAAAAGTACTTGAAAAAGAGATCCTTTGGCACCTAGTAAGCAGAAGAAGTCTCCTGACATACTTGGAGCCCTTATGCTTTTTGGGTCTGTATGTGTGTTGTATTCAGTGCTTTGTTCAGAAGTTTAGAGAGTGTGGCGGTCACTAAATGGGCTGCTATCAGCAATGACATCTGTCCACCACCCCAGGCTTAGTGCCTGGGCTAAGTGGACTTTTGGTTAGACCCAGCATGGCTGGTTTTGTATAACACGGGCTACAGTAACTATGGAAATTTTGGTGAGAAGGTCTGAATAGAAGCAATATAGAGTTTTTATAACTTAAGTCATTTAAAAACATAAGCTAATGCTGGGAATTCTGTTCCCATTGAGCCTTTTTGGGGGAGAAAAGGGACATGTAATTGCACAGGAATTTTCCTAGATGTGCTAAGTGAATGTGTCTGCTATTTTTCACCATAGTTTTCCATTTTCCCTCTGTTACTTGCCTCTAAGACAGAGTTTGTCAGACAGCCAGTTACAAAATCAGACTTGACAGTCTTCTGGTTTCACAACTGCTCACAAAACCAAATAGGAATTACAGAAAGCAGTACTAATCAATTTTTTGTATTACCATGTCAGCATGTAGGCACGACAGTAGAAACACAAGAGCAGTTTTACTGGCCAAGGAAGAAAGCAACGCCATGATTAATACCAAAAGTTTCTAGAGAGAAAAGTTCTGTTTCTGCAGTCGTGATGGCACTTAGCAAGGAAGACTTGCTACTATGAGCAAGGTGAGCAGACAGTCCTGTCCTGTCCACAGCTGTGTATTTTTTTTAGAAAGAAAACCGTGCCCAGGTTTGTCTCTAGTAAGCTAGTTCTCATCAGATCACTGGCTCTAATAAGCAGTATTCTTCCACCAGGTAGGTGGACCGATCAGCTTCTGGCATCCTGCTTCAAAGGCATTTTGTTCTTATTTGCTACAAAGGAACATGTTGGACCAGTATACACTTCACTCAGTGTTCATCAGGACTGACACCCCAAGGCTAGTTTTGTTTTTCCTAGAGCCAGCTGGGGTTTTTTGGCCTTGTAGTTCAAAAGAGAATTTCTTGCTGAGTTTCATCTCCAAGGGATGTGGGGCTGAGAAGGGCTCTGAGGAGAATAGTAACAAGAAGGTCTGCCCACATGGTGTGGGTGTTGGCTTAACAGTCAAGGGACGTTTTTGGTTCTTCATTGGCTTCTCTGCTTGGATGATGTGGGGCATGTCACCGTGCTTCTGTGCCCCAGTTTTATAAAATAGCATCTCACTGATTATCTGGCTTTGGGTATGGTAACCAAGTACAGGGCTCTTTGCACTTGAGCCTTCAATACTTCATTGCAAGACCTGTTACACTGTGGGTATGTCAGGCTGTAGAAATGTTTTGCACTGTTGTTGCTCTTTCTTGCCTGTTCTGTTCACCAGCCTCTGATAAAAGGTGAGGTACTCTTGTTACTTGGATGTGGCTTTCAAAGGTTGTGAGGATGAAGGATGGGAAGGAAATGTCCAAGAGTTAGATCACTGGTTTTCCTCATGAAAACCTGTAGCTCTAATGGTGGAGTAGTGAGGTGGCTACAGAAAGGCAGAGTTTTCTGGTCCAAAATGAAAGAGTTTAAATTAGAAATGTACTTTGCAGGGGATCTTCAAAAACAAATCCTTGTCTTGGTTATGCCTTGGGATGTTACTGGAATGCAATTGAATGATTTTTTTACTTTTTTTGACATTTCTCCAAGACCATATTTTTGAGATTAAGCAAATAAATCTATTCTTCTTTCTCCACACACACGCCATCCTCCTCTCAAGCTTTAGACATTGAATTCTTCAACAGGAGCATGACTCCATGACAAAAGGACAGGCAAAAAGCTTTGAATGTGGGTGCAGTAGGTACTTCAGGCATTTAGCAGGTACACACACACACCGTTTTTGGTGTATATCTGAATCTCATCTGTGCATTTACGATGTTTGTACATGTTTAATGTATCTTACACTGTACAGAATAGTCTGTTAGTCCAGGTCTAACAGCCAAATGGCTTTTGCGGGTGTATTTCTGTATTATGCTGAGGAAGAGCGGAAGAAGAGATTGAAATTTGATTGCTTCCTTCAGCAGGTCTTGTTCTAATTTCTTTTACATTTTTAACATTTGCAGTGGATCTTCCTGTATTTAATTTAGATGTTTTTAGAAGTCCTTACCTATGTGAGTGTAAGAATTCAAAAACATACTTTTGTAAAACACCTGCCAGATAAGATCAGACGAATGTAACTTTAAGAATAGTTTTCAGACTAAGCAAAATACAGAATCACATGGGGTTGGAAGGGACCTCTGGAGATCATCTAGTTGAATCCCCCTACCAAAGCAGGTCCACCTAGATCAGGTTGCACAGGAACATGTTCAGGCAGGTTTTGAATGTTTCCAGAGACGGAGACTTCACCAGCTTGCTGGGCAGCCTGTTCCAATGCTCTGCCACCCTCCAAGTGAAGAAGTACGTCCTCGCACTTAGATGGAACTTCTTATATTCAAGTTTGAGCCTGTTACCTCTTGCCCTGTCACTGGACACCACTGAAAAAATACTGGCCCCATCTTCTTGACACCCACCCTTTAAGTATTGATCAGATCCCCCCTCAGCCTTCTCTAGACTAAAAAGACCCAAGTTCCTTAGCCTCGTAAGGGAGATGCTCCAGGCCCCATATCATCTTTGTAGCCCTCTGCTGTACCCTCTTCAGCAGTTCCCTGTCCTTCTTGAACTGGGGAGCCCAGATGAATGTATGTGATCCATATAGAGACGGGAATGAGTGGTTTATGAGCTGTATGGTGATGATGGTGGCTTTCTTGAAAGCCACTATTAAGAACACAAGGGAAACACACCTCAAGATTCTGTGTTCAGATGTTAGCTCTGGACTCCAGAACACCATCACCTACCTCCCATTTACTGTAGGTCTCCCTGCTTGTGCCTTCCTGCTCATAGAGTTGTAGCACTGCTCTTTGTAGCGCCACGTCTATGTCTGCTGGTGTTGCTGGTGTTCTCTTGCCTTTGCTTTTTCATTGCTTGTTTGCCTCCTGTTCTTTAGGTTTGTGTTTTTGCTTGCTTGTTAAGCCTTTAATGCTTTCACAGAAAGTTATGGTATGAGGCAAGGGGAAAATTAGTTTTGTCACTTTTTTTAATCCTTTGTAAAAGGTAGAGGAATATTCCAGGATCTCTTCAGTGTTACCTTATTGTTGCTGCTGGGCCTTAATTACTAGATGATCTTTCCCACAAACAGTAGCATATCTCTCTGCTTATTCTTTTTCCTGGTGCTCGTGCTGGTTTCATTCTGGCAGGCTTGACTTATTGCTGGTTTTCTACTGTAATGCAAAAGGAAGTGTCGAAAGGATGCAAACAAGTTATAAAATTAAATTAAACTCCAAATCCTAAATCTGAATAATAAAAGTGCTTTCTCTTCTTTGATTTCCCACCCACCACTTCTTTGCACTTATCCCAGAAATGTTAGACATGAGCTTGAAACTCTTCATGTACTGTTATATATGTAAAATGTTGGAATTTTTTTTAGATCAATTTCAGCTGGAGCAAACAAGAGCCCGCCATCAACTCCTTCCTTCTATATTGCAGGCCCACTCCCCGATGGATGGGAACAAGCTATGACCCAGGATGGAGAAATTTACTACATAAACCATAAGAACAAGACAACATCTTGGCTAGACCCAAGGCTTGACCCACGCTTTGGTAAAAGTTCATCTCACTTCAGAATATTTGATTCACTTCAGTTCACTCAGCTTTAACTTTGCAGGCATATTTTGAAAACTTTTTAGAGTGCGATAAAAATATATTTTAATTTGAATTATAGA
>BJBW01002075.1:150153-188722 GCA_004320125.1 Scolopax mira
GAAACCTAGAGATAGTTTCAGCCAAGCTCACTCTTCCCTTTAAAATTGCAAAACTTCACGGCAGAAGAATCTTTTAATTCCCAAACAAATATTTACTTTCCTTTGCACTATCCTTAAGAGGGCATTGTTCAAATAATAGTTTATGATGTTTAAATACACTTGAAACATATACCAGCTTATAATTCCAGCTTGTCAGTGATGATCATGAGAAAACTTTCTATTTTACAATATGGACACAAATTATTAGTTCTGTTGTTTCTATTTTAATAATGTCTTTGTGGGGTAAAGTCTATGTACTAATACTGGAAATAGAAACAGTGACTTAAGTTAGGGACCACTAGGTCTAGATATAAAAATTTAACAAAATCTTATGTTTTGTAATGGTTTTGTTCTATGAAAAGCAGAGCTGCAAATATTTAAATAAAATATTTGCACTGATGACTATGAATAGCAATAGCATATAATACTAAGAGGCTTTAAACTACTTTGTTAGGTTGTCCAAGCGATTGTTCAGATGTATTTAAGGTGGTATTACAACTTTAGTTTGTATAAAGCCATGGCCTGTGTGTGTAAGCTTTATTAGCTGCATTAATTTGGTCTTGATTTGTTTTCCCAATAGCTTACTATTTTCAATTCCTTTGGATTTTAGTTATTTTTCCAGAGCCATGGAAAAAACAGTAGGGGTAAAGGGGTAAAAAAAAAAAAAAAAAAAGAGATCATTGTGGTTTTTCAGGCTTTAGTTTTGGACTGGGTGCAACTAAATGAAAACAGTGTGCAGATCACTGAGTAGGTCAGGCTGAGGGGATACAAAGCCTTTGAAGCTTTACAGGGGTTGACCTAACAACAACTGTGGGCCCCTTTTGGGAGAGGCATTAACTCCATGAATGCCATATAAACACACAGCTGCAAAACTCAACAGTCGCTCTTCTGTTTGGTTTTTCTGAAATGGCTGATAGGAATTTCAGCATTTCTGTTCAGTAGGCTCCAGTGCTTACTTTAAACATCCGTTTGAGCTTCTCCATGAAGGGCAGATTGTGGCACTTTGTTTATAAACTGCTCACCAGTTTGTAGACAGGTTGAACCACTGTGCAACTTCAGCCCAAAGGTGGAGCGTACATTGAAGGTTGTCAGTTTTGGCAAGTGTGGGTGCTGACTTTTAACACCAGCCAGGGCTGCAGACCTGTTTGCATATTGCAAGGGGAGCGTGTGGGTAATTTGCAACTTTACAATTACTTAATATGTGAAGAAGGCTGGAAAGGAAGCAGTCACTTTGAAAATCCGTGTTGCCTTTTGCAGTTAAGAGGCAGGTCAATTACATTTACTAAAGTAATCTTGCAGGGTATGTATTTTGCTTTCCTTTGTATTATTTTATAGTTTCCAATGATGAGCTGGAAGTAAAGAGTGTAGAAAAGGCTTTAATTTTCAGGTCGTGAGTAAGATAAATCTTGTTTCTTAGGACTATTTTGTACTCCTGTAAATAGTGTGGCCTAACTGTAAGGGCAAAAGCCACTTGTCTTGTGCATACTGAAACTCCATCAAATATTAAGGCTGTGCAGTTAAACTGAAAGAAGTTAGAAATGTCCAAAAGGCTGCATAAGGGTTCTTGCTGCATAGCTTCCCTTTTTGGGCCCACTGTGTATGTGTATCCCAGACAGGCTTGAGTACATGCCAAGGCTCTTTATTTTGTGGTCGGACTTTTAATCTGTTCCAGACCTTTTCAGTCAAAGAGCTCAAGTGTAACAGAAAGGGGCAGGAAAGGGAAAAAAATAATAATAAAAAAAAGCATGTGGGCTCTTCTGATCTAGAGTGACGGCAAATAGAGACAAGCTGCTAGCTGCAGTTGAGCTTGAAGGAGTTTTCCTTGAAATCTGAAGTTGTACACATTGTATTGTGGTTTATGTTTTTATCATTTGAGCCAAGGAAATACAAAGTCTTGTTCCTGTTGCTTTCTCACTTGTGACCTCCTTAAGTCACTCCAGTAAAGAAGAAAAAAAAAAATGTGCTTGACAGAGCTAACTTACTGAGTCTTGCATTTATTTATCATATGGAAATCCTCAACAAATACGTGCTGTGACCCTAAATAGCATGTGAATGACTCAGAAGTTTACCTTTCTGTGCATAATATGGGTTGAAAATCCTGCTGGGTTTTTCTCCGAGTATCAACATATTCTTTTCTTCTATCACTGTGTTTTAGTATAAGGGCTTGGTTTTCACTGGTTTTGACTACTAACACTTTAAGAAGAAATCCAAGGTGAATTCATCTTTGTAATGTTGAAGCTTATTATAGTGATATTAATGTTGACTGAAAATGAAGGAGAAATTAATTTCTTCCTTGATACTGCCACTTTCACCAGTCTGAAGAACCATTGAAAACAATAAAGCTGTTGAATGGAATGTGCAAACATACTCTTCTGTTCCAGTATTTAGAAACAGAAGGTTTGAAGAGTCTTTGCCCCTATTGCTTCTGAATTCCCAGCTTCCAGGGAGACAGCCCTTATATCTCTGTATGTTCCTCATCAAATGGAAGCTTTGCATTCATCTTTATTTTCTTTAGTAGGTGTGTATATACCTCGTTCTTTATTCTTTTTTTTTTTTTCTGTAAGTACTACTGGGAATTTTCTATTAATGTGGCTAGAAAAGAGGGAGGTAGGAGAATCAGTTGAAGAAATGGTTTTAGGCGGACACACCTACTGACTGACTTGGTAAGGGGAATTTGGGTATTGCATTCATGCTTTTAAACAGAAAAATAAAAGGATGTAGTTAATATGGATTCTTTCCTGGAGCAGGCTTGTAATACTAATGCATCAGATAAGAGTCCCTGTTGGAATACCCTCCCGTGGAGTAGGCTGGGTCTAAAACCTGAGTGCTCCAAGTTAAAGATAAGAACTTCGTTCCAAGGCTCAGATCTAATGTCTTTGAAGTGGGCTTGAGGTCTTCAGCTACACCACTTAAATGGCAGTGAAGTCTTCTTGTGGCTCAGATGTTGATCCTCCAGGTCTATGTATTTGACTTTATAACAGTTTAGCATTAGGAGAATTCACAAACTTTACAATCTAGGGAAGAGCTAAGTATGAAATTAGGGTCTTCTCATGCCAAGCATGGGCAATCATAAAAGATGACATGGAATCAAAGGAATGGGGATGGAAGGGGGGTCCTTGGGCCTATGTCAGCTCCACTATGTCTAGTGGAGCATCTGGTACAAACATGCTGTCCTACCTTCTCAGTGCCTTTGCAGGCCTTGTAGTAAGGGGCTTCAAATTACTTGTTGTATTTTAAGAAGGATATATCTTTAAGAGAATTGAGCTCTCTAGTTGAGCTTGTGTTTTGGGCTATTTTGTCTTTTACTAGCTTCAGCTATTGTCCCTTTGTCCTTCTTCACAGATCCTGCAGTTTTCTTAAGCCTTTCAGATAAATTAATGTTTTCTTGATAGTCAAAGAGTGTCTGGGTAGGAAGCAGGTCAGCTATGCATTGTGTGGCTGGAGTTGGTGAAGTAGAAGAACATCTGCTTTTTCTATAAAATTAAATTTCCTAGAACCGGTTGAAATTTGGAATCGTTCAACTTTATTGCTACAAGTTTCCAAGAATTGGCTTTTGTATCAAAGACCATTAAATGGATTTCAACTGTTATTTCAATTTGCAGGTGATAGGACTGTTTTTTTGAAATGCAGCTAAAAATACTTTACCTTTTGAGGATACTTAATTTATGAAATTCAGAGATCAGGTGAAGTGGGAAAATACCGGAAGCTGAGCATTGATTGTCTCTATTGGGTTAACGTAAGTTGTGTTTAAACGGTAGTATTCATTAGAGTAGTGAGATAAGTCTGTCTACAGCAATTGGAGTAAAATAAGATACTTTTTCAGTTTTCTTATTTTATTCCAGACTTCAGTTTTATAGGTTGTTACAAGTAATAGTACCCGTGGTACAGACGCCCAGTCTTTTCCTTTCTCTTCTGTCAAATGTTGGAGCTGCCATATGGGCTATGAAGCAAAAGATGTGACTTCAGATTGAAATAATTGCCATGACTTTATTTTTATCACTCAAACTTAGAGATTGTATTAATATTTTTTGAAGTTCTGTGTGAATTTTGGATGAAGGAGAAGGCAAGATAGTGTTTGATATTGTTATGGAAAGTGCCATGGGGGCACAGTAGCTGGTTGAACTACATAAGTAGGAAAAGGAATAAAAGCGATGATAAATATAGGAGCATAGAAAATACTTATCAGGATTTTCTGCTTTTTTTTCTGTAATGTAATTCTCAAATATAATTATAGACTTGAAACAATGAAGATGAGTTGTTCAGAAATACTGAAATAAAATGCATCTGTAGATTTCATGGAACCATGTATTTATCATTTCCATAAAAAACAATCAGCCACACAGCAAACTTGAAATGCACTTAAAAGCTTAAGCTTGGAGCATCTGCTAATTTTTAAGTATCAGAAATTAAAAGGAAGCATTCCATGGTGTTGCTCTCTTATTCCTTACTGGCCTAGCACTGTATTTAATATGTTTCTTCAAATTATTTTGTAGGAGCCTTGCCAAAGGGAGATTTGTGGACAAGACAGAACTAGAACCCTAGACTGGAAAACTGTCTTTTGACTTCTGTCTGGTCAAAAAAAAAGTCCAGACCTATGTCTGCTCACAGTGGCATTTCAGATTTTTTTTTTTTAAGTTCCAGATCTGGCTCCCGTTTTTGCACAAAAGCAGAGTATGAGCCACAGTTAGTTTTGATGTGCAAATGCAATAGTATATGCTCTTTGCATGCGCTCTAAAACAAAGTGGACTCGACTTATCTGTAAGATCTGTTGGTATTAGATTCTTCTCTACCCTGTCTCTCTTTTTCTAGAAGAACTGTTTCAGGAGATCACTTAGAATGGGGAAAAGACTTCTGTATTTTGATATGTGTGTCAGACAATGTGTATAGATGGAGCATCAGCATCAGTTTTCATTGAACAAATGAACTTATGTCAAAGTAGGCTCGTTGCAAATCTGCAGAGGCAGATAAAATGTCACTGGTAAGCATCCCTCTGTAATAGAGGACACTGCCCTTACAGTAGTGACAATAAACGCTTATTAGTTGTTCATCATCATACCAGAAAGTAAAATCTTGTTTTGTTTGAAAACAGGATGTATTTAGACCACTGAGCAGAGCTCACTGAAGAAATTGTTACATCTGTCCACAAGTATCATGTAAGAATGCAGTTAGGTGCTTTAGGTAGAATATGTGTATGGTAATTAAAAGCGGGGAAAAAAACACTCTCTTTTTTTCAGTATTTGTCAGATCAGTCAGTTTATGTAAGTTTATACCTGTTTTGGGGCTTGTTTTGTTTTCAGAATAATTTAATTCTGTTTGAGAAAGGAGATTTGTTGGTAATGGTGTCTTTATGTCAGTAAAAGTAATTTGTACTTCCAGTGTTGTGCTAGAACAGCTGTGATGGTGAAAGAAAATTGCACTCCTAATGCAGCCACTTCTCCCACCCTATCCCTCTAACACCACAGTTTGTGTGTCTCTTTTAATGAACATACTATGTTAAAAATTGAAGGTGCATCGTTTTGAACACATCATTCATTATCTGTAATCTAAATATACACACACACAATAATTATATACTCTATATCTAATCATATATAATCTAAAATTCAAAGAAGCGTCTGTTTTTTTTCTCCTTGAATTCAGTCATGTTGAAACATGATTTCAGTTTCTTATATAAAGATGTTGCTCTGTTTCTTGACACTATACTGCTGATATTTTTTAAAAAATTATTGTAGTTTTTACTGGTTTTTGGAAACTTTTCTAATGGGTTTATGACAGAGATTTAAAAATGCAAAGGACATATACACAGGATATACACAGGATTTGTTCCTCTCAAATCAATGGAAGGAAACTTGCATTAAAAAAAAAATCCCAAAACATATTATTTTATAAGAAATTATAGAGAAGCTTGTCTTTTGGCATAATTAACACAGGAAATATTATGTGGTGATTAAACAGTGAAACTATTTGCAGCTGATACCCTTATGTAGACTCTTTGCTGGTTAAATTTTGGTGTAAAATGCTGACTAGTTTGTGTTAAATATATTTTGCCAGGTATGTGGTGGACAGACAGAGGGCCTTGATGAACTCTGAGTTCTGCACTTTCTGCAGCCTTCAGTATTTCATACACCCACGTTAAAACTTAAATTACATTAGTTGAGGTTTCTTCTCATAATCTGTCCTGTACAGTGTGTCCTACCTAGTTCTAGTGGAGGACTAATAGTAGTAGTCCTAGTGTAGGACTAATACTTGCACTGTCTATTTCATTCTGTATGAGGATTTAAAAATTAAGTCAAACATTTAAAAAAGTGTTGACACTTTGAATGAAAACTCATTTCTTTTTAGAGAATGGAAAATGTTTTGTTTTATATGCATGCACTGAGCAGAATTTTCTTACAGCTATTTACTGCTGAATCTCATTTATGTTTGCTTTATTTGCTGTACAGAATATTTCAGTTCTTCTGAAACTTGTACATACGGAGTGAAAGTGCTTTATAAAAATTGCTATTGACTTCTGTGGGGGGAAAAAAAAGTTAGGTCCATGAACAACTGCAACAGCAGTTACTCCAGTTTAGTTTCCAGTGTGTTAAGAATGTGTCTGTGGGTGCTATAGAATCTTAGTGGTGGTCAAACAATCCATCTGTTGCACCTCTGCATTTTAGTCTATGGACAGGCTTTTAAAAACAGTGGCAGCTTTATCAAAGATAACAATCAGCAGGTGGTACAGTGATAGAAGAACAAAGAGAAAAATATTAATTTAATTTGAACACAAGTAATTGATAAACGCAGAGGAATCAATCTGTAGTTTGTACATGCTTCTGTAATAGATAGTATTTTCATTGGAGATATCTTGTTTTTACCAAGCTCAGGAGTGTGTGAATATTTCTTTATACCTGACTAAGATTTGTTTGTACACTTAAGACAGCAAAATGGCCCTGGAGAACAGTCTATTTCAGGTTTCCATGATTTCCATGATTCTCAGATTAATTGGAAACTGAAAACAATGGAATATTTCTGTTGTGCTAATATTTAGGTTGTTTTATAACAGCAGCATTATGAAACTGATTTCCTTAAAGTAATATAGCTATGCATTATAAAGAATGCAGTCCAAAAACATGACTTGTATCCTGATTAAACAACAAATGGTTGTACCAAGTCTCTCTAAAAAAAAGCCACTTGGACCAAGTTTTTATTACTTCCGAGACTCATTCTTTCAAATCCTGCTGGTATTTTTTTTTTCTTCACAGCTCTTTTCAATTTAATCAAAGAGGATTTTTGCCTTTGTTGCAGTGCTGCAAACTAGCACCATTCAAAAACCTGGCTGAAGCCAAAAATGATGCACAAAAACTGACTGGTTTCTAAATGAAGCCAAAGGGGACAAGTACTCTTTTCCATTCCCTCAATGAAAACATTGATTCTTATTATTAAGAACAGTAAATTACAGTATGCTGGAATCCTGAGCTTTTTTGTTGGTGTTTGTTCAAATAAATACATCTCTGTATTTGCAGATTAAAATTAGCTTTAGTTTTGATGGTTGAAATGATAAATACAAAAGGAAAAACATCAAGCATTGAGCTGTGCCTGCTCTGCAGCAGTCTTTGCATGGAATTGTGCATAGGGGAAAGGTACTGCCTAACTGCAGACTGTCACTGCCCTGGGATGTCTGATTTAAATTGGCATAGGATCTTGGGACAGAATTAGCCTTTTATGTTTGCGTTGTTAACAATCTGCTGGCCTTTTCTCTTCAGCACCAGTGCCTGGTAATTGTTTCTCTCTGGGTTTGTTTTAGAGTGGGGTTGTTGTTTTTTTTGGTGGGTTTTTGTTTGGGGGTGGTGGTGATTTGGTTGGTTAGTTGATTTGGGTTTTTTTTCCTTTTTTCCCTCCATTAAAGATGTAGACAGCAGTCTGAACTTTTTTCCATAACTGTCATCTGCTGCAGTACAGAACAGGCATTTTACTGCTGAGTTTGGACAGTAGAATGTTTAACGTGTAACATTTGAAGACCACTAATTCTCAGCTCTCAAAAGCATATTGCAGCTATTACAATTGACTGTATTCTGCAGTTTGGGAAGCTGAGCCATTTTATAGGACGGCAGGATCCTTTTTTTTTTTTTTGTCTTAAGTTGCCCATGTTTTTTAACTTGTCTGCCCCTCCTCCTCCTCCTCCCTCAAATCCCCCTTTTCTAGAAACAAAGACTTGTTTGTTCCTATTCTGCCTGTGAGGTCTCTGCAACCTCCACTGTGTGGGTGCAGAGCCCCTTATTTAAATGCTTTCCATACTCATGGAAGGTAAGGAACAGGATGCATCAGAAAACTGCTAAGTCCTAACTCTGATAGATAAGTGAAGCTCTTTGCCTTTGAACTCAAAATACTTAAAAAGAGCTTTGCATGTCAGGATCATCACAAACCCACAAGGGGTGGAAGAAATAAAATGTGCTTATCTGAGATCACATTGATAAGTATATTCTTTAGAGTGCAGATTTCTGCAGACGTGTCCTCAGTTAAGTAATGGAGAATTGAGAATTTAACCACAAAACCAACCCAAGCCAAACAAAAAAAAAAAAAAAAAAAAAAAATTAACAAAAACCACCAACTTTAAAACACCGTGTTTTTTTTTTCCCCTGTCATTTAAACAAGATGTGCTCTCCTTACTTTCATTAAAACTTGAGTTGGAATTATAGAAAATTACTTTCTTCTTTCTGTTTCCCTTGAAGATAGTATACTTGTGTAATCAGCCAAGATAGCTGAAAATCCTTCAGTGTTACTATTGTTTTTTTCCCCTGGTTCTTGGGTATGTTGTTAAGTCAGTAAAATTCAGTTAGCATATCTTCTTTTAAAGTCCAAATGTTTAGTTTGCTAAATATAGTTCCCTTACACGAAAAAGATCTGTTCTGAGGGCAGTTTACAGTCTTGCCAATTTGAAGTCTTTTGCACTTGTATTCTTGAAACAATAAAATGCTCAGGAAAATTATTTTGATGGATACCGAAATAAGAATTTAGAAACTTTATGTTGCATTTCTGAAGAGTTGACAAATCATATAATTAAATTTTCCTCTGTATTGATGATTATTAGGTATACATCAAAGTTTCAATATCTTATTGTATTCCTGTTTGAGATACACTTTACTTATAAACATTACTTTCAAAATAGAAATTAGAAGGCATTTCAGGCATCTAGAATGAGGGAATAAAATGAAAATAATCAGGCAAACATGATTTGTTTCTTATGCTTTTAATTGCAAAGCCAGAAGGTGGGAATAATGGAGTAAACTGTGATCAGAGAGAACTGGAAAAATACACGTAGCTGTCAGAAAGATACAGGTATATAAAATATGAAGAGCTTGGCATGAGAAGGAAATTATTTCCAAAGCTGCATAGTAGGGGAAAAGAGATGTAGGGAAGTGATATCTGCATGATGCATGCAGGAGAAACAGATTGATAACATGAATCTGCAGTTATGCTGAATTTAAGTGTTTAACTAAAGTTAGAAAGTGTTAAATTCTGATGAGGTTATCTGTAATATGACTTGGGTGGAAACTGTGTGGAGCAGGGACTCCAAAACCATCATTGTATCTTTGGAAACAAGACCATATAGGCAGCCTTTTTAATCAAAAGAAAATTGACATTCCTCGGCTTTCAGTACTTAAAAGCAAACTACCTGGCTCATTAAAATTAACTTAGATGTGCTTATTTCAGGTGATTGTTATTTTCTAACCTTTGTCCCTCTTTAGTGTCCACTGTAATTGACCTTCCATCTTGTTTAATAACAGGGTTTGAATCCTAGAACTTCTGAAGGGTAGCACAGACTTCTGCTTGAGTTGCAGAATTAGGTAACAGCAAGAGAAGACTGTTTTCTGTTGTCCCCTACTAACCCCTTTATTGTCTGCTTTTAAGGTGAAAGAGGGTAAGATATAGAAAGTAAAAGGCATGGTCCTGGTTCCAGACTTGATAGAATTACGAGTAAAAAGAGAGAAAGGAGGAGATCTGTTCCCCCCTCCAGCAGTGTCACGTCCAGATTGTTGGGAGCTGTTAGGTGGGCTGCCTTACTTTTGCATTGCCCTCTCTACCTTCAGCTTCACCGTAATTGGTAAATGTAGGTTATCTAATTGCTGTCAGTCTTCCAGCAGAGACTGCCCACTGGAGGTCCTGGAGCTTCGAATCACATGCTCACATCCTGGCAGGACAGCTGTTGTTGCTTTTGAAACTTCTGGAGTCTTGGGGTGTATGAACCTTCTGTGGCTGTTCAGCAGAGGAACAAACTGTCCTGTCTCTTCTATTGCTGGCCTAGGGACTGCAGTTTATGTCACAAAGCTGGTTGATTTGCTCATCCTGGTCAACTTCGTCCTGAAGTTCAGGTTTCACGGTGAAATGTTGCTGGATGTCTTTTAAGATCAACTGCTTGATTTTAGATTTTAATCCACAGCAAAGTCATTTTCCTACTATTTATTTCCCCACTGGGTCAGGATGGGACTTGCAGGTTGGAACTGAACCTCCAGCCCATTGTATTCACTCTGTTTCTGCTCGGTACTGAGATTCACTTTCTATTCCTGCTTTACCTGTCCACTTACCTTTACAGGAAGTTTTATGTTGTTTGTGATCAGATGTATGATGCTCTTTCACAAGCAACTACATACAAGACTATTTCAAATTACTGCAAGCTATTTGACACTTCATTTTATTTTGACTTGACTTGTGAAAATGTGACCTGCCTGTCCATTATAGACTATTTACTTTGTGCTGGTTCTATGGACTAGTTGAAAGGATAGACTAGAGTCTGTAGCTGGTTATTATTTTTTCTGAAGCAACGGCCATTTTCATTGCTATTATGAAATAAATATAGTTAGACTTTCTTGGAATAGAAGAAAAGCACTACTGTACCTTAAGTTGAGCATTCAAAAGACAGTGGAGACTTAAGGGCTTTTCAGAGAAAAGATGATGCAGATTCTTTATGAGACAATTCTCCTTTCTTAAGATAGCTAGAAGTGCTAGTGTTCCAGGAATCTTCTATAGATGATGAAAACATTAACCCAAACTAATATAACAGATGGTTTTCTTTGCAGCAAATCAGCCTGTCATCCTAAAAGAAGCACAGTTCCTTTTTTCTCTTAGTTCCCATAAACTGTAGTCCTCATTCCTAGAAAAAAAAATAAAAATCCATAGCACTCTTCCGTCACTGCTTCAGGAAATGCATATTGTGAATGTTCCAGGCAACAAGATAAAGAACTAATTCCAAAGCTGAAGCCCCCTGGAAATAGTGCCCTTTTAATGCATTCAGCTTTTCCCAGCTCTCTGTTTCACTATGAGAACTCTAGTGCCTTGGTTCACTGTAACTGTACTGGTCTCATGTGGAGAAAAAATCAGGCTTGTCAACGCATCCCAGTCGTGTGTTGTTTTATGAAATAAAGTTGTCTTAGGGCTTGCTTTTATAGGGGGAAGGGAAGAAGGGTTCTCACTGTGCATTAGGCATTGGAGACAGCACTCTTTTCTTCTCTGCATCCCAGAAAAGATGCATCACATACTTCTGTGGCGTAAAAGAAAACTGAGCGCTGTCAAAATGTTTCCTATAGTGATGGCAGTATTTTTTGCTGTGTAATTCATCTGCCACTTCTGTACAAGCTCTGATTTTGTATGTCAAGATACCTTAAATGGAGTCTGTAACACTCAAAGCTCAATGTGACAAGGATGTGAATGATTGTTGCATGACCCATACCACATTGGGAAGAATGGTGGCCTTTAACCAAATGCAGCTTGATGTCAGTGAGGTAATCTGTTTTGTCATCCTGTGTGTTCTCAAGTTTAAGTATTGAGATTTCACATGAATAAGAAAAGTGATTTTGTAATATTTGTGTCTAAATTGAGAGTAGTTCATTAGGAAGAAGAGAGGGATCCTTCTAATTAAACTTGAAATATTTAGTACCACTTTTAAATTTTTTACCAACTTACAGGTTTAACTGTTCTCAGAAGCTTTTAGAACAGTATGTACTCTAAAACATGAGACTGTTGCATTGATTTTGCAGGAGTAACACATGTGAGCATATGAACATCAGTGTAGCTGCATGTTTTGTACTGTCATGGCTTGTAATTTTATTTTACAATGTTTTAAATACATGCCTTCTAAGGATAGTGCTTTCCTTGCATGTATTTGTTTGAATTTCATTTTTAAATGTTTGTTGTTTTGGTTCCTTAGCCATGAATCAGCGAATCAGCCAAAGTGCTCCAGTGAAACAGCCACCGCCTCTGGCTCCTCAGAGTCCCCAAGGTGGTGTGATGGGTGGAAGTAGCTCCAATCAGCAACAACAGATGAGACTTCAGCAGCTACAGATGGAGAAGGAAAGGCTGAGACTGAAGCATCAAGAACTGCTTCGGCAGGTGAGGCCACAGGTTAGACACCTACTTCCACTATTTCTTTTGTATGTTATGTTTTGTTATGACCAAGTTGTTGTTTCAGTGAGTCTTAACGACTGGTGACTGAAAAAAGATCTAAAAAAATCTGAATCCATCCTGTTGTCAGTATCAGCTTAATAGTGAAAGTGTCTGACTTACAGACTGACGGATTTTGCTTTCTTCCCTCATTCCTCTCCCTAACAAAACTCTCCAAGAACAGGCTTCTTTAGTGTTACGATGGCATCATGCACTGTTGGTCTGATTGGAGATTCCTCTTGAGAATATCTTTCATATTCAGTGAGTTCTGAGTCATGCAAAAAGACAAGAAGATGGTTCTCACAGCTACATTTGTTCTCCCTTTTAAGTGGAGGAAAGTCTTTCACTTCCAGAACCTGTCACAGTCTGTAGGATTTCTAAGTTCTTCTAAAATTTATGTAAGATGAATCGAGGACACCCCTTGTTGCTAAAATCTTATCTGTTAAACAGTGAAGTGGAGCATGGAACAACTGAATCACTCGTGCTGCATTTTGGACCTATGGTTTTCATATGCTGAAGAATTTCAATCTTCATAATTAGGCTGCAAGCTATTCCTTTTGTGTTTTTTTCTACTCTATGTAGCAAATATTCAAGTTTAGGACTGGACACTGGAATCTCTGGATTTTGAGTTCTAACTTGACTTCCGTTTGACTTTAAGCCTTCTGCTTAAAGTCTATCTAACGTTCTATCTGAACGTTTTTAGAGTTACTACCATCTGTGTTAGATACTTAGGATATTCCTTGGTTTTTTGACACTGTCAGAGAAATCACTAATTGTTTCTTTGAGGAAAACCTTCTAAAAATCTTACCCTGTTCCCTTTTTTTCTTTGGGTGATGGGCTTTGTATCAGTAGAGGATAATATTTTAATGTCCTCAAATACAGCTTTTCTTTTTCTTCATCACCTGCAGTACTCTGGCCTGGAATCTGACTCCCATTACCCCCTTTGTAGTCAAGTCCTATTTTGTAGGAATCTTCAGCATCTCTTGGTGTAAGATGGGTCATCTTTACAGCTGTTACTTTTTATAGTGCTCTAGTTAAGAATAGATTGCAAAGGTGGCATCAGGACTTTCTCTCTGCTTAAGCACCTGGGCTTCTGCTTTTCCTGCTTTGCTATTAATCCACCAACAAACGTTTTACCCTGTGCTAGCATGCTTCTAGGTAGGCCTTCTATTTGTCTTGCCTCAGTTGTCATTGAGAACCTGACTAACTTTGGACCAGGTGACAGACAGTTCCCTTCATGTTGTTCTCCCTGGTCGTTAAGCTTATCTGTCAATTATGCATCCTTGGTAAATCTATGAGTTCTGTTCACTGTGTCATGATTTTCATAGTCTCTTAACTCCCTTATCCTGTCACATCTGGCCTGTCTTGGGGGCTTGATACTACAAGATGGTGTTTATAAGACAGTCTGCATAAGCAAACCATGCAGCTAAAGTAATTTTTATCCATCTTATTTTTACTCTTAGGCATTGCGGAATATCAATCCCAGCACAGCAAATTCTCCAAAACATCAGGTAGGCTCTTAACTGATGTTTCAGCATAATTAGAAAAATAAAAGCATTAAGGTAGGCTAGCAGAGAAACTTTTTGCTATATAAAGGCATTCTAAAAAGGAAAAGAAAAACCCAAACCAACAAAAACCCACCACCGCCAACTGAAAAAACCCAAGCTCTGCCATACACATTTTTTTAATCACTTCTCTGGTCGTGACCCTCACATTGTTTTTAAGAGTGCTGCGTTACTACAACTTGATATCAGTTTTTAAAAGCAAATGAGGAGTTCATTGCACATGCATTTTTTCTGCATTGAAAGAACCTTCTTGTTTAGCATTCTTGAGGATACTGCCGTTCCAGACCTGATGTCATCAAGAAACGTATTTAAAGCAAATCTCCTATTGTATCTAAGGTAGTAGGTTGTGACTTTTAAGTACTGTTCATATGATTGTTCTTATCAGTTTGTTTAAACAGGTATGATCTTGAAGAAGGATATCTGTAATCAGTTCATAAGAAGTCACTTGAAATATTTCTGATTTTTAAGCATGTACAGTGTAACAGAATTATTTAATGGATTAGACTAACAAAATAATTGCCATGGGGATATGATACGTAATTTTTTTTTTCATTTTGACAGGATCCTGCACAAGTACACTTTTTGTATAGGAAGCAACAATTTTGAAAAGCCTCCCAAGCTCAAACCAAAAGAAAATTGGTCAAAATACAAAGCATAATAAACAGTTTAATGCAGACATCTTTTAGGCTCTTAAGAAATTGAATATGGAATGAATCTCTGAAAGGATGGATTTATGGATATATTCGGAGAGCTTCTTGCTTGCTATTGCTAACAGTATTCTTAATCTACTGGTTCTTAAGACAATATTTATATTGGCTTGTATTCTATGTTGTTTTTCTAAGAAAAACACTATGCACACTAGGCAAGAAAAACAGAATCAAAGACAGTATCCTGTGTTTGGAAACTGTAAGTAGTGGTGTGCCGTTGCATTCTGAAGAATACCACAAAATTTGTACCTTGCTACTTCTCCCAAGATCATCATCTTCAGAAGAGAAGCCTCAGACTTGAGAAACAGTGCTGGTGCCCTGGAAAAAATAACTTCTTGTTTGGCAATATCAATGCAACTCTAAACCAGAAGCATTTTAATTAAGATGTAATCATTTAATTAATTTACAGAGCATTAATCTCATAATGATCTTGTTTATCAATATTAGATCCTATTACGAAGAAGGAGAAAAAAATTCCTTAAGAATTGCGGGTATACAAGGGAATAAACAGGGACGCACACTCCTCCACACCAGTTGGAAATACCTTATCTTTGGCCCCAATTAGGTCATTCAGAAGGGATGTTTTTCTTATTGAACGACAAATGCATATTCTTGGATGCCTGAAGCCCTGTCATACACTTGTTTGCTCTTCCACAGTAATTTCTTCCTGTTGTCAGCTCAGAAATATGCGGCAAATGGCAAACTTTGGGACCAGTTTCATACTTAATAAGATCAGATTTTTGGAACTTCTTGAAATTCTGTCTTAAAAAACTAAAATGCTGATAAAAACTCAAAGGGGCCTTATTGATAATTCATTAAGTGTAGATGTAGTGGTTACTCTGTTTGCAATAGGAAATGATGAAAGAATTTATGTAAAAATCGGGATTACAGTTACATTTAAACTGGCTTTGTACCAGGCTCACCTGCCTGGGATCAGTTTTATTAGTCTGCACTTGCTAATGAGTCAAGCTGTGTTTGAAGTAGCTGGTGGATAGAAAAGTAGGCAGTCATGTCAATTTAAAAGTTCTGTACTAGATTACTCACATTGTATCATCTAAATATATTTTCTGTGTTTTCATGTGTCACTTCAAAAATGTAGTGAGCAGCCACATGTGGAAGAAGGTGCTTAGAGAACTGCTTCTGGAAATTGTTGTCTAAATCCATCTTGAGGCCTTATACTACAGAGGCATATGTTGTCTGTCTTTTCTAGTGATGCTGTTATTGAAGTGCCAATCTATACATCCGTTGGGCCACAGTCAAACTAGTGTATCTTTGAAAAATCTGTAGAAAGAATAAACATTTCTTCAGTCAGCTTTTTCATTTTGACAGATCCATTCTTTCTTTTGTGTACAAAATTAATGAAGTTTAGAGGAATTATTTGCTTTCATGATGATAAAGCTGTGCTTGGGGGAACAATAATAGCTGCTTTTTCTAAATTTTAGATGTTCTTTTAAGGAATACTGGAAAATAAAATCTTCTAATGTTCAGTGCTCTTAATTCTGGGAGGACAAGCCTATTTTAGAGAGGGATTGTCAAAGTCTTCCTTTTGTGAAGAAATTATACTACATCAGTGTTCTTGAAGCTTGCCTCTAATGAAGTATCTCTTTCATATGGATAACCTGACACTTTACTTTTAACTGAATCTCTGAGCTTTTCTTAGTCACAGAATTAAATTGGTTGGAAGGGACTGGTGGAGGTCATGTAGTCTAACATCCTGCATCCAGCCCAACCTCATGTTTCTTCTTGACACTTGTGTCCATATAACCTGGATACAGTGTCATGGTTTTATTGATGTCTTGGGCGTACATTGTGTCCTTGTGGTTTTTATTGCCATGATATTGTAGTATCCTGTAGTGACACTAGTGCTCAATGTGTTACATGTGGAGGCCTTAGCACTTAAATACCTCCTGGTAAGATTACACAATTGCTTGGCTTCATCTTTTGTAGCAGGTACTTTTGTTTGAATGAGGGTGAATTTAATTGTAATTCTAAAAATACCAAAGGTATTTGGAGCAAAAATTATAACTTCCATATTTACTATGTATAAATCAGCTATTTGATACATCCAGGGAATTTGAAAACACCAAGCATCAGACCAGTTATTTAAGGTCATCATCATCGGTTAATCTGTGAACACCTTAAAAATGACTACTTGTCTTAAATACAAGATTGACTTGACTTTCTTTCTATCCCCAGTAGCTCTCCTTCATTTTCCTGCATTTATCATCTGGTTGTCAGTAGTGTCTTACCTAACGTAGCTGTCAGTCAATTTTAGTACAAGTCATAAGATTGACTAGATGTTAGGTAGCAGATTTCTTGCTTTCCAGTATACGATGGAAGGAGATAGAGGCCAGTAATGTTGAGGTACTGATAGCATTACTCTCGGATGTGGTGCAGATGATTCATTGTTCTAAGACTGAAAGATTTCTTACTTGTCTGCAACTAATATTAAGATATTTGCTAGTAAGATCCATAAACTACATAGCTGTTTTCAGTATAGGTACTTCTTTCTTGGTAGTTCTATGCACCTGGAATGTGCTCTTTCTTCATTGTCTCCATTTTTTTGTCATCCTTATTTTATGAAGTACCTCTCATACTCTCTGTCCGGTTGCCCTGCACTTCTTGTCAGCTTTTATTCCCATGATTCCCTAAAACTTAATTTTAATTGGTGTTTGAGCCTTCTATCAGCTTAGTTGAGAAGATTTCCAGTCTTTCCAGGAAAGCATTAATTTCCTAGCACGCCAGTACTATTTTTCAATAAAAGATTTTTTTCAGTCACTTTGTATGTACACCAAAGCTGTGTTACTGTCAGATTTGTGACATCTTCTAGAAAGCAAGGAAGGTATCATTAAAAAATCTTGAAATTCCATTATGGTAATGAAGCTGGAAGTTTTACTGAGGGCTTAGGGTTTGTTTGGTTTGTTGGGTTTTTTTCACCTTCCCTGTAATGTGTCTTTAAATAACAAGATATACTTGTGTTCAAATATTAGTGGAAATGGTGGGCAATAGTTATTTTAGTTTCTTGGTGAAACCCCATGAATTCAATGTCCCTTGAATTTCTTCTTTCTCATCCCTCTGTGTTATCTGAAGCTGACCTAGATTATCAACATAAATTACTTGTCTTGGTTTCATCAAGAGTGTTTATGTTTGAGAGGGCTTGATGTTGAGGTATTTTTGTTGTTATTGTTGTGTTTTTTTTAACAGAGATAAGGTACTGAAGCCAGCCATTTGATCCTTGAACCTGGCTTTTTTGACCAGGGAAGGTATGACCACTGGTATACACAAAGATTTTTTTTTTTTAATTTTTTTTTTAATTACATTTACAAGATGCAGGAGGAAACTAACAAATCATGTGTAGCAAATTCATAGCTGTATTCAGTCCCTTGGTTTTAATTTGCCTTGTTGTTCTATATTTGGTAGGGAAAATAGCCTGTGGTATGCCTTATTCGAAAGAGATCCATTATGTGTAAATTTTTGAGGAGAGCTAACACTCAGTGAAGAGTTTTTCCAACAAAGGTTTTTTCCCATTTAAAATTTTTGCTTCTGATTCAACTTTTTTGAATAAACAGTCACAAATAATACCTGAAACTTGTCATTTTAGTGAAAGTAAATATTGTATCCCTTCTTTTTTTTGTGTTTTTACTAATACTAAGGTTTGCTTTGTCCCTTGTGGCTTAATTTTTCTGTTAGATGTTTCTTTTGCACAATGGAATTGTTACTGATTTCTTACTCTGCAAAATCAATAGCAAAATATTACCGGAAAAATGTCACACAGATAAAGCATGTACAATATCATAAGTAACTTAAAGATTCCAGATAAGCAAAAATCAGGTTTGTATATGTTTATCTCAGTTTTCATTGAACTGTTGATATGTTATTCTTCACAGGGATATTTTACTTCATTATGTAATAAACTGTTGTATTCACTAGGCTATCTTCCAAAGATTTTTTTTAATGAATGAATTGACATCTTTAGCAATAAATTGGCAATAAATACAGCATGTAATATATGTTAGCATATTGACCCTAATATAGATATCCGTTTCTAGGAAAGCACTTGTATTTCAGGTAGCTAAAGGTTAGTTCAGATAATGTCAATTACCTGTTGTTCACTCTGCATCCATTGCACAGGGCTTGGTTACAGCCTGTAAGCGTGAGGCTTACAGCTCAGGCAGCACACCTGTGCAGTGCCATGACTTTAGAAATCAAATTAGGAGAAGATTTAACCAGCTGTCTAGAGCTATCCTAAACTGGGGTGAAGTCTGCAACCAGGGGGTTGTGTGGCTTTTTAAAAGCAAAATATTTGCTTATTAATAAAGTGACTTCTGAGTGGTCTGATAGACGTGTTCTGGCCTGCAGCATCTTAAGACATTAAACTCAGCTGTCTGCCAGAGATTGCCTTAATAATAGACAGTAGAACAGGATGTGTCAAACATTTTCTCATAATCTAGTAGCTGAAGCATCGGTGTGGCCACAGGTGTAGACCCACAGGGGTGAAGAGATCAAGACACACACCTTCTGCGTGAACTAACAAACCGGTTATTCTAAACGCTGTTAAATAAAACAGAAACTTTGTCCAAGCATCGAGGATTTCAGCTTGGAGTTGGATGTCCTGTAGGAATTATGGAGATGTTCCTTGCCCTAATTATTATTTAAGCCTTTGGTATTTCTGATGAGCGAGCAGTACACTAAGGTACTACTTTAAATACTGCCTTGAAAATGCAAACATGATTGCACTTAAATAGTCAAGTATTATTGAAAGGGAGTTCTGTGTGGCTGGATTTGGAGGGGAAAGGTATGTTGGCTGCCATCAAAATATACCAAATGTAATTTTGGAATATTTTGGAATTCAGCTAGTTTAACTGCAAATGCAGCATAGCTGTTGTTCAGCCATCTTGGGAACTTAGGCACTTCTTTGGTTTGTGAAATAGTGGAGCTTCATTCCTTACTGAAAACCACAGATCTAAGTGAAACTTTAATTAGTAGTTTGTGTGACAAGAATTGCTGTAGAATTGGAGTTTCACACTCGGTTGGTTTAAGTGGAAAATGCTGAGCACTGGTCGCTAGAAGTTACACAGTAGGAAAGACAGTTGTATTATATGAGTAACTTGAAAATTCAGAAGCTCTGATTCCACTTGCATCACCTAAGATTTACAGATTAACCTGTGTAATTGCTTGCCTGTGAATGCAGATCTTTATGGATAAGTACCCTGTGTAAAAGTCTATAGAGTAAATCAAATTTGCATTCCTTGCCTTTATCTGTATTTTATGTCCCTAAATGCTTCAGGACACACTTTATGTCTGTATAGGAATTGTAGCTCACTGCAGTGGGTTTCCTGGAGTCACTGGTGCTGCTTGCAGTTGCAGAACAATCTCAGAAATGCTGCTAAAGCAATTCCTCAGTAGAAGATACGAGGCACGTTGACCTGAGTACGAAATGAGTAACAGCTTTCACTAGAAGCAAACAAAAACTGGTAGAGGGAGGCCATCGAGCTCTGCATGCCCCTTGTGCTGACTTGTACCTGCCTTCCTCATCCTCTGACAGCTGGGCTGGGCAGGGACACTGCTGGACCATGGGCAGCTGGATGGCAAGAGGGGTGTGAAGCAGTGGCACAGCAAAGCACTGCAAAAGCAGACAAGAAGCCAGGCTTTATGTACTAACATCTGTTCCAATTTCTGGTGCCTCATCTGTGCTTACAATGCTCTGCGTAGCATTGAGTTTTTTGCCAAGTGTATACATTACAATTAATTATCACTCTATCAGTATCACCTCTTAAATTAATTTTACTGGTTTTCATGATTGCAACACTGAATGATTTATGTTTCCCCCTTACTCCTCACTAATTGCATAACCCCTTATTACTGAATCATTTGTCTTCATCTGTCCATGTGTTTGTCCTGTTTCTTTGGTATATATGCTGTAACTTTGTGGCCCTCAAACAAGAACAGAAACACTTAGAGCACCAGTTATTTCTTCAGACTAAGTCTGCACGTAAGTTTCATGGTCTTCTCTTTCCCCTAACACTTCTCTCCCATCCCAGTGAAGCCTGTGGATCGTTTGATAGTTGAGCAGTGTTCGGAGGCAGAAATGTTACAGCTGGCACTTTTAAAGTAAATTTGCCAAAAATCACCAATTATATAAGGGTATACCTATCAATTCAAGTAGCATACCATATGTTTAAAACAGTAAGAACGTGATACGTGAGTTGCATGATGGAGTCTTTTACCTTTCTCAAAGGTCAATGAAGATAAAAATAAAAATGGTCTGGAAAGAGTAACTTTATAAAGCTAATTTTGTCGTGGTGTAAATGACCAGGAACTTCCTGTAAAACTTAATCTGTATGCAATTACGAACGAAAAATGGGTAAGGTCAGCCAGATAAATTATACAGTGCTGACCTTGTTTTTAAAATTACTTTGCTAAGGAGATGACAAATAATTTTAATCTTTATGTAATAATCAAAATTCAGCTTCTGTGTTAACAATAGGAATGGTAAGCTTTTATTTTCCCAGAGGTACTTAAAAAAAGTTTGACATACTTACAAAAATAAGGTCAAGCTATAGAAATCTAAGCCAGGATTTTGTCATGGTTTTATTTTTGCCTTCAGACTTGAAGTACTTCTAATAAAGGATATATTTTAAAGCAGGAACTAAAAGCTTAGAGTTCACATTGCTCTGTTTGGAGCTGGAAGAGGCCTGTACACTCCCATACATTTTTTAAGTACAGGAAACACATAACTTTTTTTTATTGAAAATCAATTTTATAAGGAAGAAGGAATGAAAAGACATTTTTCAAGCAACACAACTTCAGCTTCCATCACATGCATGTCTTAGGAAAAATAATCTTAATGCACTCTGTAGAGCTTGTAGAAAACTTCGCTTATTTTATGGGATTCTTAAAAATTGCTCTCTATTTGTTTCTAAATTGCTCGTCTTTTTTGGTTATTCCTTTCTCTTTCTGACTCCCAGATTGACATCAATTTTATTACTTGAATGCATAATGCAATAACATTCTTTCGAGGGTGAAATGCTGTACTTCTGCCTCCTGAATAAGTAGCAGTAATGCTACGTATAGTTACAAATAGTTGTAGTTTGGCACTTTTAGCAATGTTGTTGTTGAAACAAGGATAAAAATAGTACTAATATTTAAAAGGTTATTTTACTATGTTGTGTGTTCTAAAGAATAGGCAAAATACAGTTCTCTCTCCTGGTTTAATATATCTCTTTTTAGTTGGGCCTTCAGTGAAATGGGATTTTTATTTTTTAGCTGGCTAGTATCCGAGCTACATTAATTTTTACCATACTATTTAAGCTCATATACTAATGAAACTTCAGTATCTCCTACCCTCTAAGGATTTAGAAAATAGTAGAAAAAGTAGACTAGAAAAAGTAACTTTCCTGTTTTCCCAAATTGCTTGTCCCTTTGTAATGACTCCTTTTCTTAAGGTACAGAGTACAGAAAAGACATATGCGAGTTTTTTCTTTCCTGGTGTATGGATTTCTGTTCTCTCTTTCTCATGGGTTTAGGGGTTTTTTTGTTTGCTTTTTTGTTTGGGTGTGTTGTTTGTGTGTGTTTGGTATTTTTTACATATTGCATCAGGAGGCAAGTGCTGATGGTAAAGATCAGGCTGACACACAATGAGGTTTAACGTCACTTGAGTGCTTTATATATGGAAATGGCTGCGTGTTGGTTTTGCTTTGTCATCACTCTTTGGGACACTGGTGTGTGATTAAGCTTTTTCCACAGGTTGCTGGCACTTCTGGCATTATCCTAGTCAGGGACTGCAGCCCAAGGAAATAGAAATGCAATGCACAGATCAGAGCAAGAGGGAAAGGGGAAAGAACAGAGCATTCTTGCCACAGCCAGGTAGTTGTAGCTCCGTAAGACCAGAGCTGTGCTCTCGGGGTGGAGGAGGTAGGTGTACTCTATTCTAGGTATGAACCCGAGACTGAAAAGATTCTGGAGGCAGTGGTGCAAAATCAAGTGATTTATTTATTTTTATTATTATTTTCCC
This sequence comes from Scolopax mira, assembly GCA_004320125.1. NCBI lineage: Eukaryota > Metazoa > Chordata > Aves > Charadriiformes > Scolopacidae > Scolopax > Scolopax mira. The sequence goes on from BJBW01002075.1 coordinate 172,896, forward strand.
TTCCTCCTTTTTCATTGGACAAATAACAAGGTAGAACTAGTTAATGTCAGTTTGTCAGTTAGGTTGATGGTTGGACAAGATGATCTTTAAGATCCCTTCCAACCTAGAAGATTCTGTGATTCTGTAATGTGGCTACATCACATGAAAGCAGTTTCTCAGAGAAGAGAATTCTAGTCCCCAGAGGAAGGGCATAGATTGTGAGGGAGCTGTTCTTGAGCCATCTCTGGGGTGGCAGCTCTAAGACCTTTTATGTTCTTCGGGTCACCATTTAGGAAGAATTTCAGGAAGAAAACCCTTTTTTAATTTTTTTTTTTTTAATGGATTGAGTCCTCCTGTATATGAGGAGGTATATGAGCTGATATGACTTAACCGAAGTTTGTAAACTTAGCTGCGAAGTAAGATCTCATTATATAATCTTTGTGTTTGGTTTTATTACATAAGCAAATGAAAACCATACAGATAAGCCTATAGAAGTGATTAAAAGGTATTTAACATCCTGTGATCTGAAAATGAGGAGACAAAGTATTATTTCTATTAGAACAGTGGCTAAGTAAGCAGGGCGGTGGGCAGAGGACTGGATTTACTTGGAGTAGGCAATTGGGTGTGATGAACACAGAGACCAATGGTATGTTTGTACACTTTCTACCAAGGTCTAATCAACTGGAGTGAGAAAACCTTCTAGTGCAAGACAGGAAACTTGGTATTAAAGGAATATGTAGAACAATAATCCACAGGAGTTGGGAGTGAAACGTACACATTAGAAAAGGAAAAACAAAACAAAACAAAACCAAAAATCAGTTGGTACAGAAGCATTCAGTATTTGGAACCATCTGCTGAAAAATAAAATAACCCTAGACTTCTTTTTTTTTAAAGAAATTGCTTTGAAGAAGAACTAGAGAAAGACTATTTTTATGTGCTAAAAGTCTATAGTAGTCCTTAGGCTCATAATTGAGAATGGATGAAGACCTCTCCTTTTACAAGTGAGAAATATTGAGCATTGTCAAGACTAATAAAATTGGTTTTGCCAGAGATTAGCTTCCCAGACTACTAATAATGATTATAAGGTAGCCAATAAATTTCATTACTAGTCTCTACATTAATCAAGCACAGACTTGGTGAACCATTAATGATGCTCTAGGAGAATTGAAGATTATTGTATTTTTCACATGTGTAACTCATGGATTACCTGTTTAAAAAGAGAGAGGGGGGCACTGGAAGTTAGATAAAATCTTCAGCAGCTTATCCCCACCCACTATTAATTTCATGCATTTTATGTTAAAACTTAAATTAAATAGCAACAACAAGCTTTATGGATGGGTTGATTCAAGTTAGTGCAGAGTCAGATGTGCAAAAATATATCTCTAATCTAGGTTTGTAACTTCAAAAGTGCAGTGTCTTAGTTTTACTAAGAAATTGCTAAGGATTTGAAGAGCTTTGAGATTTACTTATAGGAGAAATCACTGATAGGATCACCCAGAAGTTTCAAAATGCATACCTGAAACAGGAGGATTGAATGGGAACCTGTAGGGAAAGACACTAAATTTTGCTGAATGAAGCGAGAGAAGTAAAAAGGAAACCAGGGACTAAATCAGTAGAATTTCACTCCATAAGAGAAATGGAGGGAAAAGTGCTAGTCAGCAGAGCTAGGAGATGTATCTTAGGCCTTAGATCGTGTTAACAATTTCTTATTTTTTTTGATCTTAAGAGTAGATTTAGCAAAAGGATACTGAAGTGAACTAGAAAATATCTATGTAAACATACTGATATTTATATCCATAAACACATTTACAGTGAAGTCTCTCTAATCCTGGGCTTTGACTGGTGGAACTTTCATTACCATCGAAGTCAGTAAAAAGTCTTGCTTGTTTTCAGAAACTTAATTTAATTTAGATATTGTAACTGGAAACAGCAAAAGCATCAATTACCTCTAATATCATGTGTTTGTGTATCTGAAAAAAATGCATTCAAATGCCTAATATGATCTTTCTTTCTCTTTCTCCCTCTGTTCTAGGAATTGGCTCTCCGTAGCCAGCTTCCAACAATGGAACAAGACGGTGGATCTCAAAATCCTGTGTCATCTCCTGGAATGTCTCAGGAACTGAGAACAATGACTACAAATAGTTCTGATCCCTTTCTTAACAGGTTTGTAGGAGTAGCTGCTAGAGGGAAAAAATTTGATTTAAATTCTGTTTAGTACATGTAATAGTTTATTTTGAACATCTGTCTGTGCCAAAAGCCACAGCTGTAAATGAATCTTTCCTTAAATGGCAAGTCTAGTAAAAGTTGAGGATTAAAAGCTGTCTCCTGTGGGAGGAAGTAGTCTGTTCAGACTTGTAGCAAGGTTTTTTATTCAAAGTCATAACATGTTTGCCTCTGCATAATCTGTTGACTAACAGTCATTTCAAATTACTGACTCAGAAGAATTTGTGAATAGCTTACTATGAGATCAAATGAACTGTGAGGCACATTTAGGACTACACCTTGAGGTTCATTTTAAGGTTTCTCCATTCACCCCTTCCCTCCACTTCAGGTATTTAATTTAGCAGTATTTTTACTCTGTTAAGGTTAGGTCTGCAAATAGTGGCATGTTTCATTTTAAATGCTGTATTATTTTGAAGTGAGCCTTTTCATTCAAGATTTACAATTTAACAGTATAGACTAGTCTTTTTTTGTACAACTTTTTCCTTAATCCCTCTGAGTTAGAGTGGTTTGTTGTTTGTTTGGTTTGGGGTTTTGGTTTTGTTTTTTTTTAAAATACTGTTCTAATTCCAACTTGCGAATGCTTCATACTTATCATTACAATTGAGGAGAAGCTGTTGCAGCATAAGATAACTCGTATCTGTATTATTTGCCTAGTGTGATATAACGAAAAGATGCAAATGGTAAAACAGTCAAATCTCCAAGCTACATAAGCTTTTAATTGATGGAGTAAAAATCTGCTAACGTTCCAGCAGTATCAAGTAGCTGATCTTAAATTGGAGTAGTTAATTTTTAGTTCCTCATGGGGCTATATTTTGTCAGCGTTCTAAGCTGATACCAGCTAAGTATCCTGTACCCTAAAAGAGAAAAATGATGTATTCTGTCAGAGTTAATCACTACTTTTTTTTGCATTACCTTGATATGTTAACCTAACTTTAGGATGCTTACCCTGAGTGCTCAAGTAGTATAATATGCTTGTCCTTCTCTTTAATGGTACATTATTATACTCATGGAAAATACCATTAAGTTCATCTTGATTCTTTCAATATAAACTGTAACTTGGTTTTTACAGTTTCAAATGTGCTCTTAAGGTAGGAAGTCCACATCATGATAGAATTGACATAATTTTGGAGTAGGGCAAACTTACATACCTGTCATAATTTTATATATAAAAACTATTTAAATATTTTTAAACCTTTGCTACAATTATAAATCCAAATCCCTTCCCATATTCTTTTAAATAACTTAACGTTGCTGATATCTCACACTCAGGCACTTTATCCCTAAAGATGTAGTCATTGTATGTAGTTGAATAGTTTCTATTGCCTACATATCAAAAACATCCAAAAAACCTTAGAAAATAATTGCTACATTGGAGCAATTTGAGAAAATGCACAGTAGTGTTTCCATTTACGTAGTCAATCTTCTGCCCTGCTGTCTTCAATACTCACTGTCATTAGGGTAGATTTTATTTTTTAAATGGGACATCCAGCAAGGCAGATTTTATTAGAATAATTTCACCTTTTGGTTTGCCACTCTGTTGATATCTATTTTTGTCTGTTAGATTTATATTGGTAGTGCCAGTAATTCTCAGTTAAAGTGCTAAATTGGGATTTCTTCTTTTGTGTACACATTTTTTGACAAGTAATACTTGAAGAAGCATCCATTCTATTTTGGGTAATGCAATTTAATTGCATGCAGTAATTCTGGGTGGTGTGAATGAAGAAATCCTTGTTGAAGAAAGAGGAAATGTGTATTAAAGAGTGATTTGAAGAAAAGGAATAGATATTCCAAGTAGGAGAGCAGCAGCCAAAAAGCCTTCTTAACTGGAGTGATTTAGTTCAGCATAGTCTCAGTTCTGGTTTTAGTATATTGTGCCACAGAGTAAACTAGCACATTTTTCCATGGAAGTTTTAAATAGCTTAACAATTAAGATTGTAATCAAATGTGTGGTGATACTATTTTTAAGTCAATCTAAAAAGAAAAAGAAATGTTTATAACTTATAAAGAAATATTAGGTTTGTTTCTTGTATGGCAGAGATGTCTTTGTGAAATCTAATAGATATTTATGGCTGATGGCATTCTGCTTGCATCTAATGTTGAATAACTGTTGAGCCATCCTGTTTGGTGGTTCACGCGACAAAAAGGAATATACTATATATTTCATGAGCACATTGTGAGAAGGATCAGTATGTCTTCAAATGCTCTTTAATATTTGAGCTGGGAAATCAGTAAGGATTCTCAGTGAATGCTGCCACAACCCAAAGTAATACAGATTTTGGAAAATATTTTGTGAACCTTGGATATTAGGGGGAGGGAGGTAACGGTATATTTCTACAGCTGCTTATGCAAGCCACAGCTCCTGCCAGGAAACCTGCTTCTCCTTATGCCTCCTCTCCATGGGTCTCAGTTCACTCCAGGAACCTGCTCCAGCATAGGCTCTCCATGGACTGCAGCTTCCTTCAGGACACATCCAACTGCTGCAGTATGGGGTCCTCCATAGGCTGCAGGATTGATGTCTGTTCTACCATGGTCCTCCATGGCCTGCAGGGAGACAACCTGTGGCACCATGATCTTCTCCATGGGCTGCAGGGGAATCTCTATTTTGGTACCTGGAGCTCTTCCTCCTTCACTGACCTTGGTGTCTGCAGGGCTGTTTCTCTCATGTTTTCTCACTCTGTTCTCCCAGCTGCCACACAGTGGATTTTTACCTTTTCTTAAATACGTTACCACAGAGGTACCACCACTGTCACTGATGGGCTCAGCTTTTGGCAGCAGCAGGACCCTTTTGGATCTGGCTGTGTCTGATATGGGGTCAGCTCCTGGCGTCCTCTCACAGAGGACATCCCTGCCAGCTGCCAGCCCCTTGCTACCAAAATCTTGCGATGTAAACTCAATACACTGGCCTACTTGCCCCTCGCCCCATCCCAAATTTCCCACCACAGCTTTCTTGGCCTTACTCGCTGCATTGGCACTAAGATGGCAGTACGAAAGTGAATGCATGTAAGGCCCTGTGCCCTCACAGTTTTGTTAACTGTTCTGTCAACAAGATTGTTCTGAACGGGGTTTGTTTACAGGACGGTTTCTGCACCAGGATTTGATTTATGTGATGGCGCTCCCTTGCCATGACGGGACTGGACTAGTAGTAACACAACAGTGGGAAACCACTGAAGAATCACTGAAGGAGTTCCAACTACAGCTCCTATCTATAACAGCAGTAACTTAAAAATAACTTCAGGAGTTGATTACACTGGGAAGTTAGTAGTTAGCAATACTTTTTTTTTTTATCCTGTGGAAGTGTGACAGGGTATACCATTACTATTGTATTTCTTTTATAAACATTAGGGACTGTCTGTGAGATGCTTCCAATGGGTTTTAGCTATGGGTGGGTGTGAAAAGTTTAAAACCATGCACAACACAGGCAGGTGTTTTTTTAAAGCTGCTTAAGTATGCTCTCGTCAAGTTAAATCGAATTTAAAAAGATGGTTTTAATTGGAAGAGGTCCGCATAAAATACAGCCAGGTGTCTCACAAAGGCTTCAGTTTTTCATTAGAATAGAGCATTTCTTATTACAACAATGTTTTCAAAGCCATAGAATTGTGTCAAAACCAAGCATTTGTTTTAATTTCTTCAGAACCCTAGCCTCATTGTTTGCTCCCTTTCTTCTGTTACAGTGGCACATATCACTCCAGAGATGAAAGCACAGACAGCGGACTCAGCATGAGCAGTTATAGTGTCCCCAGAACCCCCGATGACTTCCTGAACAGTGTTGATGAGATGGATACAGGTCTGTTCTTGTGTACATCCTTAATGCATGTTTCACATATATACTTGTGTCCATTTCCAATGAAAACAAGCAACACTGAGAAGCTGTAATACTTTTAGTTTTCTACCTTATTCTATTTCTGTAATAGAAATTTTATAGTTAGATTTCTGAAAAGCATACTTGTAATCAACTCTGCTGGGAGAATGGGGGATTGCTACTAAATCAGAGCGTCATTCCTATTGTTATATGGAATTTGAGTGTCCGTTTGCTTTTTTAAGTAATACAGTTTGTTAAAAGCTAAGAAAAGTATTTCATCCAGTGTTCCTAACACTGCTCCAAAACAATATTTCACTCGGTATTGTCTCTCCTTTAAACGTAAAAATGGAAGTAGGCTAAATGACGTCAAAGTCTGTAGATATTTGGGTCAGTAGGTAAAAAGGTTGAAACAAAGGCACGTTCTTTGTACATCTGCATGCAGTCAAGTCATCTTTGTGTTTTGTGTTTAATTTCTGTGAATCATAACACTTGTATGATGCAAGAAATACAGGATTAGCCTTTAACCAGTTGTCCTGATAAAATGCGGGTTTGGTACTTCCTGTATATTTAATATCCATCCTTCTTTGTGTTGTAACTAGGTGACAGTATCAGCCAAAGTAACATACCGTCCCATCAGAACCGTTTCCCAGACTACCTTGAAGCCATTCCAGGGACAAATGTGGACCTTGGGACACTGGAAGGAGATGGGATGAATATAGAAGGAGAAGAACTGATGCCAAGTCTGCAAGAGGCTTTGAGCTCTGACATCCTTAATGACATGGAATCTGTCTTGGCAGCCACCAAGCTAGATAAAGAGAGTTTTCTTACTTGGTTATAGGGGCCTCAGGGAGACTGAATTCTAAATCTGTGAAGGATCTAAGGAGAATAGGACATCTGTATCTGAAGTTCAGAACAAGCCAGTGTGGCACACTTTGGCTTGTGTTCAGAAAAAGTAAATGAACAAAAATTCAACAAGATTCTTTCGTTTTGCTCTTCCTTGTCCATCGCTGCTGTTATATATTGCTGACTTTTTTCCACAGTTGACTCTGAAGAACAGACATCTTCTTGATCTTTTTCTATTGCTGTTGCAACTACTGTTCAAGGGGGGTGGGGAGGGATGATGAGCCTATTTGGATGACGAATGCCATTCCTTTTGTCCTAGTGTGCGCTTGCATATCATTTTATCTAAGTACTCAGATTTGAGAGTTAATTTCTGCATGTCAATGCTTGTAGTTTGCTCAGCTAGTTGTCTCCTGCTGCCTGTGGCAAGTGGTAAAACATGACATACTGGGGTGACAAGCCAAAAATGATGTATCTGGTCAAAAGAAGTCAATACTGATTTGGAGATACGACTTAAAGGAGGGCTGAAGACTGTTTGGCATTAAGTGTTTCTATTAGTAGCTCTTGTCATTAGTCACAAAGTGCTCTTGTTCATATTTTATGTTATTAGTAAATCATGAGTCATTTTACATAGAAACATACATGAACTTTGATTGTTGCCACATATTCTAGCCTAACTTTTGTTTGTCAAAAATAGCTTGATTATTTTTGTTAGTTGGTTTAACTGTAGTTGTAGGATGGGAAGTAATTATAGGTGTTCTTTTTTTTAATAGTGAAATCTAAGGGTTTTTCTGATTTCACACAGTCTTATTTAAATATGAATTGTCTGCTTTTTTTATACTTAAAACATGCTTATTGTAGCCTGATAAGCTAGTGAGTACATAAACCAGTATGTTTGCCTGTAACTTTTTTATTTTTTTAAAAGGCTAGCTTTGAATGTAATCATTAGAGTTCATGACCAGTGGCTTATTTTTCATGTTTATTTACAAGATTTTGAATTAGAATCTGATTGTAGCAATGTAAAAGTTAGAATCCTCAGTGTTGTATGTACAATTTTTAAATGCATTTTAAGGTAGCAGAAACCATTTTAAAATCTCAGATGTATCTAATCTCTCTTCTGGTTTTCAGTTTTAATATCTAAGCGAGTCTAGATTTTTAAATCCTTAATGGGAAAAAACTATGAAAAGTTTCTCCTAAGTTAGCACAGAAAAAGTCTGAACTATTGATATCACTCATAAGTTGCAATGAAAAGGCTAGAACACCAAAAAAAATCCTCAAGAAAAACTCATAAGTGCAGTAGTTACCAAATTCTGTTTGGTGAAAAATAAGCCCTGGACACTATATGTAGAAGAATGTAAAGATATGTGTTAGATGGTGACATGAGCAGGTATTGAAGTGTATATTAGTAGTAGAGCTTAGCATGGGGTAGAGGTGAGTATGAATTATCTTTATTTTAACAGGAAAAGATGTATCACTAAGTTGTCTGCAGGAGTTGACACAGTTTCCAAAGAGTATTTTTAAATGAACAAAATGAGCATGAATCAAACTTTCAGTATAAGCTATGAAATTTTGTGGGGCTTTTTTATTTTTTCTGATAAAAAATAGTGTCCCCCGTTAACACCTCTATAATTAAGGGCCTGTCACCATTCTCAATATGAGCCTTTATTTTCAAGGGTGTATAAACATGACTATAAAGATACTGTAAGCGTGAAACGGTTTTGAAAAAAATCTCAGCTAGCAGGGACTTCTCCTGGGGAGAGATTTTTTTTTGGGGGGGGGGGGGTGTTTTGCATTTTTTTATTAAAGACATTGATTATTTTTCAACGTAGGAACGAATCAGCAAAACAAACCCCCCATGTTGTTATTATTATCATCTGGATTTTTTTATGCTTCAGAAATACTTCTGGTTTAGGATAATGTAATGAATTAAAATTCTGAACCGTCTCGTTTTAAAAACTGAAGCAGCAGAGACAGATTTGAAATTTGCCACTATAAATGTACATTTACTACTTAAGAATATTAGTGTTTGAAATACACAGAATTTGTTTGTGGCTTGTTATGGAATACAGGCAGGTTTTAAAATACCAATTTTCAAAATGCATCCATAATGATAAATACATTCTGCTACACCAATAATTCATCGATTAATAGGCCACTTATATTGTGCAATGACACAGTAGCTCCTAAAGCAGTATATTGTGTCCACGTTAGGGATTTTAGTAGCATTTTTACAGTTTCATTATGAATTCTTCTCTCTTCTTCCCTTCAGGAAAAAAAAGACACTAAGCTGTTATAACTTGAATGGTCTGACATAAATTCACGACAGCAAGGAAATTCAAGAGTTTATTCCATTTCAGTTGTCTTCCACAGTTGTATACAGGTGTAACAGCACACACGATGCACACTGAGTGCAAGCTCCTGACAGGCTGTACCTCACTACAAGAGGGATGAATACAGAACAAATCTTCTTTCCTTGCTTTTGTGCATTTGTCACAGCTTTAATATTTGAATGTTTTCTTCTCATTGTAGAAACACTAAATGGCTTATACTGTATTTGGGTAGCACTGCTTAGGGTAGATACTGACAAACTGGGAATCCTTGAACTGCTCTAACATTAATTCTGTTTTGTGATACTTATTTTAATTGATTTTAATACATTTCCGTTCTCTCATTTATTAGGAAACATACCATAGAGATGCTGTACTGTTGGCAATCAACATTAATTTGGATATTTTTTTTTTTAATTCTACAAATGCATTGTTTGATGAAGTGGTTAAAAATGTTTGAAATGAGAAAGTGTTTTGCGTAGTATTTTATACTGATGTATATATTGAAACAGAAATCATTGTAATAATTGTAATAGCTTTTAGTTATAAATACACTACATGCAGACAGATGGGGCTGTACAGTACTGTGCTGTTCAACACCTGGGCAGGGCTACTGCTTGGAAACAGGTTGCAGTGTCAGTAAACCATATGGATCAAATATTGTACCATTCAGTGTTGGCGCTCACCAATGCAAAAGGAAAAGAGACGATTTCAAGGTGATTAACACTACATAGCTTTTACACATCTGGTAAATTAGTACTAAAGTGACCTTTTCACTTACAAGCATGTTTGGGTTTTTTTTTTTATACAAATTAACAGGTGTGCCTGTGTAAAATAATTTGTTTTCTGTATCTTGGAAAAAATACTCTCCACATTTAGAATATGTTATATGTTAGAGAACTCTTAAATGCACCCTTGTCAAAAATGATATATATTAGTTACCAATGTTACTTTTAGATATGAGCATGACTGTAAGTTAGGTACTTAAGTACATTCTGTTACATTATTTTTCTTTATGTAATACTTTTTCAGTTGTTTTATTTCATATAAATATATACTTTATGCTTAAACATCTTTGTTTGTTTTTAACATTTGGTAGTATGTAAAGATAACTGATTTCCTTCAGTAAGATGGATGCATTGAATTGTTGGAATTTCTGTTATGGTATGTCTGTTCTCGTCCCCCTTGTCACAGCTTTTGTAGCCATGAACTCCAGTCCTGCACACATTGTGTACGAGCCCACCTAAGGGATAAAGGAGATCCACTGAAGTCAGTGAAGGGTTAACATTAACATACACATCTCTGTGTTTCCAGTAAGTGCAGAGACAGCGACTCTACTGAGCTTATACAGTCTGTGTAAATCAAGATGTTAATTAATACAGTGCTGCAGTGAGAGGCAGTAGCAGAACGTCTGTTATCTGCAATGAGAAAGCATCCTCTTTCTGCAGATGTGCTTGAAATGTTCAGGATCTTCCCACGTAGAAGATACATTTTTGGCTAACTCTGCGTTTATGCGATAATTTGTGTTAGACTATCAATAAAGACACACTATTTTCATTTCCAAGTTTTGAGTTATGAGTTGTGAAATACGTAATGACCTACCTTGAAAGTGTCTGAAGATTTTATTTTTAAAAATCTTGACAGGATTCATTAACTTTGGCTTTCTGTAAAAGAGAAATTGAAAGGTGTGTTTTTGATGTAGTGCAAGTCGCGATGGCTGAAGTCGTACGCTATTTGCTTTGTCACCAGTTGCAGAGTTACGAGTGTTCAGCACCGAAATGCCTCAACACTGTGAAACGCAGTGTAGCTGGGGGTTTCCTTAGTTAAAGGTCCAGGGCTTGATGCTTCTTTATCAGTGTCTTCTACTGGTGATTTCACAGCTTTACTCACTTGAGATCCTTTACATTTAAACTGAACATTGTACCTGGGAGTAGAAAGCCAGCGCCAGGGCACGGCACTGATTTTACTTGCTGATATCACTCTCTCCCATTTCGAAGGTGGTGATACGAGGTGGTAGTTGGAACTATGAGTGACTTTCTGAGATAGCCCTAAATAGACTGTGCTACAGCAAAGCAGGATATCTGCTCCAGGTGTTCCAGGCTCACTTGGCAATTCTTTTTGAAATGTTTTCAAAGCTTAGTTGAAAATAAAAAGTATTGGTTTCAGTAAGCCAGAAAGGGTATGCTTCCAAGGGAGCTCTGAGTTTCCCCTCTCTTAATGTGCAAGTTATCAGCAAAAAAAAAAAGGCATTTTTCACCTACGATAATAGCAAAATAATTATTTGGGATCAGGCTATGCTCTGCTCTGCCTAGCACTTCCCATCCTGGAGGTTCACTTGGTGATAAAGTGGGGCCATTGATTTTATTTATAGCACCAGCTCCCATAGTTTATATGTTCCTGTTGAAGAGTAAATGTGTTTCTTCGCCCCTTGTCATCACCACTTATTATTGCTAACAATAGTTATCCGCAGCCTCTAAATTTAGATGTCATCAAAGTAAGAGGACATCTGTACAGCATGACAAATCTTGGCTGATGTGAAATGGTAAAACCAACACAAACTGAAGAACTGTCTTTAGAATATAGGGTAGAGCTTTGTACTAATTACCCTGTCCAATACTTAATGTGTCTTAAACACAAAAGCCAGTATGTTTGTATCTTAAAAAAAAAAAAAGGAAACATGTTGAATAAGAAATGTATAAATGCCAGTACATCTCACAAAGCTGCCTTATGGGTTTTTTTTTTTTTTTTGAAAATGCATGATTTTCACTTTTCCTGACATACTCCTCTTTAATGCAGAGGTTGTTACACTGAATGCTACAAATGTAGGCTGGTATTGACTGGTGGTGTTTTCTCTATATGGGAATTACGTTGGTCACTGTTTATAGTATTTTCTGTATTAAACTGGCTTGTATTTGAACATGAGAGGCAATGTACTTTTATTGGGTTTTCCTGTTTCTTTATTAGCAAGTGATTTAAAAAAAAGTTGGGGGGGGAAAGTCATGAGCAGAGGCTTTTTCTTCAATGTTACGCAGCAGCAAAATAGAGCTCCATAAAAATGACATGTTATATCTCACCTAAAATGGCCTTTCTCCTTCTCCTATATATGTTCTTTCTGAGCTAGTCTAGTGTGTTTTAAATTATTGTGTTTACCACCTTGTGACCTTTGCTTGCCCGGCACCTAAAGACTGGGACTGTAGTGCCTGATGCTGTTAGGTCCCCAAAGGAGTGTGGAGTTCCTCCTCTCCAGAGCCCAGCTCTCATCCTGTGTGAAGTCTGTAGTGTAATGCAGAAGTCACAGCCTGGTTCTAGACAAGCTACGCAACTCCTGTAGCAGGATGGTTATTGGCAAGCATGGTTTTCAGAACGATGGTGGATTCTTGTTCTGGTTTGACTTCCCAGAGACTGGGAATGTTCAGCTTTCTTATTTCATTACTTTGACTTCTACATAGCAGAGGCATAGTCTTCCCCACACCAGTGCCACTGTGCCTGCTGGAGGACTCCTTCCTAGCAAGCACTTCAACCTGGTGTGAACAGTGATTCTTTTTTTTTTTTTCTTTTTTTTTTTCTTTTTTAAATTTTCACTCACAGTTTCATTGGTAGACATGCAAATAACAATTGTCTCAACTCTTTTGAGTGATAAATAATGCTTTTCAGACTTCACCAAGTGATAGAATCCATTCATACCCATCATCTGCTGTTGAAGAGTGTGACCTGGAGGCCTCTGGAGAGGACCAGCTGTAATTTTGGACTTTCAAAGTCTACAGTTAAAACAAGGTACTGGTTGTGTGGGTGTGCGACAAAATTCCAGACCTGTATTTCTAAGAAATTCCACAATTTAGGTGGTGACATCTTACAGCAAATGGCAGTAACTGAGATGCCATCTGGTTAGACAAGTGGCCTTCAGCCCTGTGGTCTGCAGGCTGCAGTGGGCCGCGGATGTCCATTTAGACCAAGAAGTTGCCAGCAAAAGCAAAGCCTCACACTTTCTGTACAGGAGAGATTCAGACTGTTGCCCAGAAAAGTTCCAGTGCCTGCAAAAGGTGACAACTGCTGGACTTGTTAAAGCTCTGCTGCAGCCTGTATCTGCCACCACCTTCTTCCCTGCCCACAAATTATTCTAATGACTGCTTTAAAGTCCTGGCTTTTAGGTTTATATACATCAGTATGTAAAACTGTGTGACACCCTTCATGTCTTAATTTTGGTTTTTCACTTAAGACATGACTCTCCTTTTAAAGGCCTTTGCTGCTGAAAACAGCCTTTCAGGATCTTTCTCAAATGCAGGATTAAAATAGCCACGTGAGCAGCCACTAATGTTCTGGGAAAGCAGAGCTTACAAGGAGAAATACCCCAGAGTCTTCCTTAAAAGCATGTTTATTGTTAGATGCTGAAACGTGTACCTGGTTCCAGTTCAAAACATCAAGAGAGACAAAGATCATTCCTCTGAGCATTCTCTGCATTCTTACTGAAGTAGCAAGGAGTTTGATCCACAAGCATTTAACTCGATTTTTTGGGGCACTTGACTTATATTTGGTAATCTTTATTATGGGTATAGATTGCTCCAAGAATAGTCTGAGTGTGATATGCACCAACAGTTCACTGAGAAACAGAAACTTCTCTTTGCAGTTTAGTGGCAAGAATGCTAGAAAACCTGTCAGCCAGTTACATCGGTGTCTGAGTTGTCAACCGTGTGCCAGCTCTGGCTTGGGAAATCAGCTGGTTTTACATGAAAATCCATGATTGTGGTAAGGCTCAGGTTCCTTACAACTGTGATCTCCACTGATGAAGCTTACTGTTGTGATACCTGTATTTTGCTTTATGATGACCTTGAAATTAAAGTGGCAAAGTCTGGTGAGATCCATGAAAATAGGAAGGAAGATCTGTGCTGCTGCGGGAAGCCAAAGTTTCTCAGCTGCTTCTAGAACTCTCTCACTTCTAACGAAGTGAAGACATCTGATGGACTCATCTTTGTGTGGTGCCTGGTTTCACGTTTGCTTGCATTTCATTTTTAACGTCACTAACTTCTAGCATATGGCCATGTTATTGAAGTGAGTGTATTGGTGACAACTGAAACAAAGAAAAAAAGATATTTTTTTTTTTTAAGTGCACTTGATCTGGGTATGTGTTGCCCTGGGTAAAGAGGATTCCCACCTTGCAGTGGCCATCTGACTGCCAAGCTTTTAAGTCAGGCATTTCCCCTGCCATTTCCTAGGAAAGCTGTGGGACAGGGTTTTACTTGCCTAGGGAGCATTGAGATGTTAATATTTGTAAAACGCTTCGAGGGTAAAGTTGTATTTAAGAGCTTTCTGTTCATTTATTCTCCAAGACATGCTATTTTGGGGATCTTTTACTGAGTGGTGTCACCAAGAAGTACAATTTTTGCAATGTAGTACAAGGTATGTATCTGATTCTACCAGATTAAACTCACGAATTACATAAAGGAGTTCTGTTGGTGCATATCAAATGATAGTTTTCACTGGCATGTGGACACCCAGCAGGAAGGATGAGACGATTCAAGTGAGCCCTCCTCTGCTGCTCACCAAAGTTAACTTGAATTTGCTTGGAGACTTTGCTCGTCTTTGCTGGGAGACAAGAGTGCACAAACATTTACAACTGGCAGATTAATGTGCGCCTGTTCTTCCTTCTCTGGAAACTTTTCTGCCTGAGGCCTTAGGGTTTTAGCTGTTTTTCAGATTTATCTTTCCTGTTGAGCTTTATCCAGTCTCCTTTCTGGGAAAGCCAAAGTACTCTTTTAGGTGTAAAAGTACATTGATTAATTATGAACTTAAAGGGAGGAAAAATCTTGCATAGTTGTGCATATATACACATAGAGTAATGCTGGATGCATTTGTGTATGTATCTATATATAGACACACTATATATAAACATGAATTTCCTGCCTAAAGATAAGTCAGGTTCTCATGAGCATGATGATATTTGATCTAGGCTCATAAGGAAAAAACCCAATATGAGTGCCATCCCAGTTATAAAGTCTGTATGGTTGTTGCTTCTTTTTAAATCTTCAGGTTTTTAGGTGTGACGTAGGAGCACTTCAGCCATAAACCCAAGATGAATAATGAGAAAACATGAATGCACATGTTACTCAGCTATGCTGCCTCCCAAGAAACCAGCTTCACGTAGTTACAGCACCCATATGCTCCTTAGTTTAGCTTTTAGGGACTTAAAGGCACCTTGAACAACAAAAAAACCTGACAAAACAAACCCCAAACCCAAAGGGGTGGAATAAGAAGATGAGTTGCCCATTGCCTTTCTCCTCTGTGAATGCACCTGTTGCTTTCAGCTTGGGACAGGAGGGCAGTTGGCTTCATAGGAATCATCTGGACCGGAAGGGACCTCCAAAGGTCATCTAGTCCCACCCTCCCGCAGTCAGCAGGGACACCCCCAACTAGACCACAGAATCACACAGACCAGGTTGCCCAGGGCCTCGTCGAGCCTCACCTTGAATGTCTCCAGGGAAGGGGCCTCAACCACCTCCCTGGGCAACCTGTTACAGTGCTCCACCACCTATTCCTAATATCCAATCTAAATCTGCTTTTCTTCAGTCTAAACCCATTGCCCCTTTTCCTGTCATTGCCGGCCTTTGTAAACAGACTCTCCCCACCTTTCCTGTAGCCCCCCTCAGGTACTGGAAGGCTGCTAT
>BJBW01002075.1:188880-223939 GCA_004320125.1 Scolopax mira
TCTGGACCTGCTGGCAATACTTCTTTTGATGCAGCCCAGAATGCGATTGGCCTCCTGGGCTGCAAGTGCCCACTGCCTGCTCATGTCCAGCTTCTCATCCATCAGCACCCCAAAGTCCCTTTCCTCAGGGCTGCTTTCTAATACCTCATTTCACAGTGTGTATCAATACCAAGGATTATGTATGTGTGGCTGAGAAGATGGAGAACTGGAACATTATGGAGCAAAATGTTTACTCATGGCAGGGATTAAAACCCTAATGGGTGCCTAATATAACTGAGTGCCACGTTCCACTGATACATAACACATACTGTGTTGCTTGCTTGCGTTATTAATTTTAAATTGAGATTAAGAAGTTTTATGATTACTTCCCCATCCTCAAGATCTCATGATCTCGTGCTCTCAAGAAACGCCACAGTTGCTGGGGTTTCTTTTGTTTTTGAAGATTTAAGCTGTCTCCATGGGTGGGCCTAGACTGTTTTAAAATATATTAACATGTGGATTGATTCTACACTCGAGTATAACTATTTCTGTGGTATGATGTTTGTTGCTAGGTATTTCTTTAGTTGAGCAGTAGCACTGGAATATAAGATGACAACCTGATGTCCAGACATGTGAAGCTGATTCAGGATGCTTTTGAAATCGGAAGTCTTTGACCTCAGGTTTTGAATCAGCCCTTTGGACTGTGTCCTGTGCCTGCACAAGACCTAGTTTGCTACTGGAACAAAGAGGAGACTTTTATATCCCATAATAGGCAAACTGAGTGCTCCGACTGCTCCCAGCACTGACTCCAGTGGCCACTCTCTTGTCTTTTTTTCCATTGTGTCATCTGTATAAACATATGATATGCTTTCTGTGTTATTCAAATACTCAGATCTCAGCAAGAATGTTTTCATTTTATGCATTTATATGTATTAATACGTTTGCATATATTTTTGAATATTATTTAGAAACACAAAATTCAGAGGGGATCCAAGTGTGCTATCAGACAAGATCAGACAGTGAAGTGTTTGGAGAATAAATAGAGGCAAACTGATAAAGATGGATACACAAGTATACACTCAGAAATAGTCAGCTACAGGAACTGACGATTAGGACCTGGTAGCTCAGTAGATAAAATTGCTTTTATGACTCAGGAGAGCATCACAAAATGGATTTATCTGTCAGTTTTTTTGCTGTTATAAAAAGAAAAGCATGTGGTCTCATGAGATGCGCAAATATAATAGCCACAAAGCATTTCTATGCTGGTTTATATCAGTGAGCAGCCAGAGTGCTGGGCACCCTCTTGAGTACAGCATTTGATGAAAGACATGGCCTGAAGATGGTGCAGAGGAGATAAATAATGATGAGGAAAATGTGGGAAAAAGGGTACAGTAGCTGGACTGTCTATCACAAGAAAAGGTGATTGAATTAATAAAGATAATCTTCAAGAAAAAGGCAGCTGCTATGAAGAATCTTATTGTCCGTGGTGCACAGGACATGAAGTCATTGGGTCACGTTGCAGTAAGGGAAACTTAAATTGGGAGAACGTTCTTTTACTCTTCTGGTGCCTTGTTGAGGTGCCTGAGGAGCCTGCAGTAGCTCTGTTGTGGGATAATTCAAGGAACATGTTAGAAATCTCAGAAATGGGATAGAGCTGCCCCAGCCTCGGGGTGGCTGGGTGGTCTAGCTGACCTCTGAGGTCCACTCCTGGGCACCACCTCAAAAAACTGGTGTCACTGTTAGAGCTTGAGCTTGAGTTAAAAAAGACAGGTTCCTAGAGTTTCAAGATCATCGGACCCCTTCCATTTTTGGTTCAACTACTAACCCCTGTTGCTCCGGTTGTAATTTGTTGTTAGTGAAGATAAACACCTCAGAAACATACAGCTTTGACTCTACTAGGGTCTACCACTCCTTCTGGTAATTCTTCCCAATGGACGATCACACCTTACTTGCTATTCCGTTTTGGTTTCCAAACATTGTTTTGCTTGGTTGTTTTTTTTTCCCTCTGTTTAAGAAGTCCTTGAGTACCCGCTCTTTTCTTCTATTGAAATTATTTTCATGCTTTAATTAAGCTCGACTGCTTTAATAAACTGGACACAATGTTTCCACTGTGGTAAAGGGTGCTTTAGTGCTATCTGTCTTCTAACTAAATGTACTGCATGTGTTCAATTTGTCTCTGAATTAACCCAGCTAGTCGAGTTTGAGTGTGGCCAAGATACAATAGATTGCGCACAGCTCCCACTTAGTAGGAGAAAAACCTCCTGCAGAGAAGTAAAATCATCCTGAAAATCATCCAGCCTTTGTGGAAAAGATGTATTTTTGGCTGAAACTCTAAGGGAACTACTGATGAGCTTGAAGCTAAGCCCAGATACCAGTCTCAGCAAAAACAAAAGCATCAAACTGGGTAAGAGGGGAAAAATTCAAGCAGAAGAAGTGTGTGGTCTTTTCTAATGGAACAGTCTTTTTGCACATTCTCTGGTGCAGAACAGTGTGGTAAAATGATGGCCTGCAGACTTATACATCATTTGTTTACTGGTATGTATCTCCCTTTAGGGAGTGGCATATTTCCCACCCTCTTCACCTCAAAACTTTCTCTTTATGGTATTTTTTTTTTTCTTCTTTTTTTTCCTACTGAGGAAGGTCTTCCTTGTAGTTGACTTTCTGCTCTTTGCAATTCTCCCCTTGGATAAATAAGCTTCATGAGACTTGAAAGTGAATTTTTTTTAAATGTAAACCTGTTTGGGACTCTGGAGCAATTTCAGTAAGTTAAGATGAAATGCTCTTGTGTTTGGCTCAGGGTCATGAAATAATTCACTGTACTTATTGCCAAGCAAGGGCTGTTTTCCTGGCTAAATTCCAGCCTGGCTAATCCACATGCCCACCTAAATTCCTCCTGTGTCTTTGAATGGAGGAGGTGATAGTCTTCACTTGCCCCATCTGGGCCTGCCTTCTGCAGGTGCCTGTTCCATGGGTGGGTTGGCGATAACTCCTCTTATGTAAAATACTTGGGGCTCCCTCAGGATGAGAGCTGCTCGGCGCACACAAGCCACTTCTCATTTTGCTCGGAGCCTGCCAGTTCTGCCTGAGCTGGAGACACGCACGACCTGTTCTGACTTTTCCCAAACAGGTTTTAATGTGCACTAAACCCATTCGCCAGCACTGCTGCGCTGCCTTTTTTGTTTCTAAATTTACCCTGCTCCCCAGCTGATTAGGGAGACAGGAAGCAATATATCTTGAAGCTTTCAGGAGCCAGCTCCTCCCAGAAGATGTACTTCAGTGAACTAAGTGTACAGTGAACAACGTGCAAGAGGTGGAGTTTCAAGCCCAGGCACGCCAATTTAGATGATACCATCAAGGAGTTTGTCACTTCCTTCAGAAGTTTGCTAGCATTTTATTTTTTCCCCTCAAATGGTTTTATTTTAAAATGCAGACAAGGCAGTGTTGTTGCTTCTCTCTGCCCTGTGTCGAAGGGGATGGGGCTTCGGGGAGTTTGGGATCAGCAGTGGAGTAGGTGACGCTGCCTTTCCGTGAGCTTAAACTAGAGCTTTGGAGCTGGGAGTGGGTATTTGTTTGTCTCCCTTATCTTTTTGGCAAGCGCTTGAAGAAGCATTGTCTCTCCTTCTATTTTTGGCTGGAGGGATGGGAACGCTTTGCTCCCTTCAAGTAGTATTTGAGTCCAGTGAGCAGAGAACCCCCCAGCACCCCTGTGCTCCCCTCTGCGCAAAAGACAGCACCCCACCTCTCTGAGGTTATTACCTGTGTGATACCCAGTCTGCACCCGAGGCCTGCAGTGCACCAATTCTCTTCATTCCTTGATGTGGAAAATGAGAGATTAAAAATACGGTCATTTTATACAAGCAAGCTTTTCAAGCTTTGCATCACGTGAAAAGGCAAACGGCAAAACTGGGGATTTGAAAATTCTGACTAGTGAGGTAGTCACCCGCGAGTGGGTGGGCAGGAGTGACACACGGGATCACAAGCCAAACCCTGAGCTGTAACAGAGCAGAGACTTCTGGCAAACATCCTCCCTTCACGTGCCTCACCTGTGAAATGGGTATAGTTAATTCGCTGCTATAAAGATCACTTGCTTGATCAAGCAATTTCAAGGGTTATTTTTGCCTTTGCTACCAAGTCGTTCTTGAAAGGCATTCGCACGTAAAAGTAGAGTTAAAAACTACAGAAATATTTCCTGAAAATGCAAAAACCTGGCCTAGAAAGTCTCCTCTGGGAGCCAAGGTGCATTTGGCCTGCTGTTCTCCAGAGGTATTTTGAGCGCCTTCTCTTGGAGCCGAGCTTGCCAACGGTGTCACCTTTGTAGGCTTGGCAACACTTGCATCTGCCACAAAACTCTGGCACTCCAGCAAACAGCCCTGGCAAGCCTGGCATATCTAGTTTGTACTGCTGGGTACCTGGACTCTGTAGTGCTTTAGGTACTGAGCAGCTTTTTCTACTAAAAGCAGAAGTAAATTGCTACTAAATCAAATCACGAGCGCAGAAATGAATTATTGCAGTTAGTACAATCCCATGAAAATTCTCCCTAGGATGTTCTTCAACAGCATTTGTTGTTCAGTGTAAACTTGTTAATGCTGTTTTGTCTAGTGAAACAAGGGTAACAGAAATCTGTAGTCAGTCTTAGTACTGAAAAGATGGTTGCAGAGATGCAAGCGTTTACTTGGGCTGTCATGCCCAGTACAATTACATCAATGAGAGCACAGTCATTCATCTGTTATTTCCCACAAATTTTACTAATCCTGTAAAGCTACCTTAAAATGTTCTTGCTGACAGGTGAGTTGCTTGATTCATCCATTCAGTAGGCGTGTGGAATCTCCACATCATCTACAAATAAATCATTAGGTTACCTTTGCAGTGACTTTTCAGTGGAGGGTGTGATAATCAGGTGTCAGAAATATATGTAAATCCCATTCCCAGGGTTTAGTTCAATTATCAAAGCATGACTATAGCTAAAACTTAACACTGATTTAAGTGCATCCTTCCAGAATATGGATAGATAAAAGCAAACAGAGAGCAGCTAATCCAGCATCCTTTTGGACAGGTGTTGCCGTGCCATAAATTGCAAGTTAATAATGCAATTGCTGGTTTAGGTCCTATTTTTTTTTCTGTCTGGGTTAAAAAAAAAAAAAAAATTTACTTTGAAGCGCAGCTGAAGGGGAATAGGAGGTGCATCCTCAAAAAGCGATTTCTCCATTTAGCTGGAATTTTTTTCCCCCTGATTCATAGTAGTAATTAATTTAAATCTATTACTTTCAAATTGTTACTTGGTTTTGGCCTTAAGTAATGTAAGAGAACAGCTGAAGTTGATACCAGCCGAGCTCCCTCTCAGCAGACCTTGAGCTGTCCCCCGGCCAGTGCAGGCCAGGAGTTTTCATGTGGCTGAGTGAATCACCCTGATCCTAAACATGCAAATTATACTTGTCTGCTATTTTATTTTAAATAAGCTTGGCGCTCTGCACAGCATAATTAAGAGCCATGACAAGGAACTCTAAATGTTGCTTCCAGGCTTAAAGTTAATCACAAATCTGTGCATGGGACCTCCAACGGAGTCCAGTTTTGCTTGATGAATGCTTCCATGTTTTTAACCTTCCCTTTGCCGTGTAAATTCCACCTTTGCATTGAAAGATCTGGGACTAATTGAAAAGTAATTGAAACTTGAATATAAGAAGTTCCACCTAAACATGAGGAGGAACTTCTTTACTTCGAGGGTGGCAGAGCATTGGAACTGGCTGCCCAGAGAGGTGTCTCCTTCTCTGGAGACATTAAAACCCACCTGGACAAATTCCTGTGCAACCTGCTCTATGTGGAGCTGCCTTGGCAGGGGGGTTGGACTAGATGATCTCCAGAAGTCTCTCCCAACCCCACATGATTCCGTGATTCTGTAATCCAAATGCTACAATGCTGGTCTGCTTTGAGTCACCCATGTTCCTGCCAGGGTGCCAGATACTCCAACATCCCTCTGTGCATTGTGGTCCTCTCAGCAGAGATCCCCCCAAAACGCAGGGGACCATATATAAAAGCCTGGGATCTCCTCTCCCACCAGTGATTCAGTGACTGAGGCCCAAGCATCCTTGTCTGAGAAAGTCCTTGGAAACTGACACATTACTGGATCCTGTGATGATGGGATTAACCCATTAAATCTAGTAACAACAGAGATCCCCCCTGAAAAGCTGGCTTCTGGGACAGTAGTATATCTGGACAAGGGATATATATATATATTTTTTTTAATTTATTTATTTTTAAGATGTCCATATATGCAGCTTTAGGGTTGTTATAGCTTTATGGAGATTTGAAAAGAAGTGTGTGCTGAGACATTTAGCTTGATGGATTTGAATAAGCCACCAACTAACTCCTGCTGGGGAGATGGTCCTTATGACACTAGCGCTGTTGAAATTGGCTGAGAGGGGTTGCTCTCCAGCTGAAGCTGACTTTTGTTATTTTGTGGTATTTCTGTGAATAGCAGCTCTTAAGTTCATGGCTGTCTGGGGGAGAGAGTTCATGAACATCAGACTTGGGGTGAATTTTGCTGCGTTATCAGTCGGGATAATCTCAGTTACTCACTATGGACAGAAAAATCTCTGAGAAATCTCTCTTAATCTCTTTTTCTTCACAATAAATGAATGGTCTACAAATTATAACCATATTTTTTCCCCTCTGCTCTTTCGCCCTTCCCATTTTTTCTTTTGGCCTCTTTCTGGTACTTTTTCCAAACTAAAGAAATTTGGAACGGATGCAGCCAGTCCTATCTGAAACAGTAGCCTATACTTTCACTAGTAGTCTTTTCCCTCCTTATCCCAAACAGAATGGCCCCTTCAACCTACCTTTGTGGAAAATTGAGATAAATAAAAATTGCCTCCCAGGAAAGAAGAAAATACTTGACAACCAATTTTCAAAGATACGGTGTTTGCACCAGCTGTTTACATAAAAAAAAGGAAAGGAAATGTATCCTACATAGCAGCATCAGCTAATGCATCCACCAAACTATGGAATCCCAGCTAAATAAGACAACCCCAACAGCAATTCAGAACCTGAATTCAGCAATTCAGGCGCTTTTGAGAGGAGTATTGGTAGCAATCACATTAATTTTGAAAAGGTAATACATCAGCATAGATCCAATATCTACAGCCTGAAAAACTTGTTAATGTTTTTTAAACCAGACGAGAATTGCATCAAATATTACATTTAATTGTGTGATTGAATGATATCTTTATCAGGTGTGAAGGAAATGTTTCTTGGGTTTGTTTAAAAATTTCATTATTCAAACAAAATTCTCTTATGCTCAGGTTTTGAGCTGAGTATGTCTTAGGCGGAGGAATTTCCTTTGTCCTTAGTCCTTTGCCTCCTAAAATTAACTAATGGGAATTAATCTATTAATCTATTAATTCCCATTTGGGAATGTCCATTTCTCAATGCTTAATTGCTTCATAAATGCCCAATGTTAAATGTTCACATTTAACAATGTTCAAACATTGTTAAATCACAACACAGAATCACAATCACAATGATCACAAACAGAAGAAAATCTATATAAGGCAACAAAAAAAAATCCCAGCTCAGTATAAATCCGAATAGTGTTTATGATCCCAAAATAACTTTTTAAAGAATCAGAGCAAAGCAGATTTTTTTTAGCTCAAGATTTCCCGGATCTTAATGTATTTTATTTCTGTTAAATTTAACTTTATCTTCATTATTTTTAGGTTTTGTTTGCTTTGGAATGATTCTAGTATCCTAAGCTATTTTTATTTTATTCATGGTGCATACTTACAAATTTAATGTGGTCACTTTAGGGTTTTTTTTTTTAATTGTTAAAACTTTCATGCCACCAGCATTGAAAAAGCAAAAGGATGTGTCACTTGTAGTGGTATAAAGAAAAGCATCAGTCTTCTAGGTAAATTTATTTTTTAAATGATAGATTAACCAAATCTTTGGTAACTCTATTTTCTTCTGCAGTAGTAAATAAAGAAGAAATCTCTCTGGCTGCTTAAATTGGATCTTCAGCAGCTGGAACCCCAGAGGTGGGCTCTGTTTTCTCCTTCACTCCCATTGTTAATTCATATATGAATAAGAAGGAGGGAATGAACTGCTGGGGAGCATTAGGAGACCTGCTCCCCTCCCAGCTCCCAGGCAAACCATCACCTGCCCATAGACAAAGGAAAGAAAAAGCCTTTGAAAGCACCTTGGAAGGTGGGTGATGTGCACTAAGGAGTAATACTCCTCCATTACAGTGAGTTGATGCTGAGACTCCATGAAGAGTTACTGTGCTTGGTGCTGCTTCAGGTACACACTGAGGGGAACCTGCAGAGACTTGTTTTCACGTGATGCACCCATTGCAGCTCTTGTTGGGCACCATGTCACCTATTAAACCTGATAGAAAAAGGCACAAGAGATGGTAAGTTCCTCCATCAGCCTGCAGAGTAGCTGTTGCTGGATGTGGCCCTGCACCTCAGCAGCCTCATCTCCCTGTGGAAATTTTCAGGAGACCTTGAAAAGTTTCAATAGTTTTTCATATCTTTGTAACAACCAGTGCTCTGGTCACCGCAAGAGATGCAACAGCTCCATTTTAAACTAAGCAAAGAAGATTTGCAGTATGAAAAATTGTATTGACTGAAACTTTGACACTCTGACAACACTTGAGACTTGAATGGAATTGAAAAATAAATAGATTTAGTACCATGTAGGCAACGAAAGCCTTACCTCAACATTATTTGGTTTATAATTTGTCCCACACAAAAAGCTATGTTAAGATCACCAAACCAAGAGTTATGGGAACGGTAGATTGAAGGCTGCCAGGCAATCCTAGCCTGCCTTCTCATATACATTATTTATGCTTATTTATTGTAATATAGTCTTCAAATAAATATGGCTACAAATCATCTTCCCTACAGAAGCACATAATGAAAATATTCAGTGAATGAGCAACCAACCTATTTTATGTAAAATGCGCTTGGAGCCAAGATTAATTTTTGAAAGATTATGTTATCTCAGATTTTCTTGTTTCATTGCCCAATAAAAAGAATTTTTAGATTTTCTGTTCTAAAACTTTCAAAACAACTATTAGGATCAACTGAAAAAAAAAATCAGTTAGATATATTTATCTATATATCTTTGCACACTGAGATTTTATTTCTGAATTTTGTTTCATACCTAAACACATTATTTTTCTTCCAGGAACAGCAGCACTTCCCAGAGCAAATCTCTGCCAAGGCAGGTAGCCCATTGCCAGTCACAGCCAGAAGCAGAGGCTGTAAGCATAGGAAAACTCATGGCCTTTGAAGTCCAGAGTACGGAAAGACTATCACAGACCAGACTCTAAGTATGGTGTAGAAGCCCTGAGTGCTCTCCTGATGGGCGGTAAGTATTTCAGTATTTGCTACATCATGTGGCAAAGAGTTACACAGTTCTTTGCCTAATTAACTGTTGTGCAAATAGCCATTCCATCTTACTTGCCTTGAACCTGGTCCGTGTTAATTTTATTTGATGTCATCTGATTTTCGTATCAGAAGAGAGAGGGAGGAGTTGTTTTTTTTTCCCTTCCTGCAACTTTTAATATTTGTATTTAATCTTTTTCTTCTTACTCCTCTATTTTTGAGGTGAAAAACCGTAGCTTGTGAAACTGATCCTAAACCTCCATGCTCTTGCAGCCCTCCTTTGAACCTTTCAATTTCTATGCTATTATTTTCAATGGTGAAAACTGCCCAGAGATTTCCAGACATAAGCCCTTCCTGGATTTCTCCAGTGCGTAATGTTGTCATCTCCTCTGTTCTCTGGACTTTCAACCCATTTTTGTCAAGCTGATCAAACTGGAACATACTGACCTTAACAAAAGATATCACTGTATTCTAAACACTGCCTGAGTACAGGACTTTCTAGGAACAAGGATAGAACTGGTGGAAAAAGCATTCCCTTATTCCTGCTTTTCAATAATGCTTACAGCTGGGACATTTCTGAGCCCAGATGTGTTATGAATTTGAGCTCCAAGCTCTTACCACTAGGTGGTATTGTATTGTATTGTATTGGATTGTATTGTATTGGATTGGATTGGATTGGATTGGATTGTTGCGAGCTGAAGGCATCAATCAGCCAAGGGTGCTCCTGCTGCTGAGCCACCCCTCACTGGGCAAGTTCACAAGGCAGAACACTCCCCTGGAAACTTGAAGTACTGATTTGAAGGAAAATAAAGATCATCACTGGGCATGAATTAAAAAATAAGGGTAAATATGCAATGTTGTTTGAGGTACAATCATCTCACAAACTTTATAAGTCAACAAGGGACATATCTAAACTGAGCTAATCCTTACAACAAATATCTAAACTGATTTAATCCACTTACATGCATTAGAGAAATAATGGTGCTTTTGGGGCAGCCAAAGTAAATGTCTAAGCTGAGTTAGATCAGCAGTGCCCTAAAAGTGTCTGCTTATCAGGAAAGTGATCTTCACTTGGTTGGATGTGAGTGTCTAAGGTCCACTGGGAGGAACCCCAGCCCTTGGCACCGAGTTGACTGTGCCTAGGAAAGACAAGGAAGCCATGTGCTACTTTGCTGGTGAGGTCTCTGTGTCCAGCTCCCCTTGCATGGAGAGGAGGAAGGAGCTGGAGAAACCCTGGAGACTTGGCAGCACCAGGGGTGAGGGAGTTGTTGTAGAAATAGTCGTTTGGATGCTATAGCTAAATGTGAAGGTGAGCAGGGTAAGTGGTGAGACAGAGATGACTGGGCTGTAAGGGTATAGAGACTACAGAATAACAAGGTTAATGCAAGAGCAAGAAGGGCTCCAGGGTGTTGTTGCTGCAGTTGAGTTGGAAAGATGCTGGGATATTTGAAAGATGCTGGGGCTAAGAGGCCTTGAGGGATAACAGTGGGTGGGAGCAATGGTATTGGGAAGATGCTGAGGTGCAGAATAAGGATGTGCTGGCATGACTGGGGCAGAAGTTTAATTTTATAGTGATTGAAAATATTGGGGTGAGGAACTGGTGGGGGTGTGAAGGGAGACTGGCTGTCAACTTGGCTGGGGAAGAAAAAGATCATTAGGACATGTGAGGATATGGTTAATGGCTGTTGCCTCTCGCCTTTCTTCAGGATCTTCCTCTGTAGCTGCTCTGTGTTATGCTTCAGGGCCTGCAGAAACACGTGGTATTAGGGCCTGTTATCATCTCTGCAGCCCAGCCTGGCGACAGCTGTTCTTTCTTCCTCCCGCCAAGCAGCAAGGAAGGGAGCATGGACAGCTAGTCTGGCCAAGCACCACGTCTCACTTCTCATCTCCCCCAGAGCATCAGGGCAGAGTGTGCGTGACAGATGGCAGATAAGACTGCCCTGATCCCAAGCTGAGGTGCTCCACCAAGAAGTGATAATGCATCTCCCTGCTGGAGAATTGAAGCTTTAGACCTAACCAAGGAACAGGAATATCAGGTTTTCCACCAGCACAGGAAACCCCGCAAGCAGGATGAAGTACAAGTGCCAGTAAAAGTATTGGTAAAAGGGGAAGGGGGTGACCTCAGCTCTGCTCTGGGCTCTGGGAAGGATGTGGTAGCTACCACCAAAATGTTAGTCTTCCTTCCTTCTTCTCCTGACCACCCTGCTCCTCTTGTCCCACCAGTCACCCCACTTCAGGCTGGAGTGCCAGTATGTACCTCTCCAGTTCTGTATGTCATCACAGTTTTATTCTCACTGGTTTGTAATCAAGTGGCTTTTTACCTTGCTAACTCAGCCCCACTTCCCTGCTCCCACCCACCACCAGCCCGGGCGCCCGGGGGCAGGCGCTGGGTGCAGGCAGGGTCCAGCTCTGCTGTCTGCCAGGACAGTCCCACCAGGGACAGGAAGCTGTCAGGAGACACAGCGTGCCCCTTGCTGACACAGCCTTCTGCAAATTCATCTGCCAAGCTGACAAGTCTCTGCTGAAGTACGTGAGCTGAGACTTTAAAAACACATTTATAACTTGGCTACGTTTTCTGGCATTGGGGTGACCTCCCCCTCTTTTGCCAAATTTCAAGCTCTTGCTCAAATGAACGGTTGCCTAATCTTGCCCTGAAAACCACAGAACCATTTTTACTGAAACTGCCCTCCCTTTTCCTCCTCCTAAAAGAAAATGGAGGGTGAAAGAATCAGCCCGAGGCCAAGCCTTGGCAGAAGAGATTTCAGCCTGGATGAATAACATCTAACAAACTTACCAGCAACTGAAAGCAGGATCTTAAAATGAGAACTGTCAGGCGGCGGTAATTACAAGCAGCACTACCAACTCTGTCTGCAATGTGCATCACCCAGAAAAGGAGGGAAGTGCATAAATGGTAAAGATAATTTTACGTAACCTGAAGAATTGGATGCGTGCCTCGGAGTGCCTGTTTCTCATCCTACTTCATCTATCGTTAACTTCCCTTCATTGCTTCTCGCTGCTCTTCCTCCTCTGCAGTTCCTGCCATCTGGAACAGTGCTCTTGTTTTCTTCTATCAACTCTCTAATGTCAGGTTTTGGTGCAATACCAGTCTGGGATCCCTTGTCTCTTGCTCTTACTTTTCTTCTCATTCTGCTAACATTAATCTCTGAAATGGTTTACTCAGAATCTTTGACGTTTGTTTTAAAAAGGATTATAAAAATGATGTAAATCTATAAATGCATGTGATCCTGAATACATTATCATTAATGATACTGACTTTCAGTAGACAATATATGTAAAGATATTTCCTGATCATGAACTGTTACTTAAATTAGAAGCAGCCAAAAAATCTGTGTGTCAAAGCCAGGGACATCTTAGATTAGGTCTATCTTAAAAAGACATCTTTAGTAAAATCTATTCTATTCCCAAATCAGAAAAATTAATAGATGCTTCATTTCACTCTGTCCCTATTTTAAAATGATTTTTTAAACTGCTGGTTTGCAAAAGATGTCCCTAGAAGAAGCAAGGAAGAAGTATTAACTTACAATTTAGCGTAGGAATGAGCTTCAGATAAAGCCAACTAAAAAAATTCATACTTTATAATCCCCATCCGTGGACACTGTTTGAATCTCATTTATATAATC
Source organism: Scolopax mira (assembly GCA_004320125.1). NCBI lineage: Eukaryota > Metazoa > Chordata > Aves > Charadriiformes > Scolopacidae > Scolopax > Scolopax mira. The sequence goes on from BJBW01002075.1 coordinate 201,881, forward strand.
TCCAGATATAAGCTTTAAAATAAGCTAGTAAGATACAAGTGGCATACTTTGGAGAGTATGTTGCTCACCAGCCACTCAGAATAAACTATCCAAAACCATCCCCAGGTCAGCTTGCTCAGAGAGCTCTCAGAGAGCTGGGATTCACAGGGGGTTAAAATTCTGCCCAGCCTGTTGGAGGAAGGATTCATCTGTTTCACAGCTGTAAATCCAGGAGACAGGTTTGTTATCTAATCTGATATTTTATGTAACACAGGCTGTGGGACTTCCCTGGGTCAATGTTTACGCAATTAGACCATAATCTTCTTGAAAAAGCACTACCCAGGCACAATTTTATGGTAGCTCCAGGTACTTCACACACTGAACCCTCAGGTTTTGCATCTGTAATGTTTCCAGGTTAACTATGGGTGTAACTTGTGAGCACTTAATGTTACCTAAACAGCTGGCGCCTTCTTAATGGTGATGAATCCCCGTGAGAATGTGGAGATACCCAACTGCTAGGTAACACCAGCAGTTTAATCACAGTCATACTAATGGGCATCTCTGTTACCCAACAGGAAAACGTTTTCTTCTCTGGGATGACAACTGTTCCACCAGCTGCAGATTTAAAAAGGAACATCTGTTTTGAAAATAGTCTATTAGATTTCAATAGCAGGCTCATTTACATAATATGCTGTTAAACTCATTTACAATCTACTAATCAATGCAATTATCTGTGTTTTCTATTAGTGAAGATCTCTTTCCTCACTAACTTGGAGCAAAGGGAGCACACTGCACTGAGGAGGTGTTTGCTTCCGCACAGCTGGTGAATCCTGCTCCAGAGACATTTGCAGACATCATCGGAAAGGCGACTGAGACAGAATTGCAGGAAATTAATTTTTTTCTTTATTTATGGGTTTTATGATTCAAAACTGTCTTTACATGCTTTATCTTCCTGGTTTCTCCATTCACTGCCTCCTGGAGAAGGTGCACGTAATCCAGGTGGTCTGGTAGGTGGTACTGTGGATGAGAGGCTAGGTAATACCAGGGATTAGAGGGCTGCAGTGTGGTGGGACAATAGGATGCGTGTGGGGAGCTGTCGGCTGGGTCTCATCCTATTTCCTTTCCGTGTCTGTTTTCTGTTACACAATTATTGGATAGTACTTGTAGGAAACAAGCTCAGAAGGAGAATGGTTAATTGTTCATTGGTGCCTCCTGGGGAGGATCTGAGCCCAGAGAGGGTCAGGAGTGGACAGGGTGACAAGCCAGTCCCCAGAGGCAGGGAAGGGCAGGGAGACGATGGGTGCTGCTGAGCCAGCCAGGTTTAGTTCACTAAGCTATTTCCATCGAACTTCAGCTGGGAAATAAACCACATTGCTATACCTTTGAAAAGCACTGCAGTATCTAAGTCAGCCTGAGGGCTTGAGCTGGCCAGGTGGCAAGAGGGTAGGAGAGACCCAAGCAACACACTGTATCTGCACTTTTTAAAAGCAAACTCCTAGTATGAAAATCATAGCACAAACCCTTTAGTTTCCTTAATGTCGCTGCCACAGCTGGGCAAGCTGGAACAATATATTCATTGTATTCAAATGCATATATGGTCCCAGGTGTCTGCATCCCTTTTCTCATTACTGTGAGGTACCAGGACAGCTGCGGGGTAGTACAAGCACTCCTTTAATCAGCCTTGTTCCAAGGGAGGCCTGGGAATTGCAAGGTTACGGATGCCAGCTTGTGAAACTGATGAATGAATCAGGCAGGAGCAGGTTTGTTTACAGGGAAAGGTGGTACAGAACCTGGGCAAGACAGAATGAGGAGAGACAAGACGCAGACGCTCTGCTCCAGCCAGAACTGAGATCAAATATACTTTCTAAACAAGCTCAGCAATAGGTGTCCCGAATGTTGAGAACCAGATGTAAAAGATGATTCATGTGCTTATAAACTGAACGTTACAAAGCTGGACATGAAGGAGCTTCCCATGTGTAATGGAAGCTGGACTCCGTGTTAGGCACCCACCTTCCCTGCATGCAACACTTAGGAGGACTCAGATGATGTCAAAGGGATCCAACATACCAACATGTAGAGCAAGAGCCACCTGATATTAGGCTGTGTTGTGGGAAGCTACTTGGAATGAACCAGCAAGAAGTTCTATGGACAAACATAGATTTAAATTTTGCCTTTTGAGGTTTTCATTGCTTTACTGAAGGTCTATAGCTCAGAGGCTTCCCTTGAGCCCAGCTGTCTTTGCAATTCATATCTTTCCTGGAAGAAAGGCTCAAACTTATTTTAGAAGAGAGAAGGTGGTGATGGTATCGTGATAGGGCATATTGCATGGGGTCTAACACACTTGTTCCATATCCCTGCTGATTTTGAGTGATTGCTCAGTGTCCCCAGGTGTTCAGGTCTCCAGTCCCGAGTTGTGCAGCACCCATGAACAAGTAACAAGTTGTGCTCCTGTGACTGCAAATTAGTGCCATCAGCTGAAGAAGGTGACCCAGCCCTGACATCTGGGCCATCATGCTGGCCCACCTGAACTGTGCCTGCTGCACAGCCCACATGCCCAGGATGTGGAGGACCTGCTGTGAATCCCCTCCTTATTTGGAAAAGTTAGAGTGCAACTAACGTGTCTGGGTTATAGACTTCTTGGAATAACACCATGATTGATGATCTTCCTATAGATGCTTGGACTATCAAGCAGCCAAGGATTATAGAGTGCTGGGGATGAAGACACAAGTGCCTCATCTGATGTGGGAGAGTAGCAGGCAGGTAAGAGGTGGATTTTCCTCCACTAAACCAGCTTAACAAGTGAAATTAGTCAGATTCCTTCTTGCTTTCTTTAGACCATGACGAGTTGTCTTTGGCTGCATTACTTTGGACTTAGGTGCTCTGATGTCTCATAAACAGCTGAGAAATCAACTCTCAGACCTGGCTCTGGGCATTTGCTTGAACCTCAGAGGTGGGTAGGTGGGATGAAGGAAGAGAAATATGCGACAAAGGTTAGCAATAACTAGAATCTGTAGCCTTTGAATCTCTGAAGGGTTTTGTTTGTTTTTTTTTCTCCTTCATTCAAAGCTGAGAGGCCCTGAGATGTCAGCTGTCTCTCAGGTGCTTCTATTTTAAGCAGACTGTATGTGATAAGCAAGCAGCAAACACGCTATTAAATGTGAAATTTGCAGAAAGGGTGTGTGCAGTCTGCACTGTGCTGGTTCCAGGAGTTGTTGGCTGTGGAGGTGCAGTCAGGTTACCCCAAAGGGTCCTCATCAGTCACCTTTCATAGGATGTATTTCAGGAGTGTTGCGTCTCCTTGTCTTGGTCTTCCACACCAACACGGAGACCTCCCCTTGGATAGGAGCCATCTCTGCCTGCTTTCCAACAGCTCGGTGTCTTGGACACCGAGACTCTTTGCGCCATGCAGGCCATGGCAGTGGTCCTGCTGCCGAGCTCCTGTGAAAGAGGCCTGTGCTTTTGTTTTCTCCCTGGCTTATCTCGGCCGATGGCAAAAGCTTCTGTACAGAGACTGGAGACAGTGTGTGCATTTGTGGAGTAGCACAAAGGGCTCTCTAGGCTGTAGCGTAATCCAAATAATAGATTCGTAACAGATAAATCACAGGAGGCAGAGCTGGCCAAAGCTTTAGGCACAAGTATGCCAGTGAAGTATAGAGAATATAGGGAGGGGTGAGTGTGCTTTTATCTAATTCAGCACACTATCTTATCTGGTGCCAGGGGAAAGCAGCTACAGCTGCTACGTGTCTTCATATATCTACTGTGAACAGCATTAAAAGCCGTCCAAGTCCAGCCACCCACAGGAGTTACTGGCCAAAGTCCCACAGAACAGGGGTCGGAGTATTAGGAACACTTTGAAACATTACGTTAAGGGTTTTTTTGCTGTGATTTAGGGAACGACCCACTCATTTACCCAATGGGGCACTGATTTCAAGGGAGGCACAGAACTGGTAGAAAATACCAGGAAGTGTCTGAGCTATTTCTGAAGCAACTGAAATTCTGTATTACAAATTGCAGAATTTGTTTGCTTTTGTGTTACAGTTCTATTTAGTACAGATACTAAATTTATATTTATAGTTCTGATGTCTTTTGGAGTGACTTTCCAGACTCTGGCACCACGTGCAGTGTAACAACAAGGCCTGATGACAAGGTGTATGGAAGCTTCTCAAGACACTTGTCGATAAGAAGAACATGGGTGAAGGTGGGCACTGCTCAGGGCTCCAGCCATACGAAAATGCTAGTTCCTGCCTGTGACACCTGTGTATCCAGTCTCAAAAATGAACTTTTGTTTCCATATTTGTCCACTCGGTGGTGCTAAAGCAACACCATCCCTTTTTTGGCATTTTCTCACCTCCGGTGTCAGGCAGAGTGTCTGTGCTCTTCTGGGAGGTTCGTCACCGCTTTAAAAACTACCTCTGCAAATCCAATATCCAGGAAAGCTAATTAGCTCCCTGGGTTACTGCTTCATACCCTGGTGATTCCAATGGAATAGAGATAAGCAACACAAAAGACTTGTCGTGCCCAATTACATAGGAAAAAATTAGCAAACCCACAATCTGATCTTGTTTTTCTAATGCTGATTATAATTTAATTATTTTGAGATTCTGTGATGATTTTAGAGAAAAAGTGAATGGGGCAATTTCAAATTTTGTCACCAAAACTATTTTTGTTTTCAAAAATAGCTGACTGAGAAGAATTGGTGCTGCTAGGCAAAGTTTGAGGGAAAAAAACATTTTTTTCTGTTAATCAACTGATATGAAAAAGATGGGTGAAAAAACCCAAATTTAATCTGTGACACACAACACTCTTTGGATTCAATTAATTTTAAAACTATGTGTATCATTAAAGGAGATGTCCTGCTGGAAAGGGCTGTGTGTTCAGGATGCCATGAAAGCACCTCCAATGCCAGGGAGGTTTCTCGCCTTCTCCAGGCGGAGTAACTGGCCAGGGGTCAGCCTGGAGAAGGGATGCAGATTCTCAGAGTAAACACCCACAAAATGGCAAATGGCTCAGTATGTCTGACATTAAAATCAGTGAGAAAAAGCTATGTACCTGTGGTGGGTTGACCCTGGCTGGATGCCATCTGGGAAGCTGCTCTGTCACTGCCTCCTCACTTGGGCAATAGGAGAAAATATAGCAAAAGGCCAGTGGCTCGAGATAAGGACAGGGAGAGGTCACTCACCAATTAATGTTATGAGCAAAACACATTCGACTTTGGGAAATTTGTTACCAATCAAATCAGAGTAGCATAAAAAGAAATAAAACCCTTAAATCTTAAAATACCTTCCCAGGCTCAACTTCACTCCTGACTTCCTCTACCTCCTTCTCCAAGCAGTGCAGGGGGATGGGGAATGGAGGTTGTGATCAGTGCATCACACTTTCCTCTCCCTCTCCTTCCTCCTCAGAGGGAGTACTCCTCACACACTTCCCCTGCTCCAGCATGGGATCCCTCCCATGGGAGGCAGTCCTCCATGAACTTCTCCAATGTGAGTCTTTCCCATGGGCTGCAATTCTTCACAAACTGCTCCAGCGTGGGTCCTTTCCACAAGGTGCGGTCCTTCAGGAACAGACTGCTCCAGCATAGGTCCCCCACGGGGTCACAAGTCCTGGCAGCAAACCTGTTCCAGTGTGGGCTCCTGTCTCCATGGGTCCACAGGTCCTGGCAGCAATGTGTTCCAGCGCAGGCTCTCCATGGGGGTCACAGCTTCCTGTGGGCATCCACCTGCTCTGGTGGATGGGCTGCAGGTGGGTATCTCCTCCACCATGGACCTCCACGGACTGCCTCAGCATGGTCTTCACCATGGGCTGCACAGGAATCTCTGCTCTGGTGCCTGAAGCACCTCCTCCCCTTCCTTCTTAACTGACCTTGGTGTTTGCAGAGTTGTGTCTCTCACATATTCTCACTCCTCTCCCCAGCTGTAGTTGCCCAGTTATGCAGCAACTTTTGCCCGTTTCTTAACTATATTTTTTCAGAGGTGCTACCACCATCACCGATGGGTTCGGAGTTGGCCAGCGGTGGGTCTGTGTTGGAGCCAGGTGACAATGGACATGGGGGAAGCTTCTGGCAGCTTCTTGCAGAAACCACTCCTTAGCACTCCTGCAACCATAAACTTGCCAAGCAAGCCCAATACAACAGCATGTGATGTGATTACATTTATTATATTGATTCTTGTAATATAATTCTGTGCAGGCGATTGCAATAGTACCTCTGAACTCTGGTTTTATGAAAAAACTCCAGGCATCCTCAGCACTCAGAAGCAAACGGGTGGTTACGTCCTTGCAGACAATGCTGTGCTTTGTTCTCCCTCTTCATACCAGTTTTCACCTTATTAACTTCCTGTGGCTAGAAACAGTACTGGGAGTTAATGGACTAATTCATAATTTATGACTTGCTGATGCAGATGGACATTTTAACCATTTAAAATCTCTGTGAAGAGTCTGGCTCAGGCTCCAGGAGTGTGGCTGTGTGCCAGGGACGTGAGTAAGTTGTCCTCTGTGCTGGTACCATGCTTGATGTGTCTGAGTGACACATCTGAGTGACTGAGTCAGGCAGTGCCTGTGCCCTGCCAGGAATGGACTTCTTCCAGTTCACAGGCTTCCCAGGAAATACAGATCACCTGAACCCTGGCTTCTCTCATGCTGTGAGTCAAAAAAAGACCCCATAACTTTCCCTGCTCGATACAGTTCTGCTGGAAAAGCAAATGTTCACCACAGAAACACTCTGGATCTGCAGCAGTGGTGTGCCTCCCTCCTCTGAGTCCTTGGCTCCGCAGGCTGGGGAGATCCATCTTCAGTCCACGAACTCTCACATCCCTTCAGCCTCAAAGATGATTCCCACAAACTCTAAGGGGAATCCTGCCAAATTTCCTGCCCCCTCTCAGAAAGCTCATTCCCCAGAAAGCAATCTGAAACTTCACTGAGGATTCCACTGAAGCCTCTTTGGCAATAAAATCCCACTGTTGCGCTGCGGGATAGATCATCCTCTGGAAATACAGCCCTTGGTGGGAACAGCCAGATCATTTTGATTAGCTTGACTACTTGTCTTGTGAAATTTGGCACTTTGTAAGTGTGTTAAAAGTTAAAAGTTTCTACGTGTCTGAACCCACCCATAGACTGCTCAGCTTTCCAAACCCCTGATGTGTGAAACACACTGCTGTGCTCTTCTGCAGGACCACCAGAGAGCAGTTTCTCACTATGCCCTCTCGCCCTGTCTGACTGCCCAAACAGCAGGCACCTTCTGCATTTTACTTGTTGGGCACACAGGATGAAGATGAGATGGCAGAACTGCTGCTAATGTATGAGATGCAGCTGTCATGACCTGTGGGTATCTGGATTTTCCTGCTCAGAAGCGGCAGTGGGGACAGCAGTGCCCTGAGTCACAGCCCAGCCCAAGACAAGGTGAGAAGAGACTCTTTTGGGACCAGTGCATGTGGCAACCCAGCCTGGGCCTTCTGGGCTGGTGTTCTATGAGCTGAGGCCTGCCAAATGGGCATCTACAGATAGTTTTTAGTATTCTGCTAGGAATATGTTATTGTCATAGCTCATTCTGTGTAATTATTCCAGTAAAACAATGACCCTTTCTTGATTATGAGCGAGCAAGGTGCCATAATTGTGCAATTGTGTTCTGATCCCCTGACCCAGAAGAGAACATTTCAGTTTCATTTCTCTGCAGCTCTACCAAATCCTGTCCTGAGGAAACAAAAGTGAAAATGGACAGAAACAAAGACAAACATATTTGAACTGCTGTGTTGACCTATAACTTCCGGCTGTAGAACTTCTTGTACCTTCTGCTGCTCCTAGACCAGCAGCAGAGTGCCCCAGCCAGCCCACAGGTCCGTTTTGTGGGACCCACTGTTGGGTTCCTGCCTTTGGTACAAACAAGCCACGCCCTCAAAAACATGTAGATGCGGAGAAACCATAGACTTATTTAACGTTTTCCCTCGCCCACTGCTTTTAGTTACATTAACCTCCCATGATGCTATAGAAACATAAGATTAGAACCAGATTTGTTTTCTGTTATCTGTCCTAATAGCCTCCAGGCTCGTCAGAGACTTAACACTCGCTCCCTTACAAATTAACAGAGAGAAAAAAGCACTTCAGGGTGCTGCATGCAACCCATTTTAAATGTTTGTTTCAGGATTTAATAAAAAACCACCACCTAAAAGCACCTTTTTCTTTTCATTTAACTATAAAGACTAACTCAGATAAATATCTCTATCCTACAGCTCTTCTGCATTTCACTAGATGATTCTCTCTTGCTAACTGTATCACTGTAACCTTTGTCCTTCTCTTGCCTGACATTCAAATTCTGCACCCTTTTTTGGTGTTTCCTAAGAGTTTTGCTGGTCAGCAGCTCTTTTTGTTTCCAGAGCTGCTGTAGCGTGCCTGCCTTCTGTAGCCTTCCACAGTTCCAGTCATAGTGTTATGTTACAGAAGACAAACACACATTGCTTTGCAGAGGCTTGCCTTTTGTTCTGATATTTATTGAACAGAAGAAATTGGTTTACAATGAGTTTTGTAGAGCTTATCTTTATCTAGCAAAAGCCATAGTCCTTCTGGGTGGGGCTGGGCAAATATACTGTAATGTGGGAGGGCTGACAACTTGCAAATGATGTAGCTGACAACTTGTCCGCTGTGGAGTTACTTGTGTATAATAACTAAAGGGTCAAAACAATGTTTGAAAAACAGGATGTTGCATAAATGTGCTTATTTTCTGTGTGCAGAAGATTAGCATTGGCTAGAAAGGAACTGACTGGAGGGGGAAAGAGAGATTTGAAAGGCCAGAAACAAAAGAATAGCACTCACAATGTGTATCTATTTCAATCTACAAAGCCTTGGCCCGTAGTCTACATGTCTGGATGCAGGATTGAGCAGTTTCATGCGCACATGCAGTGTTCTACTTCAAAACAAATTGATTTTTTTAATCACTCCATAGGAGGCAGCAGAAGGGAAATCACAGTGGTAACACTGAATGTGGTAAGGTCTGAAGTATGCTGCATCTTCTGTAGCGACGGCTGCATATTGAGAAATGCAGCTTCAGAAGCAGTAACCTCATGAACTGCCAAGGCATGAGTACAGCTATTGTTTCCAAGTAAGAAAAACAGACTCACAGAGAACAGAGAAACTCCTACAGTCCTGGGCCAATGCCAAACTCTTGCATATTCTTTCAGAGGAAGATAACCTGCTTCATTTTGGCTATGTTCTCACGGTAGCTTATTTTATGTTTATAACTGAGTGGCCAAGTGAAGGAGACCGGGTTCTGGAGACCTACAGAGTGTGTTTGACAAAGCTCAGACACAAACCAGCTTCGTGGTTAGATGTCCATTCAAAACTGTACTAGGAAGAGCTTTGAGACAGGATAAAACTTTTCCTAAAATATAACTAAGGAAGTCATAGGGAGTGGCAAGAAGGCCAATATCAACCCCCAAGATGTTATTCAGACCCATTCAGATTCATTTGCACTTCTCAATGTGCAGGTGGTGCTAGAAATGATGCTGTGTGCTGAAGGCTTTGAAACATATGATCCTGAGACACACAGGCCCTGTGTGTTAGCCCTTAGATGGTAATTTAATCTCCACTATTACCAGAGCCTGAAGAGAGCACAGCACCTTGAATCTCAGAAATTCTGGTCTTGTCTTTTTTAAGTGCTTTACTCTCAGAGCAGAGTAAAATCCATCTTCCTGTCTACATACAATGTTAATGTTTTCTAAAGTAATGACTTCTTAAAGCCTCAGAGGGTGGGACTTCATTTTCCAGATGCTGTACAAGCATGTTTTACCAGGTTTTCCTATTTGTTGAAAATTGCTTTTGTGTGCTAGCAATGGGATGTTTCGTTTTGTTTCTTTAATATCACATAATGGAAGGACATTAGAATCTTACTTTTTCCCTTCTCTTCACATTTTTTGATCCCAGTGATCTTTAGGACAGTCCTTTCCCAGCTGAAAATGGTTGGTGTCTGCTGCAATTACTCAACACAGAAACAAAGAATCCTTTGCTCTTCCAAGACTGCTCTATCCTGTCTCGGTGGCACAATGACCTCAGCATCTACCTCCCGCTCCCCCGGCCAGCAGCGCTCGCTGGCACTTGGAATTTCTGGCCCAATAATGTTTCTATTTGGGTGAAACATTTTTTTTTTTTTTCCCCCCCCAAAAGACCCCTTTGTTCATTAAATAAGAATTGAGTGACTTTTTGGATTATCACAATTAGTAACATTGATCTTCAGATAATAGGTCCAGATTACTGTATTAGAGGTCCAGATGACTTCTGTTGCATAAACAGATCATCTGCTACCTGGGATGTCTGGTACTGGCTGGTACTGGGATAAATGAGCTTTTTAGGTCAGTGCAGCCACTGGGTAATGTTAAATTAAGCCCTGTCAGTAAGTTCTTTGTTTTCTGAGTCCGAGGTGGTCCTTCTGAATGAGCGCACCAGGAATGGAGCAATTTTCCTTCCTACTCTACTGGAAAAGAAAAAGGAAGAGGGTTATTCAGCAGGACATCTGGTGTGTTTTTTAGCCTGATTTTGGCATCTCGTTTATGCAATCATTTTTTGTATAAGAAAGTATCTGTCTGTCTACTCTACCCTGTAAATTTTCTAGTGTTTGATTTGACAGCAAATTTGTCAAAATTTGAGAGCAAACTCCAGCCATTGGAAACCCAGTCTTTTAACCTTTTCACTAAGTAGCTATTTATATTCACTCAATTAACACTTGTTGTGTGTGTCCCCCTCACCCAGTTTATGCATATTCAATGCGTATTGCTATGTGGGTTAATATTCAATTTGTAGCTGCTAGACAAAACATATTAACCCCTTATCAAAGGCTCGTCACCCTTCTTCCTGTTTTCACTATTTTCTCTTCTAATAGACTTTCATGAAAATATTAACATTTTTTTTCCCAGTAGTGCACGTTGGATTACTTTTCATTTATTTACTCCTGTAAGTACTAAAAAGACAACGGGGTTTTAGTACAGCTATGATTCCTCTTATTTCTCAAAATATCCTTAAGAAATACAGTATTGTGCAACAGAATACAAAAAGGAGAAACCCAACTTCTCTCAGGCTGCAGTTTTACTACCATTTGGCAGCAGAATTGCCCTAAGCATCCCCTGCTCCTGTCATTGAATCCCATGTCTTGCTGCAAATGGTTGTGCCATCATTGTTCAAGCAGAGTTGATTTATGGCTTCTTCAGTTTGTGCACAGGGGGGGTTTTATCTTCGGGTTTGCTGCAAACCACAGACCAGTTCCCCATTTGCTGCACTGGGAACTCAGGCACAGCTCAGATTTCTGGTTTTGCTTCCACAATTAGGGCCTTATTTTGCATGTGACTGAAGCTCCTCTTTGCACGCAGGTTTTTGAAAGTCAGTGAATTCCCACGTGCTTATGTGCCATTTGAACCCATGATGTAGATACAGGGGAAGCTTTGCCTTCCACCTGTAACCTCTGAATGGATGATCTAGTTTCTGAGGTAGCTGGTCTTTTAAACGGAAGGCTTCATCATGGCAACAACCCAGTTTCCAGATAAAGTGTGATGCAATCACATTTAGCGTGATTCACAAACCATTTGTATCCTCCTGAACCTATTAGTGGTCTTAGTGTTAAACCTCCAGTGCAATCCTCAGGAAATCAAACAGTGCCACATCTGAGGTGCTTTCAGTTGAAGGAATATTGACAGAAAAGATTCCTCAAGAACATGAATAGCAACAGCTGGTTCAACTACTGCAAATCAAGTACCTCAGGAAGGATCTAAAATTGCAGAGATATGACAGGGAGTAAATGAGGGAAATAAGATCTAGAGAAATTCTCTTACAATGGCAGCAGGAAGTAACTTGGAGTCGAAGTAGACAACCTGCTGTTTGGAAAGACAACTCCTCTGGAAGACCCAGGAATGTGGAGCTCTGAATTTAAACTATTTGATGCAGCTGAACAGCATAGCCTTTTGATTTCCTTAATATATATGTGGTCTTCTTTCCACCTAAATATAGTTTATTTTAGTCCAGTTATCTTAGTTCTGGCATTCTTCACATTCCTTTCTCCTGCTGAATGTAATCTTTATTATACCATCAGGAGAATAAAATTGTCTTCCTAGAAGCAGAGAATAAAACTGAAAAATGAGCAGATTCTCAAATCTAAAGAAGGAATTGAAGTCAGCATTTACCAAGATCTCCCTCTAACTCATTCCAACTCTTTTTTATCCTCCAAGTAAATAACAATGAAAGAGAGCTTCTGATTGATTTAAAAGTCTCAACTTGTTCAGTGTGGCTTTGATGTGTTCTTGAGGCTATTTATGGCTCTTGGGAGAATTTATCTGAGCACTAAATGTGAGAAAAGAAAACCCATAACTGACTTAGGTAAACTTTAACATTTGTACTTGTGATCCTTTGTGTAGGAGGATGTGGAATAAAAACCTCTGTCTGGGTGCAAAGGGAATGGAAACTTTCCAGATTGTGAATGTACTAACCTTCAGTAAGGGAGCAGCAAGATGTACGCTCTGAGTTTGGGGGTTTTCTTCTTAAACATTTGAGGTTATTACAATGAGTCATGGATGCCCTTCATGTCTAGATATGATATTTGTCCCTTGTGAGCTTTTTAATCATTTTTTTTGCTATATACCCAAATGTAATTAAAAGGCTCATTTGAAAAAAAAAAGTTAATAGTTATTGCTGATCAAAAAAAGGTGCCTTGTTGTCATCTTTAGTCAAGATAAAGTGGGCAGTTTGCATCCACCCAGATCACCAAAACATAGTTATCTGATCTCATGTTTACAGGATGTCAGAGCTACTCTGCTCTTGGGATGTGGCTTATTTGTAAATTAAATAGATAGTGCAACTTTATCTACAGTTAATATTTTCTATCTCAAGTTGGTTTTTTCCTATTTTTTCCTTAATATGTATTTTTTTCCCCATTTCTCTAATTTTTATTCTCTTCTTATGTTGTGAAAGAGTTGATATTCCATATCTTCCAAAGAAAATTTCGGTCAGTATTTTTTTTGCAGAATGCTAATTATCATCTTAAATCAGTTCAACAGATGAAATCTTCCTCTTTACTGCCAGAAAGGGAGGTGATGCTTGCAATGAAGCTAATCCTCCAAAGTTCAAAACACGTGTATCATGTTCCATGGAGGCATGTTATACCCTCGGGAAGCTGAAATATGTGGGCACCAGGCAGCAATAGCAAGTTTTATGTTTTAATACAGGTTTTATAGGTGGGTTCAGATTTGTGGGAGAGGGGATACAGGCATCTCCTTCACTAGCCAAGTTGTGTGGCTCCCTGATGAAGCCTTGTGAGGCCCTGGAGAAATGCCATGTTTCTCACTCTTACAAGCAGCTTGGAATGAAGATAGTTTCTGTTATTTCTATATATCAACAACCAGGCAGGCTATAGATACAGTCAAAGTAATACATTAATGTTCCAGGCAGTACTTTTTCTTCACCTAACTGAACACTTGGCCCTAAGACAAAACAGCAACTAAGGGTTATGTTCTTGGCTAGAATTAAAGCTCAGAACAGCATTACAGTATTACAGTATTAGGGTATTAACCGTATTACGGTATTACTGAAACCGCAGATTATGTTTTATCTTATCCTCGGTGGCACTGATATGATAAATTTTCTACTTTGAGCTCCAGCAAATATGTAAGATAAAACCCATGGTTAATATTTGTGCATGTCTGGTGCGTGGTTGTTAAGGTTGTGTGTGTGTAATTGGTAAGGCTGAAATCCTACCAAGACATTCTGACAGTCACTTATGGTGGTGAGAAACCAGGTAACAGCATTTTTTCTGTAATTTATGGGAGAAAAGAGCAGCAGCAATGGAAAGGCAAGAAACGGTGCCTTTTCTCACTTGCTCCTCTTCAGAGATGTTGAGGGATGTGTTACAGAGGTGCTATTAAAGCCAGATGTTTCAGTGCAGTGGAAGACAGTAAACTGGAGAAGTCATCAGAGAGGGATGACAGCACGGGGAGACTGACATTCATCAGGCCACCCAGAGAAGAATTCTGGACACGTGATTACATCAGGTACTCCAGGGGCTGTCAGTGCTACTTCATGCTGGCATTGATAATGCACTCATGCTGCAGGGTCACAGCCTTCCACCTCCAGAAATTTGCTGAATCACCTTTGTTGTTTCAGTCAACACTGCCATTAGGTGTATTATCATAAACACATAAAAACCACACTTTTAGTAGCACTTCGACCTCTATGGTTAGATGGGACTCCTTAAGTAAGCAGTTCCTCTTGGGTGAGGACAGCTTTATCTGAATGCAGCCTTCTTCCCCCCTCTCCAGAGCCAAAAGTCTGCAAAGTCGAGTGCCTTGTTTCAGTTTCACAATCCTACTGTTTTTAAGGTGAAGACTGTAATCTTGGAAGCTTCCTGCAGCAGGTGAAAGGGCTGGAATTAAGGATCAGTCCCACCGTGATGTGCCGCAGCCTGAGAACCAAAACCAAAGCCTGCATTTGGCTTGGGTAGGACTTAAGCACCCCTGTTCCTCTGTCTCTGGGGAGTTACCTTGGCCCCAGGTTAAAGCCAGTCTCAGGATATTGATGATAATTCTTCAGGAATTTCAGCCCTAACCTTTAGTTATGGTTTTACATCATGTCCTTTGGGGAAAGGACTATCCATCATTGAAGCCAAGTAGGTGGGGGAAGTTCCCTCTTATCTCTTTCTCTGAAAAGCAAAGGAATTGCTGGGAATGGAGAACTGGGAGACCTCACAAAGACAGTAGAAAAAGCCTGGCAGCTCAGAGCAGCTACACCTCTTTTTCTGGTAATACACACATTTTAGCCCCCTTTTTTTGTTCCTCCTCCTTCCTTCCTCCTCGTTGCTTGCCAAGCAGAAGGGGAGAGCCTTAAACTGCTCGCCTTGAGGCCTGGGAGGGGAAGAAAGAGCAGTTTCTATTGTGAGACTGGAAGGAGAGGGAAGGGTACAGAGGGGCAAAGGGCAGATACGTGGCTGGGGATGGAGTGGCACAAGGGAGGGATGCAGGCTGTGGCGAGTTAAGAAGGAACACTGGATTAATTTGCCTTGGGAGAATGTAGGGTAAAAAGTCAAGTCTGTTACAACAGATTCAGTGTAACTTCATCTGGGGAATCCTGCTTGATGTCCCCAAACTGGGAGCACTTCCAGCTTGCTCTGCGAAAGTCAATTTTTAAGCAGCTGCAATTAAAGCCACACACACGCATATGTAAACAGCTCAGTTCCTTATGTGTCATTAAACAGTTCCCTATGTCCAATAAAAATCTAAATCCCACGCCCCACTGCTCTTCAGATACGGTATTTGAAGAGCTGACTCAATTTTTGAACCTTGTCTTCTGCATGTCAGCATCTTCCTTAAAATGGCACACCAGTAATCTGATAGCCATTTTAATCTTTTGTGCTACTGCTGAAACAGCAAACGTTTCTATGTCTATAATTATGTGAAGTTAAAGGATGTTACAGTCGTAGTTACACTATACAAGCCCTCACCGCAGCTAGACCTCTGAAATTTGACATGAAATTGTTATATATGATGAATGTCATCCCATATGACAGGAAATTTGAAACAATTTTAGAAAAGATATGAATGACTCTCTTGCAAATTCATCTTACTGGAACTCTGCTACAGAAAATTACCCACTGGTGTCATAATGGTCTGTTCAGTTACGCTTCCTTTATTTTTACTCTTCAGTTCTCAGTTGTGTAAACACCCTACTACCATTCTGTCATCACAAAAAGGGGCTTTTTTTTTTAAACCTTGTATCTGCTGTTTCTTTATAGGAAATGCCAGACCATGACTGTGCTGGGAGATTCTGAGCTTCGGTCAATGTTCTGGTCCCCGCTGCGGAAGTTTTTCAGATTTTTATATGCAGCAATACCGTCTTAAACCCCTCCAGTGGAAATTTATATTCTATTTTGTCTTCCTCCTGTTCTTCCCCTGTGACTTTGAATGACTGCAGTTTTTCATTGGTCCCCTCTCACAGTCTGCAGAGCTGCCTATATTAGGCAATCGTTTTACGCTGGTGTCGAGGAGAAAAGGTAAAACTGTGGGGTTTGCATCATGTTCATGTCCTCACCACCCCCACAAGGACAGAACTGTCAGAGCTGGCTGTGCCTATAGAATCAGAGAATCATCTAGGTTGGGAGGGACTTTCAGGATCATCGAGTTCAACCATCATCTAAACACTGACAAAACCACCACTAAACCCAGGTCCCTCAGCACCCCAACTAGACCTTAAACACCTCAGGGATGGCAATTCCACCACTTCCTGAACAGCCTGTTCCAATGCTTGACAACCTTTTCTCTGAAGAAATTTTTCCCAATATCCATCCTAAACCTCCTCTGGCACAACTTGAGGCCATTTCCTCTTGTCCTATCGCCTGTGACTTGGGAGACTGACCCCCGCCCCTCTACAAACCCCCTTCTGGTAGTTGTGCAGTTGTGTGTGTGTGTCTCTCCTCAGTCTCCTTTTCTCTGGGATGACCAACCCCAGCTCCCTCAGCCTCTCCTCATAAGACTTGTTCTCCAGACCCCTCACCAGCTCCGCTGCCCTTCTCTGGACCCGCTCCAGCACCTCAGTGCCCGCAGCCCGTTGCCGAGGGGTGCGCAGCGCTACCCAGAGCCGCGCTGCCATCCCCACCGCCCCGAGAGGCCGCAGCCCCTGCAGCCGCCGTCCTTGTTCCCTTCAGTGCTAGTACAATGTCTCCGGGCCAGGCCCTGGGCCCGGCCGCTGCCCCTCCGGCCATTCCCTTTCCCGCTGGCGGGGATCACGGCCCGCCAGCCCCGCACGGCGCCTGGCCCGCAGGGTTGGAAATCCCCGCCCTGGCCGCGGCGGGGGAAGCACGATCTCTGGGCGGGTTTCCCCGGCCAGGAGGAAAGTACCTAACGTCCCTGCTGGCGCCGGCGGGGCCGGGCTGCCCTCCCGCACTCCGCGAACGAGCGGGCGGAACGGAGGAGCCCAGCTGAGCGGCAGCCCAAGGGAACATTCGCCCCGCCTATGGCCGCCATAGAAAGCCGCTCGCTAGGGAGGCCAGACCCACAGGCCGGCGGGAGGGAGGGACGGGAAGCGGAGAAGCCCCGCCCGCTCTCCCTGCCGTCAGGCCCAGCGTACGCCCGGCCGGGGCTTTCCCGGAGCGTCGGCCACACTCGGAGTTTCCGGGCAGGGGCGGCACCGGGCAGGGGCATCAATCGCCCTTGCCGGTCACCGTATATAGGCCGGGGCGCGCACCAGGCCCGCCCCGCTGCGGGGGGCCCGGCCGGAGAGCGTGAGTACTGGGGAGGGGCCGGGCCGCGGCCTGGTGGGGCCCTGCCGGGCTGTTGCGGGGGTCACGGCGGGTCTCCGCGCCCGGCTGGGGGGGGCGTCGTGTCAGGGTAGGCCGGCGGCAGGGGAGACCCGGTGCGGGCTGAGGTGCTTGCTTTGCCCCGCCCTGAGCCGTGATCTCCGGCGCTGGAGGGGAGCCAGGCAGCCCTGCGGCACGGCCGCTCGGAGAGCGGGGCTTGGGGCCAGCGGGAGGCCCAGGACAACTCCCAGCAGGCCGGGGCGGCGGGGTGAGGGTGGAGGAGCGGCCGTCGAGGCCCTACCTTGCTGGGGGGCGACGGCGGGGGTTGTCCCTGAGACCGAGCACGGAAGCCGGTGGGTAGATTTCGGTGCCCGAGGTCTGTAAACTTGGCGAAGGGTGCTTAGGAGGTAGACTTGTTTGGCTTGGTTCAGTAACACCAGAGCATAAGAATATTAAATTAAGTTTTGAGGCTGCTGTCCTTTAAATATTGCTGTTCTGGACTTAAATAACCTCGTGTCGCTGCAGGATAATGCAAGAAAAAAACCCATGAGATTCAAAGCAGTTGGGTGACTCTGGAAAGCAAGTTGTTGACTCGGGGCTGTAATGGAGGGTGATGTTAGAAGAAGAATGTTTGGCAGAAAATGACTGCAGGATCTCAGGTTTAAGTGATCCTAAATGTTTTAGGATTATAGGGGCCTCAGTTGCACTGATATTTCTAGCATTTACTTTGAGGTATTTCCAGTATGAAGAGTGGCTTAACTTCTTGGACAAGCCTTGTTGGTCTGTTCTGTTAGCTTAGTCCCACCATCTGTGTTAAAGGGAGTGGGTTGGCGAAAGGCATTTGTAACTCATGTCCTCATGATTAAGAAACTGGTAGTAGCAATAGTGCAACCATATTAAGAACAAATCTAACAAGAGCTGTTGAGATGTGTGGAAAACAGCAGAGCATTTCCTAGTAGTTGATTTGAGGCTTTCCTGGAGCAACTTTTCAGGAAACTGATACTGTAAAAAAGACTGCTATGTATGTGTTTATGAATTAATAGGAAATTGTATATTTAAAAACTTTTGAACTTTGGCTTTGCTCTTGCCTGAATTTTTTGGTGTTCAGTTTTGCTGATGTCCTGTGCTTCAAGTATCATTAAATTTACCTAAATAAGAAATTCCAGTACTCTTAAATTAAGTCAGTGTAATAAAACTGGACCTTCATTGTTTGAGAATCTGCATGCTTAAACTAATTTAAATGGATGCAACTTTTTTTAGCACAATATCTTACCCTTAGTTATACAGCTTGTGATTGAGCAGCCTGATTCATTCATTTGCTAAAAAAGTTCTGCTTGTGTCAGTAACAGGGAAGTTACATGTACTAAACCCGTTCCATATGACAGTATGTAAAGTTGACTCCCTGAAACTTTCTAGCTAACATTACAAAAAAAGCTCATGCTGAGATTTTAGTGTTTTAACTCATATAGTTTCTGTTTAAATAGACATTACATGCACCTCATATTGTATATTTTTGAAACACTCCTCTCTTTCTTCCTTGCAGGTTTTGTTCCACCCAAAAGAATTAAATGATTGAAACTGTAGATATTTACAATTTCTTCTTGTGCACAGTGGGTATCAATATGGAGGCGTAAGCACCTTAGAAGGGACTTCAGTCTGAACTCTGGGAGGTAGTTTTGTGCACAAATAAAGAAACTAAGGCTTCAATTTTTATTTTTTTTGATCTGAGGATTCTGTTTGTTTCTGTATGCCATAAACATGGCATACAGAAGAAACTTAATTCAACAGTATAAAGCATTAGAATGTCCCAACACAAGGCAATTGATTTGTGTTAAATTTGATAACTCTATACTTGTAACTAAGGCACCAGGTTAAAACTGAAATGCTCTGTTCAATCTGCGCAGACAATGTTATAGACAGAAAAGCCTGGGACTATTCCAGGCTTGTGAATCAAGGCAGTTCATCCTTGTCAGAGACAGTGTATAGGATTTGTTTATCTCGTAGCTGAATATTCAGTGTGTGTGAAGTTGAGTATGTACTAACTTTGGTAGTCTTAATGATTATTAAAACAATATGCACAAGTTGAGGGATCTTTTGGAAGCCTAGTGGTAGCAAGTATACCAGTGAGTTCAAGAGCTCTTTTTTTTTGTGTATGCCTTTTGGGCCTGATAATATTTTCAGCTTCCTAAAGAGCTTTAGAAACTAAAAGCTTTACATGTGTATAAGCTGCGTATCTATGAGCTGTCTAGGTTGAAATAGTTCTTAAATCACTTAACGGATGTTCTGGTCAAAAATGACGTTGTTGTAGTTACACCCCACTCCCCCCCCTCATTTTAGTTTCTTTATTGACAAAGGATTTTGATAAACCCGTTTGAGGTCTTTCCTCTCTGGATCCCACCTTCACAAGCCTGAAAAGTTGATGCTGCTCTCCCAGTTATACTGCACAAGGAAAGCACAATTCAAGGGAAAGTCCTTTTTGACATGCACTCTTCAGTTGTCAAAATGGGCCGGAGCAGTATTTTCACAGAGAGCAGTTGTGTAAACTAAAGTATAAGAACCTCCCAAATTTTAAAGGCTGTTAGTCATGAGTCTAATTCTGTTCACATACGCATTCAAAGTTACACATTGAAGCATTTAATTTTCAGGTTCTTACTTTTGTACAGGCAGGGGTTATTCCAAATTGTCTTTAATGCACACAACTACCTCCCAGAGGAAGACTTGTCCCATTTTTCCAAAAATAGTCCATTATGAACATAATGGAAAATAGCCCTTTCTTGGCTAGCATCGCGAAGCAGAGTGCTTTCTGTGGTGAACTGAAGTATGACTTATCCTGTGAACTCTACAGAATGTCGACCTTCTCTACCTTTCCCGTTAATGTGCCGGTGTCGGAACGAAGTCTTGCTCGGGCTGGGTTTTACTACACTGGTGTGCAAGATAAAGTTAAGTGCTTCAGTTGTGGCTTAACATTGGACAACTGGCAGCCAGGAGATAATGCTATGGAAAAACACAAACAGCTGTATCCTAGCTGCAGGTTTGTTCAAAACATGCTTTCACTTAACAACCTTGGACTCTCCTCTCGTTCTGCCTTTTCGCCTCTGGTTGCAAACAGTCTCTCCCCATCTCTACATTCCATAACGCTTTCTCCAAGTTCAGAACAAGTTGGATATTTCAGCGGCTCTTATTCCAGTTTTCCTCAAGACCCAGTAACTACTAGGGCAGTTGAAGACCTTTCATTGTTAAGACCTAAACTTCACAATCCTTCAATGAGTACAGAAGATGCTAGACTACGCACTTTTCACTCGTGGCCCCTCACGTTTCTCTCGCCCGCTGATCTGGCAAAGGCTGGACTTTATTACTTGGGGACAGCAGACAAAGTTGCTTGTTTCACCTGTGGTGGCCAGCTGAGTAACTGGGAACCCAAAGATAATGCTATGTCAGAGCATCGGAGACACTTTCCAAACTGCCCTTTTGTGGAAAACCTTACCCGAGAACAGACAAGTTTCAATGTTTCAAATGTAAGCATGCAAACCCATGAAGCACGTGTGAAAACATTCATAAATTGGCCAATTAGAATTCCCGTTCAGCCTGAACAGCTTGCGGATGCTGGCTTTTACTACGTAGGTAAGGAAACTCACATCTTCTGTTTGATTCACATTGCTGTGTCAGCAATTACCTTAAAGTAAATTGTGTGAAAGTTTGCTAGATATTTTGCCTGTTTCCCTTAAAGGTCGCAACGATGACGTTAAGTGTTTTTGCTGTGATGGTGGGTTAAGGTGCTGGGAATCTGGAGATGATCCATGGGTTGAGCATGCAAAGTGGTTTCCAAGGTAACTTGCAAAATCTTTATCGTAACTTGTTCACATCCTTAAATACTTCTAATTTGGGCAGATATGTACTGCACTTGATAGTTTTGTTTAACTTCACTATATGATGTATGAATTCACTCTTTCATTAGGATGTATTTCACGTACTTCTGTTCACAAGCTCTGAAGTGCTAAGGTGGCCGTAATTAAATAATTTCTTCATTAGGCACGATATTTAATGCTTTCTACTTTATAACTAGATGCTGTGTTGCATCCCCAAATCACTATTACCTATTGAGGCTGCACTGTTAATGAGCATACTTGTCTAAGAGAAGCAGTCAGAAAGCAGACTCAAGAGAGCAAAAGCTGCTGAGAAATGAAGCAGAAGGAATATCCGACTCCCTTCGTTTAGTTCTGTGCCCATGACCCTCTTGAATCAGTTTTTCAGCTCATGCAGTTGGCTTTTTTAGGTGTGGAAAGGCTTGTGAAGGTTTCGGTGGCTGATTAATAGGTCTTCATTGGAAAAATGACAGAACTTTTTAATGTCCCCCATAATTAATTGGTAGTTGCATACCTAACTGCTATCTGTGCCCGTGGATATCTCCACCTACGTTAATGACAGAAATAGCTGCTCTTAATTTCAGGAAAGCTAATAATAATTCTTCACATTGTAGATCTCCAACTAGTCTTTGGGCAATTTGCCGGCTACTGCTGGACCACATGATGCACATAGTCTTAAATGGCACCTTTATTTCCTTCTGCATTATGCTTGTCAGTAACTGTGCTTAAGAGGTATAACTGCAGTAGTGAAGCAGATCTGGCTTTGATAGTGGTGTTAAATTTTCTTAACTTCTTTTGAATGATTGAGTAGGAAATAAGAATGCTGAGATGCAAGATATAAAGAGTTCATCACTGCACTTTGTGATGACGCTGACATGATATAATTTCTCATTATTTAATGCATTAGAAGTGGTAGCAGAATGTAAAGCTGCTGCATTTATATACATAGGCCTTCTGCCTGCTGAACAT